>CAUJNP010000013.1:0-602244 GCA_963383655.1 Bathymodiolus septemdierum | reverse complement strand
TGCTAAATAAAACTGATGATTTAATCTAACCAGAAAATAATTCACGGTGACTAATAATGTGATGGAGAGTACTCTCCTAAAGAAAACCAATGAGCATCAGTAAGAACTATTTTAAATCTCTCAACTATGGTACAAGTTGACAATATCCCATACTTAATGGGGCACACAATTGGCATTAAACAACAATCACTCACTCAATTACAGAAAGAATTATGAAAAAAGAGTTTAAACAGTGGTGGTCGTCAATTTCACCAATAGGAAGAAAACGGTCACCTCTGACCTCAAACCATTCAGCACCAAAAATACCACAACATATGGCATTGGAAAACTAGGTCCTGGGACAGGCACATAAACGTGACAGGGTTAAACCAGTTATTGAGATCCCAACCTTGCCCTCTTTATAATTGGATACCCAATGACAATACATATAAGCAAACAATAAAATCTGCACAGATTTCCTTTCACTCTAAAATGATTATAAAAATGAATGACAATGTAAGCATGGACAGTAAAATAGCAACATTTCAATGTTTTTTATCATAAATATTTGATACAATGACATGTTTATTTTTTGTATTCTACATGGGGGAATTGATCAATGGGGACTGAAATTGGAAGACAAGGCAATAATTATTTCTGTAGTGTCTTCAAAATTATTTATCTGAACGACTTGATTGGAGGATTTTGTGTAGGAAGACATGTTGCTCCACTTGGACACAATATCCTGATTCTGAGCCAACCAGTCTTTGCTCTTACTCCTTAATGTTGTGTGCTTAGCCAAGAGTGGCAAATACCAATTTTGTAGTCCTTGGTTTGTCGTGACTGCAGCTCAAGCTTACAATAAAACTCGCACGATGTGAGCATGATAACCATTACACTACCGATGCAGAACAAAACCTTAACACTAACATAACTATCAAATAATCAATCATGTACAAGGTGGTTTCAATTTGCTATATAGTTTCTAAGAGGAAGATATTTTTGTATTTGAATTCCCAACAAGTTCCTGTATTCATATTTGATTTCAGATCAGAACCAAAATATACAACCTTGGTAGACAAACATCCAAGAAACATTCATATCTTGCTTGAATTTAGATCTTTCAGTGGTTTTTAAGAAGACTTGAAACATTATCCCATCCATATCATGTTTACCTTTAAAAGTTTAGGTGGATTCAGATAGGGAGATTTTAAACATTTTCCTTGTAGGGTTCTGTGGTAAACTATCCTACAGCAGTGGATATCTTGTAAAATAAAACTTAACTTTCCCACATTCCAAGTATAAAGTATAACATGTATCGTATACATATATGATACAAGGTTTTGTATCTAATGGTTAAAATCCTGTATTTCCATAAAATACATATTAAATGTTAACTAAATAACATTATCCCATCCATATCATGTTTATCTTTAAAAGTTTAGGTGGATTCAGATAGAGAGATTTTAAACATTTTCCTTGTAGGGTCCTGTGGTAAACTATCTTACAGCAGTGTACATCTTGCTAAATAAAACTGATGATTTAATCTAACCAGAAAATAATTCACGGTGACTAATAATGTGATGGAGAGTACTCTCCTAAAGAAAACCAATGAGCATCAGTAAGAACTATTTTAAATCTCTCAACTATGGTACAAGTTGACAATATCCCATACTTAATGGGGCACACAATTGGCATTAAACAACAATCACTCACTCAATTACAGAAAGAATTATGAAAAAAGAGTTTAAACAGTGGTGGTCGTCAATTTCACCAATAGGAAGAAAACGGTCACCTCTGACCTCAAACCATTCAGCACCAAAAATACCACAACATATGGCATTGGAAAACTAGGTCCTGGGACAGGCACATAAACGTGACAGGGTTAAACCAGTTATTGAGATCCCAACCTTGCCCTCTTTATAATTGGATACCCAATGACAATAGATATAAACAAACAATAAAATCTGCACAGATTTCCTTTCACTCTAAAATGATTATAAAAATGAATGACAATGTAAGCATGGACAGTAAAATAGCAACATTTCAATGTTTTTTATCATAAATATTTGATACAATGACATGTTTATTTTTTGTATTCTACATGGGGGAATTGATCAATGGGGACTGAAATTGGAAGACAAGGCAATAATTATTTCTGTAGTGTCTTCAAAATTATTTATCTGAACGACTTGATTGGAGGATTTTGTGTAGGAAGACATGTTGCTCCACTTGGACACAATATCCTGATTCTGAGCCAACCAGTCTTTGCTCTTACTCCTTAATGTTGTGTGCTTAGCCAAGAGTGGCAAATACCAATTTTGTAGTCCTTGGTTTGTCGTGACTGCAGCTCAAGCTTACAATAAAACTCGCACGATGTGAGCATGATAACCATTACACTACCGATGCAGAACAAAACCTTAACACTAACATAACTATCAAATAATCAATCATGTACAAGGTGGTTTCAATTTGCTATATAGTTTCTAAGAGGAAGATATTTTTGTATTTGAATTCCCAACAAGTTCCTGTATTCATATTTGATTTCAGATCAGAACCAAAATATACAACCTTGGTAGACAACCATCCAAGAAACATTCATATCTTGCTTGAATTTAGATCTTTCAGTGGTTTTTAAGAAGACTTGAAACATTATCCCATCCATATCATGTTTACCTTTAAAAGTTTAGGTGGATTCAGATAGGGAGATTTTAAACATTTTCCTTGTAGGGTTCTGTGGTAAACTATCCTACAGCAGTGGATATCTTGTAAAATAAAACTTAACTTTCCCACATTCCAAGTATAAAGTATAACATGTATCGTATACATATATGATACAAGGTTTTGTATCTAATGGTTAAAATCCTGTATTTCCATAAAATACATATTAAATGTTAACTAAATAACATTATCCCATCCATATCATGTTTATCTTTAAAAGCTTAGGTGGATTCATATAGAGAGATTTTAAACATTTTCCTTGTAGGGTCCTGTGGTAAACTATCTTACAGCAGTGTACATCTTGCTAAATAAAACTGATGATTTAATCTAACCAGAAAATAATTCACGGTGACTAATAATGTGATGGAGAGTACTCTCCTAAAGAAAACCAATGAGCATCAGTAAGAACTATTTTAAATCTCTCAACTATGGTACAAGTTGACAATATCCCATACTTAATGGGGCACACAATTGGCATTAAACAACAATCACTCACTCAATTACAGAAAGAATTATGAAAAAAGAGTTTAAACAGTGGTGGTCGTCAATTTCACCAATAGGAAGAAAACGGTCACCTCTGACCTCAAACCATTCAGCACCAAAAATACCACAACATATGGCATTGGAAAACTAGGCCCTGGGACAGGCACATAAACGTGACTGGGTTAAACCAGTTATTGAGATCCCAACCTTGCCCTCTTTATAATTGGATACCCAATGACAATAGATATAAACAAACAATAAAATCTGCACAGATTTCCTTTCACTCTAAAATGATTATAAAAATGAATGACAATGTAAGCATGGACAGTAAAATAGCAACATTTCAATGTTTTTTATCATAAATATTTGATACAATGACATGTTTATTTTTTGTATTCTACATGGGGGAATTGATCAATGGGGACTGAAATTGGAAGACAAGGCAATAATTATTTCTGTAGTGTCTTCAAAATTATTTATCTGAACGACTTGATTGGAGGATTTTGTGTAGGAAGACATGTTGCTCCACTTGGACACAATATCCTGATTCTGAGCCAACCAGTCTTTGCTCTTACTCCTTAATGTTGTGTGCTTAGCCAAGAGTGGCAAATACCAATTTTGTAGTCCTTGGTTTGTCGTGACTGCAGCTCAAGCTTACAATAAAACTCGCACGATGTGAGCATGATAACCATTACACTACCGATGCAGAACAAAACCTTAACACTAACATAACTATCAAATAATCAATCATGTACAAGGTGGTTTCAATTTGCTATATAGTTTCTAAGAGGAAGATATTTTTGTATTTGAATTCCCAACAAGTTCCTGTATTCATATTTGATTTCAGATCAGAACCAAAATATACAACCTTGGTAGACAAACATCCAAGAAACATTCATATCTTGCTTGAATTTAGATCTTTCAGTGGTTTTTAAGAAGACTTGAAACATTATCCCATCCATATCATGTTTACCTTTAAAAGTTTAGGTGGATTCAGATAGGGAGATTTTAAACATTTTCCTTGTAGGGTTCTGTGGTAAACTATCCTACAGCAGTGGATATCTTGTAAAATAAAACTTAACTTTCCCACATTCCAAGTATAAAGTATAACATGTATCGTATACATATATGATACAAGGTTTTGTATCTAATGGTTAAAATCCTGTATTTCCATAAAATACATATTAAATGTTAACTAAATAACATTATCCCATCCATATCATGTTTATCTTTAAAAGCTTAGGTGGATTCATATAGAGAGATTTTAAACATTTTCCTTGTAGGGTCCTGTGGTAAACTATCTTACAGCAGTGTACATCTTGCTAAATAAAACTGATGATTTAATCTAACCAGAAAATAATTCACGGTGACTAATAATGTGATGGAGAGTACTCTCCTAAAGAAAACCAATGAGCATCAGTAAGAACTATTTTAAATCTCTCAACTATGGTACAAGTTGACAATATCCCATACTTAATGGGGCACACAATTGGCATTAAACAACAATCACTCACTCAATTACAGAAAGAATTATGAAAAAAGAGTTTAAACAGTGGTGGTCGTCAATTTCACCAATAGGAAGAAAACGGTCACCTCTGACCTCAAACCATTCAGCACCAAAAATACCACAACATATGGCATTGGAAAACTAGGCCCTGGGACAGGCACATAAACGTGACTGGGTTAAACCAGTTATTGAGATCCCAACCTTGCCCTCTTTATAATTGGATACCCAATGACAATAGATATAAACAAACAATAAAATCTGCACAGATTTCCTTTCACTCTAAAATGATTATAAAAATGAATGACAATGTAAGCATGGACAGTAAAATAGCAACATTTCAATGTTTTTTATCATAAATATTTGATACAATGACATGTTTATTTTTTGTATTCTACATGGGGGAATTGATCAATGGGGACTGAAATTGGAAGACAAGGCAATAATTATTTCTGTAGTGTCTTCAAAATTATTTATCTGAACGACTTGATTGGAGGATTTTGTGTAGGAAGACATGTTGCTCCACTTGGACACAATATCCTGATTCTGAGCCAACCAGTCTTTGCTCTTACTCCTTAATGTTGTGTGCTTAGCCAAGAGTGGCAAATACCAATTTTGTAGTCCTTGGTTTGTCGTGACTGCAGCTCAAGCTTACAATAAAACTCGCACGATGTGAGCATGATAACCATTACACTACCGATGCAGAACAAAACCTTAACACTAACATAACTATCAAATAATCAATCATGTACAAGGTGGTTTCAATTTGCTATATAGTTTCTAAGAGGAAGATATTTTTGTATTTGAATTCCCAACAAGTTCCTGTATTCATATTTGATTTCAGATCAGAACCAAAATATACAACCTTGGTAGACAAACATCCAAGAAACATTCATATCTTGCTTGAATTTAGATCTTTCAGTGGTTTTTAAGAAGACTTGAAACATTATCCCATCCATATCATGTTTACCTTTAAAAGTTTAGGTGGATTCAGATAGGGAGATTTTAAACATTTTCCTTGTAGGGTTCTGTGGTAAACTATCCTACAGCAGTGGATATCTTGTAAAATAAAACTTAACTTTCCCACATTCCAAGTATAAAGTATAACATGTATCGTATACATATATGATACAAGGTTTTGTATCTAATGGTTAAAATCCTGTATTTCCATAAAATACATATTAAATGTTAACTAAATAACATTATCCCATCCATATCATGTTTATCTTTAAAAGTTTAGGTGGATTCAGATAGAGAGATTTTAAACATTTTCCTTGTAGGGTCCTGTGGTAAACTATCTTACAGCAGTGTACATCTTGCTAAATAAAACTGATGATTTAATCTAACCAGAAAATAATTCACGGTGACTAATAATGTGATGGAGAGTACTCTCCTAAAGAAAACCAATGAGCATCAGTAAGAATTATTTTAAATCTCTCAACTATGGTACAAATTGACAATATCCCATACTTAATGGGGCACACAATTGGCATTAAACAACAATCACTCACTCAATTACAGAAAGAATTATGAAAAAAGAGTTTAAACAGTGGTGGTCGTCAATTTCACCAATAGGAAGAAAACGGTCACCTCTGACCTCAAACCATTCAGCACCAAAAATACCACAACATATGGCATTGGAAAACTAGGTCCTGGGACAGGCACATAAACGTGACAGGGTTAAACCAGTTATTGAGATCCCAACCTTGCCCTCTTTATAATTGGATACCCAATGACAATAGATATAAACAAACAATAAAATCTGCACAGATTTCCTTTCACTCTAAAATGATTATAAAAATGAATGACAATGTAAGCATGGACAGTAAAATAGCAACATTTCAATGTTTTTTATCATAAATATTTGATACAATGACATGTTTATTTTTTGTATTCTACATGGGGGAATTGATCAATGGGGACTGAAATTGGAAGACAAGGCAATAATTATTTCTGTAGTGTCTTCAAAATTATTTATCTGAACGACTTGATTGGAGGATTTTGTGTAGGAAGACATGTTGCTCCACTTGGACACAATATCCTGATTCTGAGCCAACCAGTCTTTGCTCTTACTCCTTAATGTTGTGTGCTTAGCCAAGAGTGGCAAATACCAATTTTGTAGTCCTTGGTTTGTCGTGACTGCAGCTCAAGCTTACAATAAAACTCGCACGATGTGAGCATGATAACCATTACACTACCGATGCAGAACAAAACCTTAACACTAACATAACTATCAAATAATCAATCATGTACAAGGTGGTTTCAATTTGCTATATAGTTTCTAAGAGGAAGATATTTTTGCATTTGAATTCCCAACAAGTTCCTGTATTCATATTTGATTTCAGATCAGAACCAAAATATACAACCTTGGTAGACAACCATCCAAGAAACATTCATATCTTGCTTGAATTTAGATCTTTCAGTGGTTTTTAAGAAGACTTGAAACACTATCCCATCCATATCATGTTTACCTTTAAAAGTTTAGGTGTATTCAGAGGAAGATTTTAAACATTTTCCACATATGGTCCTGTGGTAAACTATCTTACAGCAGTGGATATCTTGGAAAATAAAACTGATGATTTAATCTAACCAGAAAATAATTCACGGTGACTAATAATGTGATGGAGAGTACTCTCCTAAAGAAAACCAATGAGCATCGGTAAGAACTATTTTAAATCTCTCAACTATGATACAAGTTGACAATATCCCATACTTAATGGGGCACACAATTTTAATGTATACATCATAACCAAGAATACTGGTGTAGATAATTGATTGTCTTGGACCACTTGACCACTGCATCGCCTTACAATATGAATGAGATTGAAACACGGTTTAAAGTATAAAGATGAATACTTATTACGTAATTTAAAAAAACAAGGATGTTTTACATAAATAAGGTTTTATTACAGAGATTGTGTCTATTATAACCACTATTGTCAATTGTTAAATTGTCCATTGCGACTTTAAATCCTTTACTACTATTGGATGGTGATTTATTAAATTTTTTCTTGTCTTTCTTGGATTTGTCTGTAAATAAATAACGTAGAAACATCATACAATGTACTAAAACATGGGTGAAAATAAGTTTTATTGCTGTTGATAAAACAATATCCCTTCTAGTGATTTTCATATATTTCTTTTGAAATAAGCCATGTAATCATATATTTTGAGGTCAAAAATTGCTACTAATGCATTCTAGTAGTTGGGATGAACTAATTCTAGGAGTTAAAACATAGGAGAAAATAAGTGAGTAACATGATGGGTGCAACTAATGGAGCAGGAACTGTTTAATTTTCCGGACCACCTGAATTCTCCTTTAGTTTTTGGTGGAATTTGTGTTGCTCAATCTTTAATTTTCTGTATTGTATTTTGTCAATACTGTTAATCTTTTTGTCCTTTTGTTTTGATAATTATATTGTCTGTTCTTCCAATTACGACTTCTGATTTCAACCTTTTGTATCTTCAAACTTTTCTTGTAACAACCACGTACAAAAATAAAACCTGTATGTTAAGAAGAGTTTGAAGGTACCAAATTTATCCACACTGTACACCTTAATAAGTACATACTTTTCTTTTTCTTCGGCTTTGGCAATGGTCCGTAATATTCTTCCTCTAATGATAGCATTTTGTTCTTATCTTTTTTCTTCTTTTCCACATATTTATTTTTGTGATGTTTCTTATTTGTTTTATTTTTCTGATCCCTGAATGTTACATCGTCATTATCCATCATTTTACAGAAATTCTCTTCTTGTTTTTCTTTTCTTTGTATTTCTTTTTATCTGTCTTTCTATCTTTGCTATTAATAATAGAACGTTTGCCAACAGTATCTACATTTATTGTCATTTTTCCATGTTCGTTGTCTAATTTTCTTCTTTTTGTTATATTTTCGCATGCATCTTCCTGTATAATTTCTGAAAAGATATAAATTTTCAAAATAAATCTAGGAGTATTTCATCAAAGTTGTGTATTGCAATTCTCCATACTGACACATAAAACGACACAGCTGATCAATTTCAAGAACAAATAAAAATAAACAGAAGGTCAAACAGCCATAAGGTGTGATTGTTGTTTTAATGCCAAGGGAGCAATTTCTTAGCAATGGCATGGTGAGAACAAGTTGTATTTAGATATGATGATGATGAGGTCAGCTTAGGGTTAGACCCAACATGTTTAGTTGGATTTTTTATAGTGCAAGGTGACTGAAACAACAGTCAGCTGGTAGACATGTCGCTAGACTCAGACACATTATCTTGATTCTCAGCCAATCATTTTTCTCTTACTCCTTAATACCGTGCGTTCAGAGTAGAAGCAGCAAATACCAATATTATATGGTTTGACCTGACCAGAGTTCCTGCCCTTGTTCTACTGCACTTGAAATGAGAATGGTAACCAATATGCCACCGATGCTGTTATGCACAGCTTCAAGATAAAAGATAATATGACAATGACGGTGGCATATATGATATATGTATGCATTACATCACAAAAGGGCCAATACATGTATGTAGCTTAAAATTGTATATATACTATATCTAATAATCTTTGATATCTACTTAACTAAACCACATAATTTTTCATGCCCCCATGATGGTGAATTTAAATGTTGCCCTTATCCGTCTTTCTATTTATTATGTTTTGGTTTACATACTTCAACTTTAGTTTCCCTTGGCCAATGTTTTGAAATTTTTAAACATTGTTGTTCACAACAATACACAGGTTAAGTTCAAATTTGATTCCTTTTATGGTTACAGTTTATGCTCATCAATTAATTGAATTTTGTTTAATTTGTGGTTGTTGTGTTAGGTAAAGTTAGAATTGAGCAATTATTCCTTTTATGATTCCAGAGTTAACTCCCTTAGATTGAAAATTTGTGATTTTCATGTTCTAACTTCAGTTTCACTTGGCCAAACGTTTAAATTTTTTTACACAATAGTCTTGACCACAAAACACAGGTCAAGTTTTATTTTGGCTGTAATATCTTGTACAATACCAGAGTTATTACTCTTAATTGATTGAAAAAAGACAATTTTTGTGGTTTTCATTCTCTCTAGTTTAGTTTCCCATAATCTCCTAAACTACATGTGTTTTCTGCTCTACCATGCATATAGCTCTTACTTTAATAATAATTGGAAATAGGGGCTTCTACATCTCATGGACACATTCTTCTTTTATTTATTTCATCCTTAAATATTAATTCAATTGAATTTTGATCGTAATCTAAATCATTTTAGTACTGAGATATAAATATAACTATACCTCTTTGTCTTTTAGCTATCTTAACATCAAACTTCCTGTACTGTGATATAAATGGGTATAATGGTAAAACATGTCTGTCCATTCTTTCTTCTTCACATTCCTGTAAAATAAATGTTACAAATGACAACAATTACAGGGAGGTAATTCTATTTAGACTATGTAATCTTGTTGACACATAGTAATCCTTTTGTCTGTCTTGTGTCTGTCTGTTACATATTTTTTCATGAGTGATAACCTTTTCTTAACTCTGTTTTAATAAGATATGGGATTTCACTTAAACATTTTAATACAGTATAAGTCAAATGACTTGCTCCTTTGGGGTTAGGGTTATGGTGTTTAATGCCACTATCAAAAATACATTATATATTTCAATTAAATAGTAGCAATCCATTTTATTGGTGGAAGAAACCAGAGAAAACATGACATAAGTCATTGACAAACTTTATCACATAATAATGTATCCAGTACACCTCGTCATGAGTGGGATTCAAACTTACAATATTATTGGTTATAGGCACTGATTGCATCGGTAATTTTAAATTCAATTACCATACGATCATGACAACGGCCATTGCTCCTTAGGTAATGATAGATTGTAACCATGTAAAAATGTACAAAATTTCACTCATTGTTTTTTCTGCTATATTTTTTTGCTATAATTCATATCATTATCAGATGCTATTTTTACTTACAAAATCAAAATGGTCACTCCCTGTACAGTTTGAACAATGCTTTCTATGTTGCTCATGTCGCTTAGATACCAATGGACCATGTACTGTCTAAAATATAAAAAAATATAAAATTACATAATAAATTATAATACCAGAATAATTTTAAATGTCATAGACCAAAATGTCAATGTTGACAATATCACTGGTAATTTATTCTATTAAGAAAAAAGAGGAAATAACCCTCAAACATAATACTACTGAGTTACCTAACCTACTAAGATATAAAGTAACTGTGGTTCTGCTAACATTCTGCATTTTAAAATATGACTTTTTGGTGCACATTTATTTGGCAGTTTTGTATAAGGAAAACAAATTAACATGTTAATCTATAGTTACTGCCTTGGTTATCAGTACATTGTGTCAATAGTATTTTAATTGGTAGATCGCTTTTCATTTTTTATAATGCACATCTGGTAAATACCAAACTCTCAAATAACAATTAACCAGCTGACTGTCATCTTACTGCTATTTATATTTATGTTCTGTATAAATGTGTTGATAAGTTTACAATAAAGTCCAAAGAGTAATGGTCTGTAGTACAGATTCTACCTTCCTGCTAGCTAGTAGTCAGTTAACTATGAGTAATGGTCTGTAGTACAGATTCTACCTTTCTCCTATGTTAGTAGTCAGTTAACTAGGAGAAATGGTATGTAGTACAGATTCTACCTTTCTCCTATGTTAGTAGTCAGTTAACTAGGAGTAATGGTATGTAGTACAGATTCTACCTTCCTCCTAGCTAGTAGTCAGTTAACTAGGAGTAATGGTCTGTAGTACAGATTCTACCTTTCTCCTATGTTAGTAGTCAGTTAACTAGGAGTAATGGTATGTAGTACAGATTCTACCTTCCTCCTAGCTAGTAGTCAGTTAACTAGGAGTAATGGTCTGTAGTACAGATTATACCTTCCTCCTAGCTAGTAGTCAGTTAACTATGAGTAATGGTCTGTAGTACAGATTCTACCTTCCTCCTAGCTAGTAGTCAGTTAACTAGGAGTAATGGTCTGTAGTACAGATTCTACCTTTCTCCTATGTTAGTAGTCAGTTAACTAGGAGTAATGGTATGTAGTACAGATTCTACCTTTCTCCTATGTTAGTAGTCAGTTAACTAGGAGTAATGGTATGTAGTACAGATTCTACCTTCCTCCTAGCTAGTAGTCAGTTAACTAGGAGTAATGGTCTGTAGTACAGATTCTACCTTTCTCCTATGTTAGTAGTCAGTTAACTAGGAGTAATGGTATGTAGTACAGATTCTACCTTCCTCCTAGCTAGTAGTCAGTTAACTATGAGTAATGGTCTGTAGTACAGATTCTACCTTCCTCCTAACTAGTAGTCAGTTAACTAGGAGTAATGGTCTGTAGTACAGATTCTACCTTTCTCCTATGTTAGTAGTCAGTTAACTAGGAGTAATGGTCAGGGGTCTGTTGTTGAACTTGTGATTAAGCTAATCATGTGATTAGCCATAATTACATTTTTAATTCCTAATCACATACCTAGTTAATGTAATGATTAAATTCTGTTGCCGAACTGTATTTAATCAATGTATTAATTAATCATATTTAATCATTGCATTAGCTAATTATAAGATTAGGAATTAAAAATGTAATTAGGGCTAGGCTAATCATATGATTAGCTTAATCACAAGTTCAACAACAGACCCCTGTAGTACAGATTCTACCTTTCTCCTATGTTAGTAGTCAGTTAACTAGGAGTAATGGTATGTAGTACAGATTCTACCTTCCTCCTAGCTAGTAGTCAGTTAACTAGGAGTAATGGTCTGTAGTACAGATTCTACCTTTCTCCTATGTTAGTAGTCAGTTAACTAGGAGTAATGGTATGTAATACAGATTCTACCTTCCTCCTAGCTAGTAGTCAGTTAACTAGGAGTAATGGTCTGTAGTACAGATTCTACCTTCCTCCTAGCTAGTAGTCAGTTAACTATGAGTAATGGTCTGTAGTACAGATTCTACCTTCCTCCTAGCTAGTAGTCAGTTAACTAGGAGTAATGGTCTGTAGTACAGATTCTACCTTCCTCCTAGCTAGCAGTCAGTTAACTAGGAGTAATGGTATGTAGTACAGATTCTACCTTCCTCCTAGCTAGTAGTCAGTTAACTAGGAGTAATGGTCTGTAGTACATATTCTACCTTTCTCCTATCTTAGTAGTCAGTTAACTAGGAGTAATGGTATGTAGTACAGATTCTACCTTTCTCCTATGTTAGTAGTCAGTTAACTAGGAGTAATGGTATGTAGTACAGATTCTACCTTCCTCCTAGCTAGTAGTCAGTTAACTAGGAGTAATGGTCTGTAGTACAGATTCTACCTTCCTCCTAACTAGTAGTCAGTTAACTAAGAGTAATGGTCTGTAGTACAGATTCTACCTTTCTCCTATGTTAGTAGTCAGTTAACTAGGAGTAATGGTATGTAGTACAGATTCTACCTTTCTCCTATGTTAGTAGTCAGTTAACTAGGAGTAATGGTATGTAGTACAGATTCTACCTTCCTCCTAGCTAGTAGTCAGTTAACTAGGAGTAATGGTCTGTAGTACAGATTCTACCTTTCTCCTATGTTAGTAGTCAGTTAACTAGGAGTAATGGTATGTAGTACAGATTCTACCTTCCTCCTATGTTAGTAGTCAGTTAACTAGGAGTAATGGTCTGTAGTACAGATTCTACCTTCCTCCTAGCTAGTAGTCAGTTAACTATGAGTAATGGTCTGTAGTACAGATTCTACCTTCCTCCTAGCTAGTAGTCAGTTAACTAGGAGTAATGGTCTGTAGTACAGATTCTACCTTCCTCCTAGCTAGTAGTCAGTTAACTAGGAGTAATGGTCTGTAGTACAGATTCTACCTTTCTCCTATGTTAGTAGTCAGTTAACTAGGAGTAATGGTATGTAGTACAGATTCTACCTTCCTCCTAGCTAGTAGTCAGTTAACTAGGAGTAATGGTCTGTAGTACAGATTCTACCTTCCTCCTAGCTAGTAGTCAGTTAACTAGGAGTAATGGTATGTAGTACAGATTCTACCTTCCTCCTAGCTAGTAGTCAGTTAACTAGGAGTAATGGTATGTAGCACAGATTCTACCTTCCTCCTAGCTAGTAGTCAGTCAACTAGGAGTAATGGTATGTAGTACAGATTCTACCTTCCTCCTAGCTAGTAGTCAGTTAACTAGGAGTAATGGTATGTAGTACAGATTCTACCTTCCTCCTAGCTAGTAGTCAGTTAACTAGGAGCAATGGTATGTAGTACAGATTCTACCTTCCTCCTAGCTAGTAGTCAGTTAACTAGGAGTAATGGTATGTAGTACAGATTCTACCTTCCTCCTAGCTAGTAGTCAGTTAACTAGGAGTAATGGTATGTAGTACAGATTCTACCTTCCTCCTAGCTAGTAGTCAGTTAACTAGGAGTAATGGTATGTAGTACAGATTCTACCTTCCTCCTAGCTAGTAGTCAGTTAACTAGGAGTAATGGTATGTAGTACAGATTCTATCTTCCCCCTAGCTAGTAGTCAGTTAATTATGAGTAATGGTCTGTAGTACAAATTCTACCTTCCTCCTAGCTAGTAGTCAGTTAACTAGGAGTAATGGTATGTAGTACAGATTCTACCTTCCTCCTAGCTAGTAGTCAGTTAACTAGGAGCAATGGTATGTAGTACAGATTCTACCTTCCTCCTAGCTAGCAGTCAGTTAACTATGAGTAATGGTATGTAGTACAGATTCTACCTTCCTCCTAGCTAGTAGTCAGTTAACTAGGAGTAATGGTATGTAGTACAGATTCTACCTTCCTCCTAGCTAGTAGTCAGTTAACTATGAGTAATGGTCTGTAGTACAGATTCTACCTTCCTCCTATGTTAGTAGTCAGTTAACTATGAGTAATGGTCTGTAGCACAGATTCTACCTTCCTCCTAGCTAGTAGTCAGTTAACTAGGAGTAATGGTCTGTAGCACAGGTTCTACCTTCCTCCTAGCTAGTAGTCAGTTAACTATGAGTAATGGTCTGTAGTACAGATTCTACCTTCCTCCTAGCTAGTAGTCAGTTAACTAGGAGTAATGGTATGTAGTACAGATTATACCTTCCTCCTATGTTAGTAGTCAGTTAACTAGGAGTAATGGTCTGTAGTACAGATTCTACCTTCCTCCTAGCTAGTAGTCAGTTAACTACGAGTAATGGTCTGTAGTACAGATTCTACCTTCCTCCTATGTTAGTAGTCAGTTAACTAGGAGTAATGGTCTGTAGCACAGATTCTACCTTCCTCCTATGTTAGTAGTCAGTTAACTATGAGTAATGGTCTGTAATACAGATTCTACCTTCCTCCTATGTTAGTAGTCAGTTAACTATGAGTAATGGTCTGTAGCACAGATTCTACCTTCCTCCTAGCTAGTAGTCAGTTAACTAGGAGTAATGGTCTGTAGTACAAATTTTACCTTCCTCCTATGTTAGTAGTCAGTTAACTATGAGTAATGGTCTGTAGCACAGATTCTACCTTCCTCCTATGTTAGTAGTCAGTTAACTATGAGTAATGGTCTGTAGCACAGATTCTACCTTCCTCCTAGCTAGTAGTCAGTTAACTAGGAGTAATGGTATGTAGTACAGATTCTACCTATTCTACCTTCCTCCTAGCTAGTAGTCAGTTAACTATGAGTAATGGTCTGTAGTACAGATTCTACCTTCCTCCTATGTTAGTAGTCAGTTAACTATGAGTAATGGTCTGTAGCACAGATTCTACCTTCCTCCTAGCTAGTAGTCAGTTAACTAGGAGTAATGGTCTGTAGCACAGATTCTACCTTCCTCCTATGTTAGTAGTCAGTTAACTATGAGTAATGGTCTGTAGCACAGATTCTACCTTCCTCCTATGTTAGTAGTCAGTTAACTATGAGTAATGGTCTGTAGCACAGATTCTACCTTCCTCCTAGCTAGAAAGGTAGATATTTTGAAATATACAATGTTCAGGCCCATCCAAGAGCCAATCTTGACAAGTTTTGTTCTATTTAGGCTGTCTGAGAAAAATATTGGAAATTGAAATAAAAGACAACAGATAATGGATGCAATACCTCACTTGAACTTTTCGGGCTAAGATTTCACGGTCAGTTTGTTCAGATAAAGGACTAGTTTCCAACACAAAAAATGAAAAGGAAATATGGACAAGATATGATTATAATCTAACGATTATGAAGTCTCAAGTCTCCCAAACTGGCCACTGACAAACAGGTTCAAAAAATAAATCAAAAGTTACCTTTGAAATCGAACTATGTTGAATTCTTGCGGTATTGTGGTGGCCATTTTGAAACTGGAGACCGGTAAACATTTTTAGATGTCAGAATCAATGCGGGACATCATAATCTACCTACATATGAAATGTTGTTGAAATCGAACAATGTTGAATTTGTCCGTTATTGTGGTGGCCATTTTGAAAATGGCGACCGGTAGAAATTTTTCGATGTCAGAATCAATTCGGGACATCATAATCTACCTACATATGAAATGTCGTTGAAATCGGACAATGTTGAGTGTGTGCAGTATTGTGGCGGCCATTTTGAAAATGGTGACCGGTAGAAATTTTTACCGCCCATTTTTTATGCTGTATTTTGGCAGCCATTTTGAAAATGGCAGATATCTCGAAAATTTTGAAAACACAGAATTGCTCCTCTAATGGTGACCTATCACTATGTCAAATTTTATGTCTCTATCATTATCCATATAGAAGTTATCAACATTAATGTACGAAATTTCAACTTTCCCATAGGATTCTATAGTAAACCCCACCCCCTTTGAACCCCTCAAAATATGACTTTGACCCCCTTTACCACAAAGCTGAAAACTTTAGGACCAACTAGAAACATATATCTATAACTCCACAAAGTTTCATGAAATTCTGTCCAGTAGTTCCTGAGATCTGCTGTGGACAAGTTCATGACCAGTGGAAAGAAAGGAGAAAGAGAATAATAATAATAATAATAATAATAATAATAATAATAATAACAAGATATGATTATATTCTAACGATTATGAAGTCTCCCAAACCGGCCACAGACAACCGGCTTAAAAAATAAATTAAAAGTTACCTTTGAAATCGAACAATGTTGAATTTTTGCGGCCATTTTGCAAATGGAGACCAGTAGAATTTTTTCAATGTCAGGAATCAATTCAGGACGTTGAAATCGAACAATGTTGAATTTGTGCGATATTGTGACGGCCATTTTGAAAATGGCGACCGGTAGAAATTTGTCTATGTCAGGAATCATTTCAGGACATCATAATCTACCCACATATGAAATGTCGTTGAAATCGGACAATGTTGAATTTGTGCGGTATTGTGGTGGCCATTTTGAAAATGGCGAGCGGTAGAAATTTTTCGATGTCAGGAATCCATTCAGGACATCATGATCTACCCACATATCAAATTTTGATGATATCGGACAATCTTGAATTTGTGCGGTATTGTGGTGGCCATTTTGAAAATGGTGACCGGTTGAAATTGTTCAATGTCAGGAATCAATTCGGGACATCATTATCTATCCACATATCAAATTTTGATGATATCGGGCAATGTTGAATTTTTACGGCCCATTTTTCATACTGTGTTTTGGCAGCCATTTTGAAAATGGCAGACATCTCGAAGATTTTGAAAACGCAGAATTGCTTCTCTAATGGTGACCTATCACTATGTCAACATTAATGTACGAAATTTCAACTTTCCCATAGGATTCTATAGTAACCCCCACCCCCTTTGAACTCCTCAAAATATGACTTTGATCCCCTTTACCACAAAGCTGAAAACTTTAGGACCAACTAGAAACATATATCTATAACTCCACAAAGTTTCATGAAATTCTGTCCAGTAGTTCCTGAGATCTGCAGTGGACATGTTCATGGTCCGCAGAAAGAAAGGAGAAAGAGAAAGAGAAGAATAAGAATAATAATAATAATAATAAGAAACGGAGCAAAAACATATAAAATGTCGTTGAAATCAGACTATGTTGAATTTGTGCGGTATTGTGGTGGCCATTTTGAAAATGGAGATCGGTAAAAAATTTTCAATATCGGGAATCAATTCAGGACGTTGAAATCGAACAATGTTGAATTTGTGCGGTATTGTGGTGGCCATTTTGAAAATGGCAACCGGTAGAAATTTTCTATGTCAGGAATCATTTCGAGACATCATAATCTACCCACATGAAATGCCGTTGAAATTGAACAATGTTGAATTTGTGCGGTTATAGTGGCGACCATTTTTAAAATGGCAACCGGTAGAAATTTTCTATGTCAGGAATCATTTCGAGACATCATAATCTACCCACATGAAATGTCGTTGAAATCGAACAATGTTGAATTTGTGCGGTTATAGTGGCGACCATTTTTAAAATGGCAACCGGTAGAAATTTTTCGATGTCAGGAATCATTTCAGGACATCATAATCTACACACATATTAAATGTCATTGAAATCGGACAATGTTGAATTTGTGCGGTATTGTGGTGGCCATTTTTAAAATGGCGACAGGTAGAAATTTTTCGATGTCAGGAATCAATTCGGGACATCATGATCTACCCACATATGAAATGGCGTTGAAATCGAACAATGTTGAATTTGTGCAGTATTGTGGTGGCCATTTTCAAAATGGCGACCGCTAGAAATTGTTCAATGTCAGGAATCAATTCGGGTCATCATTATATACCCACATATCAAATTTTGATAATATCGGACAATCTTGAATTTTTTAGGTATTGTGGTGGCCATTTTGATAATTGGGGACCGGTTGAAATTTTTCAATGTTGGGAATCAATTCGGGACATCATTATCTATCCACATATCAAATTTTGATGATATCGGGCAATGTTGAATTTTTACCGCCCATTTTTCATACTGTGTTTTGGCAGCCATTTTGAAAATGGCAGACATTTCGAAAATTTTGAAAACGCAGAATTGCTTCTCTAATGGTGACCTATCACTATGTCAAATTTTATGTCTCTACCGTTATTCATTTAGAAGTTATCAACATTAATGTACGAAATTTCAACTTTTCCATAGGATTCTATAGTAACCCCCACCCCCTTTGAACCCCTCAAAATATGACTTTGACCCCCTTTACCACAAAGCTGAAAACTTTAGGACCAACTAGAAACATATATCTATAACTCCACAAAGTTTCATGAAATTCTGTCCAGTAGTTCCTGAGATCGGCCATGGACAAGTTCATGGTCCACGGAAAGAAAGGAGAAAGAGAATAAGAATAATAATAATAAAAATAAAAATAATAATAAGAAACGGAGCAAAAACAATAAGTCTCCCAAACATTGTTTGGGAGACTTAATTATTGCATCTTAGAAGGTTAGAAAAAGGGCCCTAACTCCCATTAAACTGGTCCATTTGGAAAGTGGAAATAATATGTCCATGCTCATATCATACCAAGACACAATACCAACTATGAATTTATGTTCCTACACAAGAATACTATGAAAGGGACATATGGAAAACCATTTATGAAGTCATAAAAGGGGACATAACTTTAATCACATATGTTCATATCCTACCTAGACAGCATAACACATATGAACTAGCTCTGTGAATAGGTAAAAGACTTAATTGCCTACACAAAACAATGGCATGGGCAGATGAAAGAACAGACAAGGGCAATCCATCCAGTATACACACCACTGTATGAAAGTTAATGGGGGTATAATTATGAATATCCATCCTGCAAAGTACAATATTGTACAGGTTGATGGCAGTTAAGACTTTATTACCAAAAGAAAATTAAAACAATGCCATCAATATCGTATATGCATATCAGAATAAAAAGCAAACGTGTATATGTATTCCTTTATATACATGTATATGTACAGTAATAGTCTAATTGCATGATAAACATATATTTAAGTCTACATCGCATGTCATGATGATATTATAATATCAAATTACATTTTAATTATGATTGTTTTTTTTTAAACATGCAAACAATGCATAACAATTATATCTGAACAGAACCAAAAAAATATATATCTGTATAACATTATCAAATTTTGTCAGGTGAAGAGTTATCTCCCTTTACTGATTATAATGAAGCAGATTTGTCTTTCCTTGGTACTTGCAGTCTCCATGGTTGTAATGGTGGAATCAACTTGTAATCATAAACTGGGTAAGTAAGATTATTATAATGGCTATGGTTCTCGCCTGGAGTGCGATAGATCGTGGATTCGAGTCCTGGTCAGGTCAGACCAAACCAAAAATTACGAATTTGGTATTCGCTTGGTACACAACATTAAGGACTAATGGCAAAGATTTATTGGCTTAGAATCAGGATAGTGTGTCTGAGTGGAGCACGATGTCTACACCAGGACTTGTTTCTGTGAGCTAGCACCAGAAAAATCCAACTAATCCTGTTGGTCTAGTACAAATACAGACATCATCATCTCATTGAAATTTAACTTGTCTACCAGTGATCTGTTGTAGACTGTTGGTCTAGTACAAAGACAGACATCGTCATCTCATTGAAATTTAACTTGTTCTCACCATTATACAGCTGAATTTTTTTTCCACTGGTGTTAAGCAACAATCACTCACTCACTCGCTTTGTATTTTGTGAGTTTTAAGATTTGACACAGACACACAGTATGTCTATCATGCAAACTCGAAAATTCCATTCTACTTACTTCAAACTAAATAATGGGGATAAAACAGGAGTATTTTATAGTATTTTGGGGTCACAAACTGTTACATATGATATCTATAAACAGTGATATATGTATCTATTAAGTGATATCTTTATTTTCAGAGGCCTCCCTGTTTGATGATCTCCTCAATATGATGAGAAAATATAAAGGCTCCTCTCGTAAGTCTATCTAATATTGACAGTCTTATCACTAATTCATTAACCAAGTTTTAAACTATATCTTAGTATCAGCAAAACAGAATTTTGCATGCATCCCTGAAGTGGGTGTTGAATGGTTGTGCACTTCATTGACAAGTAACAAAACAAAGAAATAAAAAGTCAATGAATATCACATTTTCTGCCAATCCACGAAAATTTATACCAACAAAAATTAGTGGAATTGTGGTTTCTCAGAAGAAGACATTTTAAAACTTTCCTATTGGCTGCTATTCATTTTTTTTTAATGAATCAAATTTTGTTATTTGGTATATGTATCCTGTATACAAAATGTTAACTAAGTGCATAGAAAACAAATGTAAAGTTTATTTGTATGACTTTTATATGATTCACTAATACCACTCCATATTTCTTATTTGTGATTTTTCAGATTGCTCCGGTTACAAGAGTGAAATACCTGCTTTCTCAGCATCCAGATCCAAGTCAAAATCACTTGGACCAGGAGAGATAATTTTGTTTGACCACGTCTGGACAAATGTTGGCAATGGCTATAATCCCAATACAGGAAAGTTTACAGCTCCCAAAAGTGGCCTATATCAAATATCGGGTACTGTCATGTCAGTGTCTGGGAAGTACCTACAAGTCTATCTGTTCAAGAACGATAAACAAACTGTTTCTCTTTTTGCTGGCACAGGGTATAATACAGGGACAGTCAACATCGTGTTGAAATTACAGAAAGGAGAAACTGTTTATATGAAGCATCATAATAATACTGAGACCATATACAGTAGCACTAGTGTTTATTGTGTATTTTCAGGTTTTCTAATATCTGAATAAAAGATTATTCTACACTATATAACTGTTTATTTAATAGGTGCCATAAACAATCATCAAACCAGATCATTGCATTTTATAATCAAATGTATCAAGCTATGAAAGTGAGCAGTCATGTATTTGTGTGTTAAGAGTTATAAATTTTGCCTCTTTCTAAGATTTTTCTATTATATTTTTGAACTGTTCTGACAGTGTGGTATTTTCTGTTTTTCTATTAGATTTTTGAACTGTTCTGACAGTGTGGTATTTTCTGTTTTTCTATTAGATTTTTGAACTGTTACGACAGTGTGGTATTTTCTGTTTTTCATTTTATTAGTAGAATGTTTGCTGAAGTAATTTATCAGGTAAATCAAGCTATTCAGCCTAAATGATTTACCCTTGTCTTAAGGTCAACAGATACCTGATTGATAAGATGACAGGATGATATGTCAGTGTCATGGGATCCCATTAACAGGTGTAACACTGCCACATTTTTATGCCTGTCATAAAACCAGGACATGAATTTCCAACATCTATATGCTGTGGTCTTTATTTAAAGCTATTCATTCTAAATGATTTACCCTTGTCTGGGTGTCAACATGTACCTGATTTATAAGATGACAGGATGTTCAGTGATTGCTTTGTTGGTGGAATTGTTGACCGTCACTGTTTAAACTTTCTTTTCATAAATTGCCTTCAAAGCCCAACACTACCAGGGAGCAATACAAATCATTATTTTTAGAACACGTCATACAATACATATTGTCTTTTTCATTTAACTAATTAAACAGGAGGTAATCGTTTGCACAATTATTGGTCAACACTATCTGAACACTTCAGTCATTCCTCACAATGCAAAGAAAAAAATTGATAAATTAACCTTTATCTTAGATAGTTCACAGCTACATGTAGAGTACTTGGTAATGATTAGGGGGATATTGTTAGGGTTATGGTGTTTAACACCACTTTCAACAATATTTCAGCCATATCATGGCTGTCAGTTTTATTGGTGGAGGAAACCGGAGTATCCAGAAAAAAACACATATCTGTAGCAAGTCACTGACAAACTTTATCACATAATGTTGTATAGAATATACCTCATCATGAGTGGAATTCAAACTCACTACTTTAGTGGTGATAGGCACTGATTGCATAGGGTTTGTCAGTGACTTGCAGCAGGTCAGTGGTTTTCTTCGGGTAATCCAGTTTTATCCACCAATAAAACTGACTGCCACGATATAGCTGAAATATTGTTGAAAGTAATCTTAGACACAATAACGCTAACCTTAACCCTCTGATTACATAGGTAGCTGTAAATACAACTACCATACGATCACAACCACAATGGCCCCATGATGATTAGGTAATACTCCTCGACATGAAAATGGCTTTAAAAGCTGTCAGACTGAATATTGTTATTTTTTTCTGTTAAAAGTGGCGTTAAACACCATACCCCTAAATCTAACCCCTTATCATACAATCACGACCGTAATGACCTCCTCATGGCTTAAAGTTGTCAGACTTAATATTGCTATTTTTTAAGTGGTGATATAAAAGTCAATTTAATAACTCACTACACATGTACTTACAGTCGGGTGAAACTGTCTCCATATTTCAGGGCACTCCTAAAACAAACACAACAATGATATTACAGTCAAACCTGTCTATATGGTCACCTCTATTAAGCACTCCTAAAACAAACACAACAATGATATTTCAGTCAAACCTGTCCATGTGGTCACCTCTATTAAGTACTCCTAAAACAAACACAACAATGATATTACAGTCAAACCTGTCCATGTGGTCACCTCTATTAAGCACTCCTAAAACAAACACAACAATGATATTACAGTCAAACCTGTCCATGCGGTCACCTCTATTAAGCAGTCCTAAAACAAATACAATGATATTTCAGTCAAACCTGTACATGTGGTCACCTCTATTAAGCACTCCTAAAACAAACACAACAATGATATTACAGTCATACCTGTCCATGTGGTCACCTCTATTAAGCAGTCCTAAAACAAACACAACAATGATATTACAGTCTAACTTGTCCATGTGGTCACCTCTATTAAGCACTCCTAAAACAAACACAACAATGATATTACAGTCAAACCTGTCCATGTGGTCATCTCTATTAAGCAGTCCTAAAACAAACACAACAATGATATTACAGTCAAACCTGTCGATGTGGTCACCACTATTAAGCACTCCTAAAACAAACATAACAATGATATTACAGTCAAACCTGTCCATGTGGTCACCTCTATTAAGCACTCCTAAAACAAACATAACAATGATATTACAGTCAAACATGTCCATGTGGTCACCTCTATTAAGCACTCCTAAAACAAACATAACAATGATATTACATTCATACCTGTCCATGTGGTCACCTCTATTAAGCACTCCTAAAACAAACACAACAATGATATTACAGTCAAACCTGTCCATGTGGTCACCTCTATTAAGCACTCCTAAAACAAACACAACAATGATATTACAGTCAAACCTGTCCATGTGGTCACCTCTATTAAGCACTCCTAAAACAAACACAACAATGATATTACAGTCAAACCTGTCCATGTGGTCACCTCTATTAAGCAGTCCTAAAACAAACACAACAATGATATTACAGTCAAACCTGTCCATGTGGTCACCTCTATTAAGCACTCCTAAAACAAACACAACAATGATATTACAGTCAAACCTGTCCATGTGATCACCTCTATTAAGCACTCCTAAAACAAACACAACAATGATATTACAGTCAAACCTGTCCATGTGGTCATCTCTATTAAGTACTCCTAAAACAAACACAACAATGATATTACAGTCAAACCTGTCCATGTGGTCACCTCTATTAAGCACTCCTAAAACAAACACAACAATGATATTACAGTCAAACCTGTCCATGTGGTCACCTCTATTAAGCACTCCTAAAACAAACACAACAATGATATTACAGTCAAACCTGTCCATGTGGTCATCTCTATTAAGCAGTCCTAAAACAAACACAACAATGATATTACAGTCAAACCTGTCGATGTGGTCACCACTATTAAGCACTCCTAAAACAAACATAACAATGATATTACAGTCAAACCTGTCCATGTGGTCACCTCTATTAAGCACTGCTAAAACAAACATAACAATGATATTACAGTCAAACATGTCCATGTGGTCACCTCTATTAAGCACTCCTAAAACAAACATAACAATGATATTACATTCATACCTGTCCATGTGGTCACCTCTATTAAGCACTCCTAAAACAAACACAACAATGATATTACAGTCAAACCTGTCCATGTGGTCACCTCTATTAAGCACTCCTAAAACAAACACAACAATGATATTACAGTCAAACCTGTCCATGTGGTCACCTCTATTAAGCACTCCTAAAACAAACACAACAATGATATTACAGTCAAACCTGTCCATGTGGTCACCTCTATTAAGCAGTCCTAAAACAAACACAACAATGATATTACAGTCAAACCTGTCCATGTGGTCACCTCTATTAAGCACTCCTAAAACAAACACAACAATGATATTACAGTCAAACCTGTCCATGTGGTCACCTCTATTAAGCACTCCTAAAACAAACACAACAATGATATTACAGTCAAACCTGTCCATGTGGTCATCTCTATTAAGTACTCCTAAAACAAACACAACAATGATATTACAGTCAAACCTGTCCATGTGGTCACCTCTATTAAGCACTCCTAAAACAAACACAACAATGATATTACAGTCAAACCTGTCCATGTGGTCACCTCTATTAAACACTCCTAAAACAAACACAACAATGATATTACAGTCAAACCTGTCCATGGGGTCACCTCTATTAAGCAGTCCTAAAACAAACACAACAATGATATTACAGTCAAACCTGTCCATGTGGTCACCACTATTAAGCAGTCCTAAAACAAACATTACAATGATATTACAATCTTACCTGTCCATGTGGTCACCTCTATTAAGCACTCCTAAAACAAACACAACAATGATATTACAGTCAAACCTGTCCATGTGGTCACCACTATTAAGCAGTCCTAAAACAAACATAACAATGATATTACAATCTTACCTGTCCATGTGGTCACCTCTATTAAGCACTCCTAAAACAAACACAACAATGATATTACAGTCAAACCTGTCCATGTGGTCACCTCTATTAAACACTCCTAAAACAAACACAACAATGATATTACAGTCAAACCTGTCCATGTGGTCACCTCTATTAAGCAGTCCTAAAACAAACACAACAATGATATTACAGTCAAACCTGTCCATGTGGTCACCACTATTAAGCAGTCCTAAAACAAACATAACAATGATATTACAATCTTACCTGTCCATGTGGTCACCTCTATTAAGCACTCCTAAAACAAACACAACAATGATATTACAGTCAAACCTGTCCATGTGGTCACCTCTATTAAGCACTCCTAAAACAAACACAACAATGATATTACAGTCAAACCTGTCCATGTGGTCACCTCTATTAAGCAATCCTAAAACAAACATAACAATGATATTACAGTCAAACCTGTCCATGTGGTCACCTCTATTAAGCACTCCTAAAACAAACACAACAATGATATTACAGTCAAACCTGTCCATGTGGTCACCTCTATTAAGCAATCCTAAAACAAACATAACAATGATATTACAGTCAAACCTGTCCATGTGGTCACCTCTATTAAGCACTCCTAAAACAAACACAACAATGATATTACAGTCAAACCTGTCCATGTGGTCACCTCTATTAAGCAGTCCTAAAACAAACACAACAATGATATTACAGTCAAACCTGTTCATGTGGTCACCACTATTAAGCAGTCCTAAAACAAACATAACAATGATATTACAGTCTTATCTGTCCATGTGGTCACCTCTATTAAGCACTCCTAAAACAAACACAACAATGATATTACAGTCAAACCTGTCCATGTGGTCACCTCTATTAAGCAGTCCTAAAACAAACATAACAATGATATTACAGTCATACCTGTCCATGTGGTCACCTCTATTAAGCACTCCTAAAACAAACACAACAATGATATTACAGTCAAACCTGTCCATGTGGTCACCTCTATTAAGCACTCCTAAAACAAACACAACAATGATATTACAGTCAAACCTGTCCATGTGGTCACCTCTATTAAGCACTCCTAAAACAAACACAACAATGATATTACAGTCAAACCTGTCCATGTGGTCACCTCTATTAAGCACTCCTAAAACAAACACAACAATGATATTACAGTCAAACCTGTCCATGTGGTCACCTCTATTAAGCACTCCTAAAACAAACACAACAATGATATTACAGTCAAACCTGTCCATGTGGTCATCTCTATTAAATACTCCTAAAACAAACACAACAATGATATTACAGTCAAACCTGTCCATGTGGTCACCTCTATTAAGCACTCCTAAAACAAACACAACAATGATATTACAGTCAAACCTGTCCATGTGGTCACCTCTATTAAGCAATCCTAAAACAAACATAACAATGATATTACAGTCAAACCTGTCCATGTGGTCACCTCTATTAAGCACTCCTAAAACAAACACAACAATGATATTACAGTCAAACCTGTCCATGTGATCACCTCTATTAAGCACTCCTAAAACAAACATAACAATGATATTACAGTCATACCTGTCCATGTGGTCACCTCTATTAATCACTCCTAAAACAAACACAACAATGATATTACAGTCAAACCTGTCCATGTGGTCACCTCTATTAAGCAGTCCTAAAACAAACACAACAATGATATTACAGTCAAACCTGTCCATGTGGTCACCACTATTAAGCAGTCCTAAAACAAACATAACAATGATATTACAGTCTTACCTGTCCATGTGGTCACCTCTATTAAGCACTCCTAAAACAAACACAACAATGATATTACAGTCAAACCTGTCCATGTGGTCACCTCTATTAAGCAGTCCTAAAACAAACATAACAATGATATTACAGTCATACCTGTCCATGTGGTCACCTCTATTAAGCAATCCTAAAACAAACACAACAATGATAGTACAGTCAAACCTGTCCATGTGGTCACCTCTATTAAGCACTCCTAAAACAAACACAACAATGATATTACAGTCAAACCTGTCCATGTGGTCACCTCTATTAAGCACTCCTAAAACAAACACAACAATGATATTACAGTCAAACCTGTCCATGTGGTCACCTCTATTAAGCACTCCTAAAACAAACACAACAATGATATTACAGTCAAACCTGTCCATGTGGTCACCTCTATTAAGCACTCCTAAAACAAACACAACAATGATATTACAGTCAAGCCTGTCCATGTGGTCACCTCTATTAAGCAGTCCTAAAACAAACACAACAATGATATTACAGTCAAACCTGTCCATGTGGTCACCACTATTAAGCAGTCCTAAAACAAACATAACAATGATATTACAATCTTACCTGTCCATGTGGTCACCTCTATTAAGCACTCCTAAAACAAACACAACAATGATATTACAGTCAAACCTGTCCATGTGGTCACCTCTATTAAGCACTCCTAAAACAAACACAACAATGATATTACAGTCAAACCTGTCCATGTGGTCACCTCTATTAAGCAATCCTAAAACAAACATAACAATGATATTACAGTCAAACCTGTCCATGTGGTCACCTCTATTAAGCACTCCTAAAACAAACACAACAATGATATTACAGTCAAACCTGTCCATGTGGTCACCTCTATTAAGCAATCCTAAAACAAACATAACAATGATATTACAGTCAAACCTGTCCATGTGGTCACCTCTATTAAGCACTCCTAAAACAAACACAACAATGATATTACAGTCAAACCTGTCCATGTGGTCACCTCTATTAAGCAGTCCTAAAACAAACACAACAATGATATTACAGTCAAACCTGTTCATGTGGTCACCACTATTAAGCAGTCCTAAAACAAACATAACAATGATATTACAGTCTTATCTGTCCATGTGGTCACCTCTATTAAGCACTCCTAAAACAAACACAACAATGATATTACAGTCAAACCTGTCCATGTGGTCACCTCTATTAAGCAGTCCTAAAACAAACATAACAATGATATTACAGTCATACCTGTCCATGTGGTCACCTCTATTAAGCACTCCTAAAACAAACACAACAATGATATTACAGTCAAACCTGTCCATGTGGTCACCTCTATTAAGCACTCCTAAAACAAACACAACAATGATATTACAGTCAAACCTGTCCATGTGGTCACCTCTATTAAGCACTCCTAAAACAAACACAACAATGATATTACAGTCAAACCTGTCCATGTGGTCACCTCTATTAAGCACTCCTAAAACAAACACAACAATGATATTACAGTCAAACCTGTCCATGTGGTCATCTCTATTAAGTACTCCTAAAACAAACACAACAATGATATTACAGTCAAACCTGTCCATGTGGTCACCTCTATTAAGCACTCCTAAAACAAACACAACAATGATATTACAGTCAAACCTGTCCATGTGGTCACCTCTATTAAGCAATCCTAAAACAAACATAACAATGATATTACAGTCAAACCTGTCCATGTGGTCACCTCTATTAAGCACCCCTAAAACAAACACAACAATGATATTACAGTCAAACCTGTCCATGTGGTCACCTCTATTAAGCAGTCCTAAAACAAACACAACAATGATATTACAGTCAAACCTGTCCATGTGGTCACCACTATTAAGCAGTCCTAAAACAAACATAACAATGATATTACAATCTTACCTGTCCATGTGGTCACCTCTATTAAGCACTCCTAAAACAAACACAACAATGATATTACAGTCAAACCTGTCCATGTGGTCACCTCTATTAAGCACTCCTAAAACAAACACAACAATGATATTACAGTCAAACCTGTCCATGTGGTCACCTCTATTAAGCAATCCTAAAACAAACATAACAATGATATTACAGTCAAACCTGTCCATGTGGTCACCTCTATTAAGCACTCCTAAAACAAACACAACAATGATATTACAGTCAAACCTGTCCATGTGGTCACCTCTATTAAACACTCCTAAAACAAACACAACAATGATATTACAGTCAAACCTGTCCATGTGGTCACCTCTATTAAGCAGTCCTAAAACAAACACAACAATGATATTACAGTCAAACCTGTCCATGTGGTCACCACTATTAAGCAGTCCTAAAACAAACATAACAATGATATTACAGTCAAACCTGTCCATGTGGTCACCTCTATTAAGCACTCCTAAAACAAACACAACAATGATATTACAGTCAAACCTGTCCATGTGGTCACCTCTATTAAGCACTCCTAAAACAAACACAACAATGATATTACAGTCAAACCTGTCCATGTGGTCATCTCTATTAAGTACTCCTAAAACAAACACAACAATGATATTACAGTCAAACCTGTCCATGTGGTCACCTCTATTAAGCACTCCTAAAACAAACACAACAATGATATTACAGTCAAACCTGTCCATGTGGTCACCTCTATTAAGCAATCCTAAAACAAACATAACAATGATATTACAGTCAAACCTGTCCATGTGGTCACCTCTATTAAGCACTCCTAAAACAAACACAACAATGATATTACAGTCAAACCTGTCCATGTGATCACCTCTATTAAGCACTCCTAAAACAAACATAACAATGATATTACAGTCATACCTGTCCATGTGGTCACCTCTATTAAGCACTCCTAAAACAAACACAACAATGATATTACAGTCAAACCTGTCCATGTGGTCACCTCTATTAAGCAGTCCTAAAACAAACACAACAATGATATTACAGTCAAACCTGTCCATGTGGTCACCACTATTAAGCAGTCCTAAAACAAACATAACAATGATATTACAGTCTTACCTGTCCATGTGGTCACCTCTATTAAGCACTCCTAAAACAAACACAACAATGATATTACAGTCAAACCTGTCCATGTGGTCACCTCTATTAAGCAGTCCTAAAACAAACATAACAATGATATTACAGTCATACCTGTCCATGTGGTCACCTCTATTAAGCAATCCTAAAACAAACACAACAATGATATTACAGTCAAACCTGTCCATGTGGTCACCTCTATTAAGCACTCCTAAAACAAACACAACAATGATATTACAGTCAAACCTGTCCATGTGGTCACCTCTATTAAGCACTCCTAAAACAAACACAACAATGATATTACAGTCAAACCTGTCCATGTGGTCACCTCTATTAAGCACTCCTAAAACAAACACAACAATGATATTACAGTCAAACCTGTCCATGTGGTCACCTCTATTAAGCACTCCTAAAACAAACACAACAATGATATTACAGTCAAACCTGTCCATGTGGTCACCTCTATTAAGCAATCCTAAAACAAACATAACAATGATATTACAGTCAAATCTGTCCATGTGGTCACCTCTATTAAGCACTCCTAAAACAAACACAACAATGATATTACAGTCAAACCTGTCCATGTGGTCACCTCTATTAAGCACTCCTAAAACAAACACAACAATGATATTACAGTCAAACCTGTCCATGTGGTCACCTCTATTAAGCAGTCCTAAAACAAACACAACAATGATATTACAGTCAAACCTGTCCATGTGGTCACCACTATTAAGCAGTCCTAAAACAAACATAACAATGATATTACAGTCAAACCTGTCCATGTGGTCACCTCTATTAAGCACTCCTAAAACAAACACAACAATGATATTACAGTCAAACCTGTCCATGTGGTCACCTCTATTAAGCACTCCTAAAACAAACACAACAATGATATTACAGTCAAACCTGTCCATGTGGTCATCTCTATTAAGTACTCCTAAAACAAACACAACAATGATATTACAGTCAAACCTGTCCATGTGGTCACCTCTATTAAGCACTCCTAAAACAAACACAACAATGATATTACAGTCAAACCTGTCCATGTGGTCACCTCTATTAAGCAATCCTAAAACAAACATAACAATGATATTACAGTCAAACCTGTCCATGTGGTCACCTCTATTAAGCACTCCTAAAACAAACACAACAATGATATTACAGTCAAACCTGTCCATGTGATCACCTCTATTAAGCACTCCTAAAACAAACATAACAATGATATTACAGTCATACCTGTCCATGTGGTCACCTCTATTAAGCACTCCTAAAACAAACACAACAATGATATTACAGTCAAACCTGTCCATGTGGTCACCTCTATTAAGCAGTCCTAAAACAAACACAACAATGATATTACAGTCAAACCTGTCCATGTGGTCACCACTATTAAGCAGTCCTAAAACAAACATAACAATGATATTACAGTCTTACCTGTCCATGTGGTCACCTCTATTAAGCACTCCTAAAACAAACACAACAATGATATTACAGTCAAACCTGTCCATGTGGTCACCTCTATTAAGCAGTCCTAAAACAAACATAACAATGATATTACAGTCATACCTGTCCATGTGGTCACCTCTATTAAGCAATCCTAAAACAAACACAACAATGATATTACAGTCAAACCTGTCCATGTGGTCACCTCTATTAAGCACTCCTAAAACAAACACAACAATGATATTACAGTCAAACCTGTCCATGTGGTCACCTCTATTAAGCACTCCTAAAACAAACACAACAATGATATTACAGTCAAACCTGTCCATGTGGTCACCTCTATTAAGCACTCCTAAAACAAACACAACAATGATATTACAGTCAAACCTGTCCATGTGGTCACCTCTATTAAGCACTCCTAAAACAAACACAACAATGATATTACAGTCAAACCTGTCCATGTGGTCATCTCTATTAAGTACTCCTAAAACAAACACAACAATGATATTACAGTCAAACCTGTCCATGTGGTCACCTCTATTAAGCACTCCTAAAACAAACACAACAATGATATTACAGTCAAACCTGTCCATGTGGTCACCTCTATTAAGCACTCCTAAAACAAACACAACGATGATATTACAGTCAAACCTGTCCATGTGGTCACCTCTATTAAGCAGTCCTAAAACAAACACAACAATGATATTACAGTCAAACCTGTCCATGTGGTCACCACTATTAAGCAGTCCTAAAACAAACATAACAATGATATTACAATCTTACCTGTCCATGTGGTCACCTCTATTAAGCACTCCTAAAACAAACACAACAATGATATTACAGTCAAACCTGTCCATGTGGTCACCTCTATTAAGCACTCCTAAAACAAACACAACAATGATATTACAGTCAAACCTGTCCATGTGGTCACCTCTATTAAGCAATCCTAAAACAAACATAACAATGATATTACAGTCAAACCTGTCCATGTGGTCACCTCTATTAAGCACTCCTAAAACAAACACAACAATGATATTACAGTCAAACCTGTCCATGTGGTCACCTCTATTAAGCAGTCCTAAAACAAACACAACAATGATATTACAGTCAAACCTGTCCATGTGGTCACCACTATTAAGCAGTCCTAAAACAAACATAATAATGATATTACAGTCTTACCTGTCCATGTGGTCACCTCTATTAAGCACTCCTAAAACAAACACAACAATGATATTACAGTCAAACCTGTCCATGTGGTCACCTCTATTAAGCAGTCCTAAAACAAACATAACAATGATATTACAGTCATACCTGTCCATGTGGTCACCTCTATTAAGCACTCCTAAAACAAACACAACAATGATATTACAGTCAAACCTGTCCATGTGGTCACCTCTATGAAGCACTCCTAAAAAAACCACAACAATGATATTACAGTCAAACCTGTCCATGTTGCCACCTCTATTAAGCAGTCCTAAAACAAACACAACAATGATATTACAGTCAAACCTGTCCATGTGGTCACCTCTATTAAGCAGTCCTAAAACAAACACAACAATGATATTACAGTCAAACCTGTCCATGTGGTCACCTCTATTAAGCAGTCCTAAAACAAATACAACAATGATATTACAGTCAAACCTGTCCATGTGGTCACCTCTATTAAGCACTCCTAAAAAAACACAACAATGATATTACAGTCAAACCTGTCCATGTGGTCACTTCTATTAAGCACTCCTAAAACAAACACAACAATGATATTACAGTCAAACCTGTCCATGTGGTCACCTCTATTAAGCACTCCTAAAACAAACACAACAATGATATTACAGTCAAACCTGTCCATGTGGTCACCTCTATTAAGCAGTCACCTGTATTTAAAGGTCATCTTTACTACATGTCTTGTCATAGAAAATTTCAAATGTGTCTTCAATCATGGCCGCAGGTACCAGAAACGCTTCATTGGGTCTATGACTAAATAAAACCAAAGTTTATTTTATCCATTTATTAGTACCCAAAACTACACCATTGCAGGATAAACTGTGCTTCATTTATTGATTCCTAAACTTCAATGTATTGATCAATACAACTACAGCAAACTTATTGTAATCTAAATTGGACAACATCTGAAAAGCTGTGTACATACATGTATAACAAAATGTTGGTACAGACAAGAAAAAACATTCTTGTGATACAACATTATGTGATAAAGTTTGCTGGTGACTTGCAACAGATTGGTGATTTTCTCTGGTTTCCTTCATCAATAAAACTGACCGACAAGATATAACTGAAATTTTGTTTTAGAATTTAATTGAATCACTTTCCTTTTTCTTTTTTAAAACGTACATAAGATGTGTGTCCTAACATCTGACATCTATGGCAGTCTATATACCGTGATCTTCTGGGACCAGTACAATCAGATAGAGTTTGCTTAAAAGTGACTTGTGACAGGTCGGTGGTTTTCTCCATCAATAAAACTGACCGCCACGACATAACTGAAATATTGTTGAAAGTGGTGTTAAACACCATAACTCTTCCACCTCCGCTTCCATTCTTGATATCTTGATAGTTACCATTTGATAAATGACTTTATAATGTCTGTCCCTAAAGTTTTAGAATGTACATGTAATTGAATCACTATTTGTTTTCCTTTTTAAAAAAAAACTTACATAAGATGTGTGTTCTAACATTTGACATCGATGGCAGTCTATATACTGTGATCTTCTGGGACCAGTACAATCAGATGCCACATCAGATTACAGTTGTAACATATCGTGTTAGAACATATATTGCCGCTGTGGCCACTTTCTCCACAAAGATAACATACAACAACTTTCTGTAAAGATAAAAGAAGATGTAAAAATGGTGACGTTGACAGTATAACATGAAACATCAGATGATGAAATGAGAAAATTTTATATTCCAGAAATTTATATTGACCACTGAGCAGTTACCATGGAGATCATGTTGTTTATTTGTACCAACATTACCATTAAATACACTCTGTAACTTCATCACAAGACTACGTTGTTTTCCTGTCTCTTCTTCTTATTTGTTGTAAATTTATGTCAGTCAAGATTTTCAAGACCGCATCCTTGGTACAATGGTTGGCTTTCTCATCTGGAGTGTAATAGTTAATGGGTTTGATTCCAGGTCGGATAAAAAACACTAAAAAATTGGTATTTTCTCCTTCTTGGCGTAGAGCCAAGACTGGTTGGTTTAGAGTCATGAAAAGGTGCCCTAGTCTACCCTTTGACTGTTGTCTTAGTGAGCTAGCATAATAAAATTCCAAATATGTGCATTGGTCTTAACAGGGGTTCAAAATTATGTAGGTGCGAGGTCCGTGTCCCTTCGCTACTGACTTCAAACTTTTACATTGGGTATAATCTTTTGATAAGTTTATCAAACTCTTTAAACATGTAGTGTATCAAATCATAGATCTGCTCATTTCACTAAAAAATTTCATTAGAAATTATATTTAACGGCACCGGTCACAAACAGTTATCAAGTTTGCAAAGGGAACCGTCATTGCCGTTATTAGGAGTAATACCCTTAAATAATCTCCCATAGCATTCTGTGTTATATAAAATCTTTTTGGGCTTTTATACAGGTTTCACCTGAAGTTTAATATAAGTGACACTCATATCTATTTGGAAACTTACCTCCGAAAATCAACATACATTTAATGGCATATAAGAAAATATCGTCTGCTTGAAGGTGTCATCCTCAAAAATCCTACTTCCATTTTTGATTAAACATGAATTCAGATGGTTACTCTCCAATGCAAGCAATTGTTATTTAAGACCACAAGGTTTTCAAATATGTACTTAAAATTATCCTTAGATCTGTAGGTTTCTGCTGACATCAGTAGTTTGCAGTATCTACTAGGGTTTTTTTTTTATCTAACAGTGTAGGGATTCATTTTGTATTTTACATACTACTTTATCATAATTCTTATCGAATTAATGTATATCGTTTTCGTGCCTTTTGATTGGACAAGAGCACTGTCAGCTGTTTTTTTTTGATTCGTTCATAACTCGATGAACTTTTCAATCTACAAGTCGTAACTAAGGGGTTCAGCTGGAAGGATTCACCAGCTTGAAAACGTGAAATTCTACAAGTCATATTTACAACAATACACAAACATAATTAAAATTCCTACCTTGCAACCTTATTTTAGCTTAAAATTTATAAAAATTGAAGAGTACACGAAGCCAAATGACGTCTGATCTTTACGTTTAATATTGGAAGTCTTCATATGACGTCATGTTGTTAATGTGCAAAAGATGTGGCCTCATAAGAGATGGACAACTGTATATGGAATACAAACGACTTGTTAAACTACATGTACAACTGCCATGTATAATATACAACAAATTTTTCCCAAATTGCTTAAGAATTTAAAATATCAAGACAATCTGTTTTAAAAAGATACATGAAAGTTTATTTTAGATCAAGATATTGTATATCAAACCTGTTATTATGAAAGAACCAATTGAGAAAAATCAGGTCAATTTATGAATTAATTTTAGGGGATAAAACATAGGAGAAAATAAGTGTGTAACATGGTGGGTGCACCTAGTGGAGCAGGAACTGTTTAACTTTCCGGACCACCTGAATTCACCTTTAGTTTTTTGGTGGAATTTGTGTTGCTCGATCTTTTAATTTTCTGTATTGTATTTTGTTAATCTTTTTGTACTTTTTCTTTTGACAATTATATTGTCTGTCCTTTCAATTATGTCTTCTGATTTCAACCTTTTGTATCTTCAAACTCTTCTGGAAACAACCATGTATAAAAATAGAACCTGACATACTGTTAATTTATCTACATTGTACACCTTAATAAGTACATACTTTTCTGTTTCTTCGGCTTTGACAATGGTCCGTAATATTCTTCCTCTAATGAGAGTGTTTTCTTCTTATCTTTTTTCTTCTTTTCCACATATTTATTTTTGTGTGATGTTTCTTATTTGTTTTGTTTTTCTTATCCCAGAATGTGGCATTATCATTATCCATCATTTTACAGAAATTCTCTTCTTTCTTCTTCTTTTCTTTGTATTTGTTTTTCTTTTTATCTGTCTTTCTATCTTTGCTTACATTAATAATAGAACGTTTGCCAACATTATCTACGTTTAATGTCATTTTTTCATGTTCGTTATCTAATTTTCTTCTTTTTGCAATATTTCTGCATACATCTCCCTGTATAATTTCTGAAAGAATAAAAATTATCAAAATAAATTCAGGAGTATTTCATCAAACTTGTGCATTGCAGTTCTCCATAGTAACACTTAAATGACAAAGTTGATCAATTCTAAGAAAAAATAAAAAATAAACAGAAGGTCAACAGCCTTAAGGTGTGATTGTTGCTTTAACGCTAAGTGAGCAATCTTTTAAGCTATGTGATGTCGAGGACAAGTTGCATTAAATGTTGATGAAGTCTGCTTTGGACTAGACCCAACATGCTTAGTTGGAATTTTGATAGTGCAAGTTCACTGAAACAACAGTCAGCTGGTAGACATGTCGCTCCACTTGATTCACTAATACCACTCCATATTTCTTATTTGTGATTTTTTAGATTGCTCCGGTTACAAGAGTGAAATACCTGCTTTCTCAGCAACCAGATCCCAGTCAAAATCACTTGGACCAGGAGAGATAATTTTGTTTGATCACGTCTGGACAAATGTTGGAAATGGTTATAATCCCAATACAGGAAAGTTTACAGCTCCCAAAAGTGGCCTATATCAAATATCGGCTACTGTCATGTTATCGCATAGGAAGCTCCTATATGTCTATCTGTTCAAGAATGATAAACAAACTGTATCTCTTTATGCTGGCACAGGGTATGATACATCGACAGTCAACATTGTGTTTAAATTACAGAAGGGAGAAACTGTTTATATGAAGCATCATAATAATACCCAGACCATATACAGTGATAGCAGTGTTTACTGTGTATTTTCAGGTTTTCTAATATCTGAATAAAAGATTATTCTACACTATATAACTTTTTATTTAATATAAGGTGCCATAAGCAATCATAACTGTTTTAATTTAAGGTGTCAAAATAGTCATCAAACTAAATAATTGCATTTTATAATCGAAAGATTAATTAGTTGGAAATTAGATTTTGGTTCAGTTTCACTGTTATGCCTTATGCTGGACTTGAATATTATCTAATATTTAAATAAAGATTGAGGCCATCAGCTCTCTTTAATAGTTTAATATAATACACATGACAACTTCTGTACAACTAATATTAAATATAATGTTCAAGATTATGGCGTTCATTAAAATAAGGTTGTTTGTATGCTTATATGTGAAGGGTTGACATTTCTCTCACATGTAGAAACCACCTGTATGACCACATCATTACATTAAGAAGGGAAGTTTGGGTACATAATACTAGTTTAACACTGTCACTTTTTACTGAAGTGTCTGTACCAAGCCAGGAAAGTGAGCAGTCAAGTATTTGTTTGTAAGAGGTATCGATTTTGCCTCTTTCTACGATTTTTCTATTGGATTTTTGAACTGTTCAGACAGTGTGGTATTTTCTGTTTTTCTATTAGATTTTTGAACTGTTCTGAGAGTGTGCTATTTTCTGTTTTTCTATTAGATTTTAGAACTGTTCTGACAGTGTGGTATTTTCTGTTTTTTTTCTATTAGATTTTAGAACTGTTCTGACAGTGTGGTATTTTTTTGTTTTTCTATTAGATTTTAGGACTGTTCAGACAGTGTGGTATTTTCTGTTTTTCTATTAGATTTTAGAACTGTTCAGACAGTGTGGTATTTTCTGTTTTTCTACTAGATTTTGGAACTGTTCTGACAGTGTGGTATTTTAGAACTGTTATGACAGTGTGGTATTTTCTGTTTTTCTACTAGATTTTGGAACTGTTCAGACAGTGTGGTATTTTCTGTTTTTCTATTAGATTTTAGAACTGTTCAGACAGTGTGTTATTTTCTGTTTTTCTACTAGATTTTGGAACTGTTCTGACAGTGTGGTATTTTAGAACTGTTATGACAATGTGGTATTTTCTGTTTTTCTACTAGATTTTGGAACTGTTCAGACAGTGTGGTATTTTAGAACTGTTCCTACAGTGTGGTATTTTAGAACTGTTACGACAGTGTGGTATTTTAGAACTGTTACAACAGTGTGGTATTTTAGAACTGTTCAGACAGTGTGGTATTTTAGAACTGTTACGACAGTGTGGTATTTTAGAACTGTTATGACAGTGTGGTATCTTAGAACTGTTCAGACAGTGTGGTATTTTAGAACTGTTCCTACAGTGTGGTATCTTAGAACTGTTCAGACAGTGTGGTATTTTAGAACTGTTACGACAGTGTGGTATTTTAGAACTGTTACGACAGTGTGGTATTTTTTGTTTTTTTATTAGATTTTAGAACTGTTCAGACAGTGTGGTATTTTCTGTTTTTCTACTAGATTTTGGAACTGTTCTGACAGTGTGGTATTTTAGAACTGTTATGACAGTGTGGTATTTTCTGTTTTCCTGTCAGATTTTAGAACTGTTACGACAGTGTGGTATTTTCTGTTTTTCTACTAGATTTTGGAACTGTCAGACAGTGTGGTATTTTCTGTTTTTCTATTAGATTTTAGAACTGTTCAGACAGTGTGTTATTTTCTGTTTTTCTACTAGATTTTGGAACTGTTCTGACAGTGTGGTATTTTAGAACTGTTATGACAATGTGGTATTTTCTGTTTTTCTGTTAGATTTTAGAACTGTTCAGAAAGTGGTATTTACCGTTTTTCTACTAGATTTTGGAACTATTCAGACAGCGTGGTACTTTAGAACTGTTCCTACTGTGTGGTGTCTTAGAACTGTTCAGACAGTGTGGTATTTTAGAACTGTTACGACAGTGTGGTATTTTAGAACTGTTACGACAGTGTGGTATCTTAGAACTGTTCAGACAGTGTGGTATTTTAGAACTGTTCCTACAGTGTGGTATTTTAGAACTGTTACGACAGTGTGGTATTTTAGAACTGTTATGACAGTGTGGTATTTTAGAACTGTTCCGACAGTGTGGTATTTTCTGTTTTTTTATTCTATTAGTAGAATGTTTGTTCAAGTAATTTATCATGTAAATGAAGTTATTCAGTCTTAATGATTTGCCCTCGTCTGAGTGTCAACTATACCTGATTGATAAGATGAGAGGATAATATTCTGTATATTTAACCCCACCACATATTTGTGCTTGTCCTAAGCCAGGACCTGAATTACCAACATCAGATGTTGTGGTATTTTTTTGTGTTCAGTGAGTTAAGGTGACAGGTAACTGTTTGTTTTGTTGATGTCAGTGGAATTGTTGACCATCACTGTTCATAAGCTGCCTTCTAAGCCTAACACTACCACAGAGCAATACTTGAGAGGAACTCATTATCTTTAGAACACGTCATATCACAAATATTTACTTTTTCATTTATGCAAATAAACAGGATGTAATCGTTACAACAATTATTGATCAACGCTAACTGAAAACTTCCCTCGTTGCTCACAATATAAAGAAAAGAATTTGATAAATTGTGGTAGCCACTCTTTTGGATAGTTCACAGCTACTTGTACTTGCTGATGGTTAGGGGGTTATGGGTATGGTTATGGTGTTTAACATCAATTTCAAAAATATTTCAGTTATTTCCTGGCAGTCAGTTTTATTGGTGGAGGAAACCAGAGTACCTGGAGAAAACCACTGACCTGCCACAAGTCACTGACAAACTTTATCACATAATGTTGTATCGAGTACACTATGAGTGGGATTTGAACTCACTACTACTGACTACGTAGAGTTTGACTGTGACTTGCAGCAGACAGCAGGTCGGTGGTTTTCTCCACCAATAAAACCGACCGCCACGGTATAGCTGAAATGTTGTTGAAAGTGACGTCAAACACCACAACCCTAACCCCCTGATTGCATAGGTAGCTGTAAATCCAACTACCATACGATCACAACCACGATGGTGCCATGATGATTAGCTAATACTCCTCGACATGAAAATGACTTTCAAAGCTTTCACACTGAATATTGTAATTTTTTTCTGTTGAAAGTGACATTAAACACTATAACTCTAACCCTAACCCCCTGATTGCATAGGTAGTTGTAAATCCAACTACCATATGATCAGATCACGACGACTCCCTCATGATTTAAAGCTGTCAGACTTAATATTGTTATTTTCTAAGAGGTGATATAAAAAAACTCAACTTAATATCTTAGTCAGGTGAAACTGTCTCCATATTTCAGGGCACTCCTAAAACAAACACAACAATGAAATTACAGTCAAACCTGTCCATGTGGTCACCTATATTAAGTCAAACCTGTCCATGTGGTCACCTCTATTAAGCACTCCTAAAACAAACACAACAATGATATTACAGTCAAACCTGTCCATGTGGTCACCTCTATTAAGCACTCCTAAAACAAACACAACAATGATATTACAGTCAAACCTGTCCATGTGGTCACCTCTATTAAGCACTCCTAAAACAAACACAACAATGATATTACAGTCAAACCTGTCCATGTGGTCACCTCTATTAAGCAGTCCTAAAACAAACACAACAATGATATTACAGTCAAACCTGTCCATGTGGTCACCTCTATTAAGCACTCCTAAAACAAACATAACAATGATATTACAGTCAAACCTGTCCATGTGGTCACCTCTATTAAGTACTCCTAAAACAAACATAACAATGATATTACAGTCAAACCTGTCCATGTGGTCACCTCTATTAAGCAGTCCTAAAACAAATACAACAATGATATTACAGTCAAACCTGTCCATGTGGTCACCTCTATTAAGCACTCCTAAAACAAACATAACAATGATATTACAGTCAAACCTGTCCATGAGGTCACCTCTATTAAGCACTCCTAAAACAAACACAACAATGATATTACAGTCAAACCTGTCCATGTGTTCACCTCTATTAAGCACTCCTAAAACAAACACAACAATGATATCACAGTCAAACCTGTCCATGTGTTCACCTCTATTAAGTCAAACCTGTCCATGTGGTCACCTCTATTAAGCACTCCTAAAACAAACACAACAATGATATTACAGTCATACCTGTCCATGTGGTCACCTCTATTAAGCACTCCTAAAACAAACACAACAATGATATTACAGTCAAACCTGTCCATGTGGTCACCTCTATTAAGCACTCCTAAACCAAACACAACAATGATATTACAGTCATACCTGTCCATGTGGTCACCTCTATTAAGCACTCCTAAAACAAACACAACAATGATATTACAGTCAAACCTGTCCATGTGGTCACCCCTATTAAGCACTCCTAAAACAAACACAACAATGATATTACAGTCAAACCTGCCCATGTGGTCACCTCTATTAAGTCAAACCTGTCCATGTGGTCACCCCTATTAAGCACTCCTAAAACAAACACAACAATGATATTACAGTCAAACCTGTCCATGTGGTCACCTCTATTAAGTCAAACCTGTCCATGTGGTCACCTCTATTAAGCACTCCTAAAACAAACACAACAATGATATTACAGTCAAACCTGTCCATGTGGTCCCCTCTATTAAGCAGACACCTGTATTTAAAGGTCACATTTACTACTTGTCCTGTCATAGAAAATTTCAAGATTGTCTTCAATCATCGACGAGGTATCAGAAACGCTTTATTAGGTCCATGACTAAATAAAACTATAGTTTATTTGACCCATTTATTAATACCTAAAATCACACAATCACAGGATAAACTGAGTTTCATTTATTGATTCCAAAACTTCAATGTATTGATCAATACAACTACAGAAAATTTATTGTAATTTAAATTGGACAACATCTGAAAAGTTGTGTACATACATGTATAACAAAATGTTGGTACAGACAAGAAAAAACATTCTTGTGATACAAAATCATATGATAAAGTTTGTTAATGACTTGTGACAGGTCAGTGGTTTTCTCTGGTTTCCTCCACCAATAAAACTGACCGCCACGATATAACTGAAATATTGCTAAAAGTGGTGTTAAGCATAACTACCCCTCCCTGTTCTTGATAGTTACCCTTTGGTAAATGACTTTACAATATCTGTCCCCAAAGTCTTAGAATTTAATTTTTTAAACTTACATAAGATGTGTGTCCTAACATTTGACATCGATGGCCGTCTATATACCGTGATCTTCTGGCACCAGTACAATTAGATGCCACATGACCTGGTTTATTACAGTTGTAACATATCGGGTTACAACATTTATTACCGCTGTGGCCACTTTCTCCACATAGATAACATACAACCACTTTCTGTAATGATAAAAGAAGAAGATGTCAAAATGGTGACGTTGCCAGCATAACATGAAACACCAGATGATGAAATGAGAAAATTTTATATTCCAGAAATTTATATTGACCATTGAGTGGTTACCATGGAGATCAGGTTGTTTATTTGTACCTACATTACTATTAAATACACTCTGTAACTCCATTACAATACTATGTTGCTTTCCTTTCTTTTTTTGCTTTGTTTGTAAATTTAGTTCACAGTTATTAAGGGGTACATTGTAGAACCAAAAGACTGGTTGGATTGGAGTCAGGATAATGTGTCCCAGTGGAGGGACATGTCTACCCTTGGACTGTTGTTTCAGTGAGCTAGCACTATAAAATTCCAGCTTAGTGTGTTGATCTAGCAGGAAGTGAAAATCATCACCATGATTTCATCAAAAATTAATTTGTTCTCATCATAATATACATGTAGCTGAAAAACTGCTCACTTGGCACTAAACAATTATAACTTATTCACTCAATATTTTCATTCATGCTCACATATCATCAATAGTGAATTTCACATATATATAATTAAAATCAGAATCTTTGTGATCTTTGGAAAATAAAAAGGTCATTCACAGGAATCTATTAATTGAAAACTCACCACTCACAAAACAATTATCTTGTAACAAATACAAAATATGGCAGGGTTAAATAAGTATGTAAGTTTCAAATCCCTCCTCCTCTAAAAACTAGATTTCCAACAGCATAACAAATATAACTGTACAATTGAAATATAATTCCAGCTCATTAAGTTGTATACTTTGATAACTAGAAAAAAAAAGAAAATATACATGTATGTTAGTAGTGGCTCTTAATTTTATTTAGCTCGGATAACTGAAATACATTTCTACTTTCATATTTCTAAATAAAATAATCAGCTTCTTCTTTCTAAAACACAATGAGGTTCGATTGTAGTAGCAAAACGATCGACAATAAAATAAAAAACAAAAAATACTAAATTTTCAGAACATATCAAAATCCAAAAGATAAATCTTAAAAGCATAATACACTTGTACAACAGTTACATACCTATAAATACAAAATCCCCCTCTTATCAGGTCAAATGTCAGATATAGTGATATACGTGTACTACTAAATCATCCCCCCTTTAAGAGAAGCCACCCCATTTTATAAGGTCACTCATCTTATCAGCCAGATATAGTAATATACAACTAAATTGTCCCCCTTATGAGAGACCACCCTCTTGTCAGGCCATATTTATGATACATTGAGATAGTGAAATACTACTAAATTGTTCCCCTCATGAGAGGCCACCCCTCTGACTAGGCCAGATTTCATTTGCACTGAGATAGTAAAATATTACCAAATTATTCGCCTCAAGAGATACCATCCCTCTTATATCAGTCCACTTTTTCATTGTAGAAAGGGTGGCCTTATAACAGAGAGACAACTCTTGATACAAAATATATAACCGTTATCTTTGGTTTATGGCAAACTTTAGATAAATGTCCCACTTCATTACAGTTATGACACCTGACTGACAATGGCTTGCAGTATCTTCCTAGCTTCTTTTTTCTGTCTAACAAAGGGTTACCAATGAATCTGTCTTCATCATAAATACATCATTTATCTACAATAGAAAAAACTTATATCTATAGTACAGTGAATTGTGTCTACCTAACAATGGACCACCATGGAATATGTCCTGGTCAAGAATACATCACTTCCATTAAATAAAAAAAATCTCGTCACAACATTCATTCAAATGCTTCATTCCTTAACCACTATCACTGTCCGAATACAGAACAATTGCTCAATGTCTTTTGTGCATGATATTTTTGGCTTGAAGTATAATTGTTCATGGTACAGTTCCCTGCAGTATAAACAAATGTATAAAATGTCAGTTTGAAGTATTTCTCATTGGGATTTTTTATTTATTAACAAAAGACTTTCAATGGGTTTTCTCACATTCCAAGTATAAAGTATAACATGTATCGTATACATATATGATATAAGGTTTTGTATCTAATGGTTACAATCCTGTATTTCCATAAAATACATATTAAATGTTAACTAAATAACATTATCCCATCCATATCATGTTTATCTTTAAAAGTTTAGACGGATTCAGATAGGGAGATTTTAAACATTTTCCTTGTAGTGTCCTGTGGTAAACTATCTTACAGCAGTGGACATCTTGGAAAATAAAACTGATCTACAATGTGTGGTGATTTAATCTAACCAGAAAACAATATTCACTATAATAATTCTTCATTGGTTAATTAATTGATCTATTTCACTACATCATTCCTGGTAACAGATACAAATTATGGAGAATGCACAATCCCCCAGAGAAAACTAATGAGTACAAGTTGACCATATCCCATACTGAGCTGGACAAGAATCTTTAATGTATGCATCATCAGTTTACGACGGATAATGGTGTTGATAATTGAATGTATTGGACCACTAGACCATAGCATACCTTTAAATAAGAATGGGAGAGAGTGATTGTTGTTTAATGCCAAATGAGTAAGTTTTCAGCGATATCATGGAGAGAACAAGTTGCATTCGATGACATGATGATGTCTGCTATGTACTAGACCCACACGCTTGGTTGGAATATTTTGAAGCTCGCAGATAGACATGTTCTATACTCATTATCCTGATTTCGAGCCAACCAGTCTTTGCTCTTACTCCTTAATGCTATGTGATTAGTGGAGAAGTAACATATACCAATTTCATAATCTTTGGTTTGACCGACCAGGGCTCAAACCCATGATATCCTGCACTCAAGACAAACATGTCAACCATTACACTACCAACACAGTTCACAAAATGAATAAGATAGGAAGAAAGATACATACTTATTAGGTAATTCAAAAAACAAGGATGTTTTACATAATAAGATAGGAAGAAAGATACATACTTATTAGGTAATTCAAAAAACAAGGATGTTTTACATAATAAGATAGGAAGAAAGATACATACTTATTAGGTAATTCAAAAAACAAGGATGCTTTACATAAATAAGGTTTTATTACAGAGATTGTGTCTATAATAACCACTATTGTCAATTGTTAAATTGTCCATTGTGTACTTTAAATCCTTTACTACTATTGGATGGTGATTTATTAAATTTCTTCTTGTCTTTCTTGGATTTGTCTGTGAATAAATAACGTAGAAACATCATGCAATGTAATATAACATGGGTAAAAAAAGTTTTATTGCAATATTCCTTATTAGGGCTTTTCATATATTTCTTTCTTGTTTAACGCCAACTCGGCAATTTTTCAGTAATATCATGGCAAGAACATGTTAATTTTCAATGAGATGATGATGATGAGGTCTGCTTTGTATTAGACCGTCACCAACACACTTTGTTGGATTTTTTTATAGTGCTCTTTCACTGAAACAACAGTACCCGGATAGATATGTCACTCCACTCGGACACATTATTCTGATACCGAGCCAACCAGTCTTTGCTCTTTCTCCTTAATGCTGCATGCTTAGCGGAGAAGCAACTAATACCAATTTCAGAGTCTTTGATTGTCAAACCGATCAGAGTTCGAACCCACAATCAACTGCACTCAAGGCAAGCATGCTAACCATTACACTACCGATGCGGTTGTATTTCGTTTGAAATAAGCTATGTAATTTAAATAAACAAGGATGTTTTACATAATAAGATAGGAAGAGAGATACATAATTATTAGGTAATTTAAATAAACGAGGATGTTTTACATAATAAGATAGGAAGAGAGATACATAATTATTAGGTAATTTAAATAAACAAGGATGTTTTACATAATAAGACAGTAAGAGAAATACATACTTATTAGGTAATTTAAATAAACGAGGATGTTTTACATAATAAGATAGGAAGAGAGATACATAATTATTAGGTAATTTAAATAAACAAGGATGTTTTACATAATAAGACAGTAAGAGAAATACATACTTATTAGGTAATTTAAATAAACGAGGATGTTTTACATAATAAGATAGGAAGAGAGATACATAATTATTAGGTAATTTAAATAAACAAGGATGTTTTACATCAATAAGGTTTTATTACAGAGATTGTGTCTATTATAACCACTATTGTCAATTGTTAAATTGTCCATTGTGTACTTTAAATCCTTTACTACTATTGGTTGGTGATTTATTAAATTTCTTCTTGTCTTTCTTATATTTGTCTGTGAATAAATAACATAGAAACATCATACAAAGGATGTATTCTGAATAACGGTTGGATTTCCTCACCTTTTAAAATAAATCGTGGGAACCGTCAAGACTGTCCGGTGAGTGCTTTAATCTTCGTAATTGCAGTTTAAATTCTAGCTTGCAGGATCAGACAAGATAACAACCTCAAGGGTATCCAAATTAAGCTTGAAGGTAGGACTCAGCTTAAAGCTTAGTCAGCTAGCTGATGATACCACAGTCTTCGTTCAATCTAAAAAAGAAATATCTATAGCTCTTAATATAATCGAAACATTTGGTTCATTTTCTGGTCCAATACTAAATAGAAATAAGACAGAAGGTATGTGGATAGGATGCTCAAAACATTGCAAAGAGAAAGTAGAAAACATTAACTGGGTCACAGATTATGTAAAATGTTTAGGAATATACTTTGGTCACAATAAAGCAGAATGTAAAAAACTTAATATAGAAAAGCAACTTTTAAAATCTGAAAAAATAATGAATTCTTGGAAGAAAAGAAACATAACAATGGTAGGAAGGATTATGCTAGTTAAGTCATTGATAATTCCAAATGCAACATATGTAGCATCAGCTACCAATATAGACAAAGAACATATATCAAAATTTAAAACCATGATCTACAAATTCATATGGAATGATAAACGAGAAAAGATAGAACGAGTAACAATGAATAAAAACTATTTATAAGGGGGGCTGAAAAGTCATTCCTTTCCGTTACTTTAACAAGTGTGGCCCTGAATTAATGATCTTTAATATGAACATAGATACTATTAAGTGTCCGACCCTTTAACTTGAAGGGGGGGGGGGGGGGGGTTGTGGTTTTTTGCTTCATTCAGATTTTTTTTTTCGGACAACACAAGAGTTAGAATATTTATGTTTATTGTCACGCAAAGCACAATTTTTTTTCCAGAAAATAACATTAGGTTATATGACAAAAACTCTGAATCATATTATTTGTTTTCCCTCTACCAAAATCCGAATATTTTTTTCAGCAACATTGGGAATCAGAATATTTTTTTAGAAAAAAACCATAACCCCCCCCCCCCCCCCCCCTTTCAAGTTAAATGGTCGTTCCCTAAATCAGTCAATCAGTTTACAAACAATCTCACTGACTATTACCTTAATCTATTAAAATCATGAGTATCTACAAACAAACACACTAAAATACCAAGTCATTGTAACTTTAGAACTATAAGACAGGAATTAATATGGGAAAATCAACATATTAAGTTTAAGAACTAGAAAAGAAGTATGCCCCCACACTTGATAATTATGGACAAAGTTGTTTTGTTAGGAGTGATTTTTTTAAAATGAAGTGTGTCTGTAAGACACAAATGATGCCCCTGCCTGATCATCAAAATCCTGTGGACATGCACACCTCCATTATGTGTATAAACATCATACAAAATATTAAAGCTGTAGCTCCAAAACCGTAGGAGGAGATAGCTGGACAAACTATGTATTTATATCCGGATGGACGAACAGAATGACTAAGACTAAGTCCAACTACCTGTCATTTTGAGAATTTTGACGAAAATAAAAATCCTGTGCACATGCACACCTCCATCGTGTGCATAAACATCATACACAATATTAAAGCTGTAGCTCCAAAACTGTAGGAGGAGATAGCCGGACAAACCATGTATCTATATCCGGACGGACAAGGGTAAATTAATATGCCCCCCGAATCTTCGTCGCAGGGGCATAAACAATCTTAGATTGGTAAAAAAACAACATCATAAAGCGTGTGATGTCAGAAAAAAGTAGGGAGCAATTAATTAAAGATCTCTCTCAAATTACATGATCTTAATATGGAAATATAGATAAACTTTAAGAATTTGTCATATTGTTAAAAGAAATAATTTTTTTCTATGTTTTTTTTCAATAATTTTCTGCCATGCTTGAAGAAGTGGAAATCTTGGAAAATAAAACTGGTCTACAATGTGTGGTGATTTAATGATTTTAATCTAACCAGAAAACAATATTCACAATAATAATTGTTCAGTGGTTAATTAATTTCAGCTACAGCATTCCTGGTAACAGATAAAAATTATGGAGAATGCACGAGCCCCAGAGAAAACTAATGGGTACAAGTTGACCATATCCCATAATGAGCTGAACAAGAACCTTTAATGTATGCAGTACCCGGATAGATATGTCGTCCCACTCGGACACATTATTCTGATACCAAGCTAACCCAACCAGTCTTTGCTCAATCTCCTTAATGCTGCATGCTTAGTGGAGAAGCAACTAATACCAATTTCATGGCGAGAATATGTTAATTTTCAATGAGATGATGATGATGAGGTCCGCTTTGTATTAGACCAACACAATTTTTTCTTTGCATAGTGGTAGTTCACTGAAACAACAGTGCGTGGATAGATTAGTGGCCTCACTTGGACACATTTATTCTGATTCCGAGTCAACCAATCTTTGCTCTTTCTCCTTAATGCTGCGTGCTTCGTGGAGAAGCAACAAATATCAATTATATAGTCAAACCGATCAGGACTCGAACCTATGATCTACCACACTCAAGGTGAGCACACTAACCATTAAACCACAGATACGGTTGTATTTCGTTTGAAATAAGCCACGTAATCCTATATTTTGAAGTAAACAATATCGCTACCTATTCTGGCAGCTCATCTCTCTGAGTTTACAGAGCTTAAGCTAGATATGAAATACTAAAAGGTACCTGCATGACATACAATTTTATAGATTTTGTAGTTTCTATGATATCAATAAATCAAGAGCTAACAACATGTTTTAACTTTTTGGTTATATAGACACTCACAGTGAAAACTTAACACATTTGCACTGAACGACTTTCTTTTTAAAGAATTAAAACAGCTTCATTTCATACTGGATCACATTGTTTAGAATTATGACCCATTTGTTGAACAGGCTTTATTGAGTTAGATATATTTTAAGATCAATCAGACTGTAGTATATTAGTCCCCCTCTTATAAGACCACTCCAACCAAAGGTTTCAGATTCACCGGGATAGTAAAATACTACTAAAGTGACCCCCAAGAGAGGCCACCCTCTTATAAGACCACTCCAACCAAAGGTTTCAGATGCACTGTGATAGTAAAATACTACTAAAGTGACCCCCAAGAGAGGCCACCCTTCTTATAAGACCACTCCAACCAAAGGTTTCAGATTCACCGGGATAGTAAAATACTACTAAAGTGACCTCCAAGAGAGGCCACCCTCTTATAAGACCACTCCAACCAAAGGTTTCAGATGCACTGGGATAGTAAAATACTACTAAAGTGACCCCCAAGAGAGGCCACCCTTCTAATAAGACCACTCCAACCATAGATTTCAGATTCACTGGGATAGTAAAATACTACTAAAGTGACCCCCAAGAGAGGCCACCCTCTTATAAGACCACTCCAACCAAAGATTTCAGATGCACTGGGAGGGTAAAATACCACAAAATTGTCCACCTCTTATATGGCCACGTTTTCATTGCAAAAGACATAGGAGAAAATAAGTGAGTAATATGATCAGTGCAACTAATGGAGCAGAAACTCAGTACCTCAGCTCAACCTTGTTTTTGGGGGAGTTTGTGTTGCTCAATACTGTTAGTCTTTTTGTCCTTTTTCTTTTGACAATTGTATTGTCTGTCCTTCCAATTACGTCTTCTGATTTCAACCTTTTGTATCTTCAAACTGTTTTTGTAATAGCCATGTACTATAATAGAACCTACCAAGTTTCGGATCATTTGGCCAAGCGGTTTCAGAGGAGAAGATTTTTAGAAATCGACCAATTAGAAACAAGAATTTCCTGTGGCGGCCATGCTTGTTAATGAATCAGGCCAAAATGAGCAATCTTTATAGATACTGTTAACTTATCTACATTGTACATCTTAATAAGTACATACTTTTCTTTTTCTTCGGCTTTGACAATGGTCCGTAATATTCTTCTTCTAATGATAGCGTTTTCTTCTTATCTTTTTCCTTCTTTTCCACATATTTATTTTTGTGTTGTTTCTTATTTTTTTTATTTTTTTATCCCTAAATGTTACATTGTCATTATCCATCATTTTACAGAAATTCTCTTCTTTTTTCTTCTTTTCTTTGTATTTGTTTTTCTTTTTATCTGTCTTTCTATCTGGGCTTATATTAATAATAGAACGTTTGCCAACAGTATCTACATTTATTGTCATTTTTTCATGCTTGTCATCTAATTTTCTTTTTTTTTGCTACATTTTCGCGCACATCTCCCTGTATATTTTCTGAAAAGATAGAAATTATCATAGTAAATCCAGGAGTATTTCAAGAAAAAATTAAAATTAAACAGGCGGCAAACAGCCTTAAGGTGTGATTGTTACTTTAGCGTTGTGAGCATTTTTTTTTAGCGAGAACAAGTTACATTTTGATAAGATGATGATGAGGTCTGCTTTGGACTAGACTCAACATGTCAGTAAGTTCACTGAAACAACAGTCAGCTGGTAGACAGGTCACTCCACAATAGACATATTATATCCTGATTCCCAGCCAGCCTTTTTGTTCTTACTCCTTAATACTACATGTTCAGAGTAGAAGCAGCAAATACCAATTTCATATTATATGGTTTGACCTGACCGGAGTTCCTGCCCTTGTTCTACTGCACTTTAGGCGAGCATGGTAACCAATATGCCACCGATGCAGTTACACAGTTTTAAGATAAAAGATAATATGACAATGACGGCGGCAGAGGATATGTATGCATAACATCACAAAATGGCAGATACATGTGAGTAGCTTAACATTGTATAATTGATTTGATTGATTTATTGTATTTAACGCCACTTTCAGCAATATCATGGCGACCAGTTTTAGTGGTGGAAGAAGCCGGAGTACCCGGTGAGAATCACCGACCATGGGCAAGCAACTGGTAAACTTTATCACTTGAGGCTGCGAGTCAAGTGTACCCTTTTTTGTCATTTACAAAGCCGGGTTAAAATTGTATACTATATTTACTTAACTAAATAAACCACATAATTTGCTATGCCCCCACAATGGGGCATTTAAATGTTGCCCTTATCCGTCTTTCCATTTATTATGCTTCAACATTAGTTTCCCTTGGCCAATGTTTTAAAAATTTTAAACATTGTTGTTCACAACAATGCACAGATTAAGTTCAAATTTGATTCCTTTGATGGTTACAGTTTATGTCCATCAATTAATTGATTTTTTTTAATTGGTGGTTGTTGTGTATTAGAATTTAGCAATTATTCCTTTTATGATTCTAGGGTTATCTCCCTTAGATTGAAAATGGCAAATTTGTGGTTTTCATGTTCTAACTTCAGTTTCACTTGGCCAAGTGTTTTGATATTTTTACACAATGGTTTTGACCACAAAACACAGGTCAAGTTTTATTTTGGCTGTAATATCTTGTACAATACGAGAGTTATTACTCTTAATAGTTTTGTCTGCTCTACCATGCACATAGCTATTAGTTTAATATTTATTAGCAACATGGGTTTCTGTGTCTTATGGACACATTCTTCTTTTATTTATTTCATTATAAACTAATAAAAAAAAAATTCAATTGAATGTTAATCGTAATCTAAATCATTTAAAAAAATAGATGTTCTATGCTATGATAATCTAAAATAGAAAACACATATACATGTATATATATCTGGTTTGGTTTATAGTGTTTAACACCAAGTCACTAACAATCTTTATCACATATTTTCCTTCTAAAATTCTGGGGCAGTAGCTATAATCCGACAGTTCGATAGTCCGACGGTTCGATAGTCCGACAAATGCTTTAAACTGATGAAAGTTTTGAAAAATAATTTGGCCAAAAATGATATATTCGTAATTTCAGGATATGGGCCATTCATTTTTATACGCCCGTCAAAATACGGGCTTATTATGGCATACCGCTGTTCGTCCGTCCGTCCACGCCTCGTACGATAACATCTCTCACTTGTTCCACCTTTTACTGATAGGTCACGTCGTGACATACATTGTATTGATAAAAGGGGGAGCAAGTGAGAGGTGTGATTTTAGTCAGTTTGGAAAACGCCAGTTTTCATATGGTACATGTATATAATTGGTTTAAAAAAGTGCAGAATATTAATTACTGTTCTCATGCTGCGCAACCGACCTTCAATTGTCATAAAAGAGGGGGCGTATCATGGCACAGTTGTTTATTTTGTCATATTCCGATGATGTTTCTTTCCGTGATATAAGGGGTCACTTAGGGACAATTCCTTCAATCGTAACTTTTTATATATGCGTTTGTCGTAGAAGGCGACTATAGTAGGGTCACCCATCGGAATCCCGGGGAATAAAAATAGAACCAACTTGTCGTCGGAAGAGACAGAAAAACAAGTTCCCGTGTTAAGCCGTTGCCCATGTTGACCCATCCCAGAGTCCCCTCTTTCTGATTTTTTTTTAACAAACTTTTCTCATCCTGAATATGACTGAAATATTGCTTGCTGGACCTTAAGCAATCAATCAATCAATCAATCAATCAATCAATTCGCACACATTATTGTATCCAGCTCTATTGGTGTGTCGACATTGCTTTTTAACATAAATATTCCATGATAAAGGGCGGGAGACACTGGTATGCTCTTCTTTTGGCTTTTCCTTTTTTTCGCATTTCTTTTTTTTGTGTATTCATTTATTTCATCTTTCTTTTTAATAGTGACTTTTCTTGGCTGGACTCGGCTACACGCTGCTTAAATAAAGCCTGAAGTAGTCGCTACTAGAAAATATACGGGATACTTACACTACCGGTTCATCATGATTGGATCCAGGTCTTTATGGAGTCCGCGTTGTTCATATATGTGGGTTTTTTTTAGCTCTTGTGTGGCCCTGCCAATTGTTTGTCCGTCTATGATATCGTGCTTCCGATGTTCTGGACCTTTCTTTGGTGAGTAAACGGTTCGATTTCTGGCCCCATATTACACATGTTATAGTGTTAACTTTCAAAGAAATATAGCATTTGTCGGACTATCGGACCGTCGGACTATCGGACTGTCGAATTATAGGTCGGACCCCAAAATTCTTATTCTTATTGTTGTATCGAGTATACCTCACCCTGAACAGGATTCAAAGTCACAATTTAGTGGTGATAGGCATTGAGTACACTGGTAGTTGTAAATCCAACTACAATACGATCATGAGCACGACCCCTTATTAGACATTAAATGATTCCGAATTTAAATTACTTTAAAAATAAATAAAAGAATAATATAATGTATATGTTTAAATAAAATATTGTAGTAAGAACCAATATACATTTGTAACTGTCGCCACCTTGGTCCACAAATTAGCTATTGTAGCTAAACTGTGTGTTTTTTTATATCTACTGTACTACCGTGAAGTTAGATATCAAATTTCTAAGAAATGGAATCCATCTTTTATCAACCTTGATATTCAAAGATGATTCATTGAAAATGTTTAAAAACAGCGTGTAAACCGTTTATCGAGCTCCTGACGGAATAAAAACAAATTTTCTATTTGGGTTTCGCACTATCGGACCGTAATCAAAATATCAATGTTGACAGAATTACTGGTAATTTATTGTATTATGAAAAGAGGGGTAGTGGTCCTCCAAGATAACACTTCTGATTTACCTAACCTACCAAGATATAAAGTACCTGTGTTTCTACTTACATTCGTGACAGAAAATAGGGATAGGTAGGTAGATATTCTTAACAATCTGACTAAATGCTAATTCAAAAATGGCAATACAAACTTTATGGTAGGCACTTAAAAATTAGGGTTGGTAGGGTTAGCAGAAACATTTTTGTTTGCCTAATCTGAAAGGCATACATCCAACACAAATCTAATTGATGTAAACATTTCAGGGTTTTAAAAATCTGATTTTTTGGTGCACATTTATTTTAGCAGTTTTGTATAAGGACATTTTTTGCTTAAATTAACATGTTAATTTATAGTTATCAACTTGGTTACCAGTAAATTGTGTCAATATAATTTTAATTGGTAGATAGTTTTTCATTTGTTATTATGCACATCTGGTAAATATCAAACTCTAAAATAACAATTAATCAGCTGACTGTCATCTTACTGTTATTTATATTTATGTTCTGTGTAAATGTGTTAATAAGTTTACAATAAAGTTCAAAGAGTAATGGTATGTAGTAGTGATGTAGAGATTCTACCTTTCTCCTAGCAGCTAGTAGTCAGTTAACTGAACATTTATTCAACTTGTTATTGTACTGTCCATGTTTATGTTGTCATTCATCTTTGTGGCAGTATTTGGTTTTTTGAGTGGAAGTGAATCTGTGCAGGTTTTTTAATCATTTGTTTATATATGTATTGCCATTGGAGATCCAGTTATCAAGAGGGGAGGGTTGGGATCCTATTAACTGGAATAAACTCGCCACTTTTTTGCCTGTCCCAAACCAGAACCTAGATTTCCAATGTCATATGTCATGGTCTTTTTTGTGTTCAGTGAGTTGAGGTGAGAGGTGATGGTTCATTTTAATATTTGTTGAAAATGGTGGAGTTGTATATAATTAGTTAAACTCAATCTAGGCAAACAACTTATTTGTATGACTAAAGGGGAATAACTCTAGGAGAAATTATTTAAGAAATATTTTAAATTATTTATTCTGGGAAACCACTTGATATCACATTTGACTGGAACCTTCCTTTGATGGTCTTTAGAGAAATGTATATTTTTGGTGTTGATCAGAAATCCAGGATGACAGCCACAGCAGTACATTTGTTCTGTAGTGGTGGCCATCTAGGATATTTGATCGCCAATACAAAATTGTACGAGGACCTGGTCATGTAATAAACATTTACCCAGTATACAGAAAGGTAGATATTTTGAAATTTACAAAGTTTAGGCCCATCCAAGGGTCAATCTTGACAAGTTTTGTTCTATATGGTGTGATGATGTCTAAGAATAATATTGGAAATTGAAATAAAAGACAACAGATAATGGATGCAATACCTCCATTGAACTTTTTGGGCTAAGATTTCATGGTCAGTTTGTTCAGATAAAAGACTAGTTTCCAACACAAAAAATCAAAAGGAAATATGGATTATTGCATCTTACAAGGTTAGAAAAATGGTCCTAACTCCCATTGAACTGAACCATTTGGAAAATCGTAACAATATGTCCATGCTCATATCATACCAAGACACTATACCAACTATGAATTTAAGTTCCTACACAAGAATACTATGAAAGGGACATATGGAAAACCATTTAAGAAGTCATAAAAAGGGGACATAACTCCTATCACATATGTTCATATCTTACCTAGACAGCATAACAAATATGAACTAGCTCTGTGAATAGGTAAAAGACTTAATTGCCTACACAAGACAATGGCATGGGCAGATGAAAGAATATTGTACAGGTTGATGGCAGTTAAAAGACTTTATTACGAAAAGAAAATTAAAACAATCCCATCAATATCACATATGCATAGCAGAATAAAAGGCAAATATGTATATGTATACCTTTATATATATGTACAGTAATGGTCTAATTGCATGATAAACATATATTTAAATCTACATCGCATGTCATGATGATATTATAATATCAAATTACATTTTAATTATGATTGGTTTTTTTTAAACATGCAAACAATGCATAACAATTATATCTGAACAGAACCAAAAAAATAGATATCTGTATAACATTATCAAATTTTGTCAGGTGAAGAGTTATCTCCCTTTACTGATTATAATGAAGCAGATTTGTCTTTCCTTGGTACTTGCAGTCTCCATGGTTGTAATGGTGGAATCAACTTGTAATCATAAACTGGGTAAGTAAGATTATTGTAATGGCTATGGTTCTCACCTGGAGTGCGATAGATCGTGGATTCGAGTCCTGGTCAGGTCAGACCAAACCAAAAATTACGAATTTGGTATTCGCTTGGTACACAACATTAAGGACTAATGGCAAAGATTTATTAGCTTAGAATCAGGATAGTGTGTCTGAGTGGAGCACGATGTCTACACCAGGACTTGTTTCTGTGAGCTAGCACTAGAAAAATCCAACTTATCCTGTTGGTCTAGTACAAATACAGACATCATCATCTCATTGAAATTTAACTTGTCTACCAGTGATCTGTTGTAGACTGTTGGTCTAGTACAAAGACAGACATCGTCATCTCATTGAAATTTAACTTGTTCTCACCATTATACAGCTGAAAAATTGTTCCACTGGTGTTAAGCAACAATCACTCACTCACTTGCTTTGTATTTTGTGAGTTTTAAGATTTGACACAGACACACAGTATGTCTATCATGCAAACTCGAAAATTCCATTCTACTTACTTCAAACTAAATAATGGGGATAAAACAGGAGTATTTTATAGTATTTTGGGGTCACAAACTGTTATATATGATATCTATAAACAGTGATATATGTATCTATTAAGTGATATCTTTATTTTCAGAGGCCTCCCTGTTTGATGATCTCCTCAATATGATGAGAAAATATAAAGGCTCCTCTCGTAAGTCTATCTAATATTGACAGTCTTATCACTAATTCATTAACCAAGTTTTAAACTATATCTTAGTATCAGGAAAACAGAATATTGCATGCATCCCTGAAGTGGGTGTTGAATGGTTGTGCACTTCATTGACAAGTAACAAAACAAAGAAATAAAAAGTCAATGAAAATCACATTTTCTGCCAATCCACGAAAATTTATACCAACAAAAATTAGTGGAATTGTGGTTTCTCAGAAGAAGACATTTTAAAACTTTCCTATTGGCTGCTATTCATTTTTTTTTAATGAATCAAATTTTGTTATTTGGTATATGTATCCTGTATACAAAACGTTAACTAAGTGCATAGAAAACAAATGTAAAGTTTATTTGTATGACTTTTATATGATTCACTAATACCACTCCATATTTCTTATTTGTGATTTTTCAGATTGCTCCGGGAACAAGAGTGAAATACCTGCTTTCTCAGCATCCAGATCCAAGTCAAAATCACTTGGACCAGGAGAGATCATTTTGTTTGATGACGTCTGGACAAATGTTGGCAATGGCTATAATCCCAATACAGGAAAGTTTACAGCTCCCAAAGGTGGCCTATATCAAATATCGGGTACTGTCATGTCAGCATCTGGGAAGTACCTACATGTCTATCTGTTCAAGAACGATAAACAAACTGTAACTCTTTTTGCTGGCTCAGGATATGCTACAGGGACAATCAACATCGTGTTGAAATTACAGAAGGGTGATACTGTTTATATGAAGCATCCTAATAATACCGAGACCTTAAACAGTAGTACTAGTGTTTATTGTGTATTTTCAGGTTTTCTAATATCTGAATAAAAGATTATTCTACACTATATAACTGTTTATTTAATAGGTGCCATAAACAATCATTAAACCAGATCATTGCATTTTATATTCAAATGTATCAAGCTATGAAAGTGAGCAGTCATGTATTTGTGTGTTAAGAGTTATAAATTTTGCCTCTTTCTAAGATTTTTCTATTATATTTTTGAACTGTTCTGACAGTGTGGTATTTTCTGTTTTTCTATTAGATTTTTGAACTGTTCTGACAGTGTGGTATTTTCTGTTTTTCTATTAGATTTTTGAATTGTTACGACAGTGTGGTATTTTCTGTTTTTCATTTTATTAGTAGAATGTTTGCTGAAGTAATTTATCAGGTAAATCAAGCTATTCAGCCTAAATGATTTACCCTTGTCTTAGGGTCAACAGATACCTGATTTATAAGATGACAGGACGATATGTCAGTGTCATGGGATCCCATTAACAGGTTTAACACTGCCACATTTTTATGCCTGTCATAAAACCAGGACATGAATTTCCAACATCTATATGCTGTGGTCTTTATTTAAAGCTATTCAGTCAAAATGATTTACCCTTGTCTGGGTGTCAACCTGTACCTGATTTATAAGATGACAGGATGTTCAGTGATTGTTTTGTTGTTGGAATTGTTGACCATCACTGTTTAAACTTTCTTTTCATAAATTGCCTTCAAAGCCCAACACTACCAGGGAGCAATACAAATCATTATTTTTAGAACACGTCATATAATACATATTGTCTTTTTCATTTAACTAATTAAACAAGAAGTAATCGTTGGCACAATTATTGGTCAACACTATCTGAACACTTCAGTCATTCCTCACAATGCAAAGAAAAAAATTGATAAATTAACCTTTATCTTAGATAGTTCACAGCTACATGTAGAGTACTTGGTAGATTAGGGGGATAGTGTTAGAGTTATGGTGTTTAACACCACTTTCAACAATATTTCAGCCATATCATGGCTGTCAGCTTTATTGGTGGAGGAAACCGGAGTATCCAGAAAAAACCACATATCTGTAGCAAGTCACTGACAAACTATATCACATAATGTTGTATAGAATATACCTCATCATGAGTGGAATTCAAACTCACTACTTTAGTGGTGATAGGCACTGATTGCATAGGGTTTGTCAGTGACTTGCAGCAGGTCAGTGGTTTTCTTCGGGTAATCCAGTTTTCTCCACCAATAAAACTGACTGCCACGATATAGCTGAAATATTGTTGAAAGTGATCTTAGACACAATAACGCTAACCCTAACCCCCTGATTACATAGGTAGCTGTAAATACAACTACCATACGATCACAACCATGATGGCCCCATGATGATTAGGTGATACTCCTCGACATGAAAATGGCTTTAAAAGCTGTCAGACTGAATATTGTTATTTTTTTCTGTTAAAAGTGGCGTTACACACCATACCCCTAAATCTAACCCCTTATCATACAATCACGACCGTAATGACCTCCTCATGGCTTAAAGTTGTCAGACTTAATATTGCTATTTTTTAAGTGATGATATAAAAGTCAATTTAATAACTCACTACACATGTACTTACAGTCGGGTGAAACTGTCTCCATATTTCAGGGCACTCCTAAAACAAACACAACAATGATATTACAGTCAAACCTGTCCATGTGGTCACCTCTATTAAGCACTCCTAAAACAAACATAACAATGATATTACAGTCAAACCTGTCCATGTGGTCACTTCTATTAAGTACTCCTAAAACAAACACAACAATGATATTACAGTCAAACCTTTCCATGTGGTCACTTCTATTAAGCACTCCTAAAACAAACATAACAATGATATTACAGTCAAACCTGTCCATGTGGTCACTTCTATTAAGTACTCCTAAAACAAACATAACAATGATATTACAGTCAAACCTGTCCATGTGGTCACCTCTATTAAGCACTCCTTAAACAAACACAACAATGATATTACAGTCAAACCTGTCCATGTGGTCACTTCTATTAAGTACTCCTAAAACAAACATAACAATGATATTACAGTCAAACCTGTCCATGTGGTCACCTCTATTAAGCACTCCTAAAACAAACACAACAATGATATTACAGTCAAACCTGTCCATGTGGTCACTTCTATTAAGCACTCCTAAAACAAACACAACAATGATATTACAGTCAAACCTGTCCATGTGGTCACTTCTATTAAGCACTCCTAAAACAAACATAACAATGATATTACAGTCAAACCTGTCCATGTGGTCACCTCTATTAAGCACTCCTAAAACAAACACAACAATGATATTACAGTCATACCTGTACATGTGGTCACCTCTATTAAGCACTCCTAAAACAAACACAACAATGATATTACAGTCAAACCTGTCCATGTGGTCACCTCTATTAAGCACTCCTAAAACAAACATAACAATGATATTACAGTCAAACCTGTCCATGTGGTCACCTCTATTAAGTACTCCTAAAACAAACACAACAATGATATTACAGTCAAACCTGTCCATGTGGTCACCTCTATTAAGTACTCCTAAAACAAACACAACAATGATATTAGTCAAACCTGTCCATGTGGTCACCTCTATTAAGCAGTCCTAAAACAAACACAACATTGATATTAGTCAAACCTGTCCATGTGGTCACCTCTATTAGGCAGTCCTAAAACAAACACAACAATGATATTACAGTCAAACCTGTCCATGTGGTCACCTCTATTAAGCACTCCTAAAACAAACACAACAATGATATTTCAGTCAAACCTGTCCATGTGGTCACTTCTATTAAGCACTCCTAAAACAAACATAACAATGATATTACAGTCAAAGCTGTCCATGTGGTCACTTCTATTAAGCACTCCTAAAACAAACACAACAATGATATTACAGTCAACCCTGTCCATGTGGTCACCTCTATTAAGCAGTCCTAAAACAAACACAACAATGATATTACAGTTAAACCTGTCCATGTGGTCACCTCTATTAAGTACTCCTAAAACAAACACAACAATGATATTACAGTCAAACCTGTCCATGTGGTCACCTCTATTAAGCACTCCTAAAACAAACACAACAATGATATTACAGTCAAACCTGTCCATGTGGTCACCTCTATTAAGCACTCCTAAAACAAACATAACAATGATATTACAGTCAAACCTGTCCATGTGGTCACCTCTATTAAGCAGTCCTAAAACAAACACAACAATGATATTTCAGTCAAACCTGTCCATGTGGTCACTTCTATTAAGCACTCCTAAAACAAACGCAACAATGATATTACAGTCAAACTTGTCCATGTGGTCACCTCTATTAAGCACTCCTAAAACAAACACAACAATGATATTACAGTCAAACCTGTCCATGTGGTCACCTCTATTAAGCACTCCTAAAACAAACACAATAATGATATTACAGTCAAACCTGTCCATGTGGTCACCTCTATTAAGCACTCCTAAAACAAACATAACAATGATATTACAGTCAAACCTGTCCATGTGGTCACCTCTATTAAGCAGTCCTAAAACAAACACAACAATGATATTTCAGTCAAACCTGTCCATGTGGTCACTTCTATTAAGCACTCCTAAAACAAACACAACAATGATATTACAGTCAAACCTGTCCATGTGGTCACCTCTATTAAGCACTCCTAAAACAAACACAACAATGATATTACAGTCATACCTGTCCATGTGGTCACCTCTATTAAGTACTCCTAAAACAAACATAACAATGATATTACAGTCAAACCTGTCCATGTGGTCACCTCTATTAAGCACTCCTAAAACAAACACAACAATGATATTACAGTCAAACCTGTCCATGTGGTCACCTCTATTAAGCACTCCTAAAACAAACACAACAATGATATTACAGTCAAACCTGTCCATGTGGTCACCTCTATTAAGCAGTCCTAAAACAAACACAACAATGATATTACAGTCATACCTGTCCATGTGGTCACCTCTATTAAGCACTCCTAAAACAAACATAACGATGATATTACAGTCAAACTTGTCCATGTGGTCACCTCTATTAAGCAGTCACCTGTATCTAAAGGTCACCCTTACTACTTGTTCTGTCATAGAAAATTTCAAGAGTGTCTTCTATCATGGCCGCAGGTACCAGAAACACTTTATTGGGTCCATGACTAAATAAAACTAAAGTTTATTTGACCTATTTATTAGTACCCAAAACCACACCACTGCTGGATAAACTGTTTCATTTATTGATTCCTAAACTTCAATGTATTGATCAATACAACTATATCAAACTTATTGTAATCTAAATTGGACTACATCTGAAAAGTTTTGTACATACATGTATAACAAAATGTTGGTACAGACAACAAAAACATTCTTGTGATACAAATTTATGTGATAAAGTTTGCTAGTGACTTGTGACAGGTTGGTGGTTTTCTCTGGTTTCCTCTACCAATAAAACTGACCGACACAATATAACTGAAATATTGTTGACAGTGTGGCATTAAACACCATAACTCTTCCACCCCCACTCCCATTCTTGATAGTTACCATTTGGTAAATAACTTTATAATACCTGTCCCAAAAGTTTTAGAATTTATTTGAATCACTGTTATTTGTTTTTTTTTAAACTTACGTAAGATGTGTGTCCTAACATTTGACATCGATGGCTGTCTATATACCGTGATCTTCTGGGACCAGTACAATCAGATGCCACATGACCTGGTTTATTACAGTTGTAACATATCTGGTTAGAACATTTATTACCGCTGTGGCCACTTTCTCCACATAGATAACATACAACCACTTTCTGTAATGATAAAAGAAGATGTCAAAATGGTGATGTTGACAGTATAGCATGAAACATGAAATATATTGACGATTCTAACATGACGTCCTTCTTTCGCTTTGTTAACAAACGAGTGATTCATCGTTTGGGTATAATCCCATTCGCACATGCGCCGATGCATGTGACTGACTCTTCCGTCGTAAATGTACATGTTGATCAATTATCGTCTGAGATGATGAAATGAGAAAATATTATATTCCAGAAATTTATATTGACCATTAAGTAGTTACCAAAATTACCATTAAATACACTCTGTAACTACATCACAATATTATGTTGCTTTCCTTTCTTTTATTGTTTTGTTTGTAAATGTAGGTCACAGTTAAGATCACACCCATGGTGTAATTGAGTGTGGTAGATCGTGGATTTGATCCCACGTCAGATAAAAACTATAAAATTGGTATTAGCTCCTTCTTCACTAATGTAAACATACAGCAACTAGAGGCTCCCAGGAGCCTGTATAGCTCAGCTGGGTATAATAACATCAGTATATAAACATACAGCAAAAATGAGTAGAGACAAAGGACTGGTTGGATTGGAGTCAGGATAATATGTTCCAATGGAGGAAAATGTCTACCCTTTGACTGTTGTTTCAGTGAGCTAGCACTATACAATTCCAGCTAAGCATGTTGGTCTTGTAGAAAGCGAAAATCATCACCATAATTTTATCAAACATCCTCTTATCAAGCCATATTTCAGATGCACTGAGATAGTACAATACTATTAGCCTATATAGCTCACCTGGGTATAATAACATCAGTCAATAAAACTTGATAACTCGTGGGTACAATCCCAGGTCAGATAAAAACTATAAAATTGGTATTAGTTCCTTCTTAACTAATATAAACATAAACAGAATAAAGGAGTAGAGACAAAGGACTGGATGGATTGGAGTCAGGATAATGTGTCCCAGTGGAGGGAAATGTCTACCCTTTAGTATTGTTTCAGTGAGCTAGCATAATAAAATTCCAAATATCAGTGTTGGTTTTAACAGGGGTTCAGAATTATGTAGGTGCAAGGTCCATGAACTTTCGCTACTGACTTCAGACTCTTTAAACATGTAGTGTATCAAATCATAGCTCTGCTCATTTCACTAAAAATTTTCATTAGAAATTATATTTAACGGCACCGGTCACAAACAGTTATCAAGTTTGCAAAGGGAACCGTCATTGTCGTTATTAGGAGTAATACCCATAAATAATCTCCCATAGCATTCTGTGTTAAATAAAATCTTTTTGGGCTTTTATACAGGTTTCACCTGATGTTAATATAAGTGACACTCATATCTATTTGGAAACTTACCTCCGAAAATCAACATACATTTAATGGCATATAAGAAAAAATCGTCTGCTTGCAGTTGTCATCCTCAAATATCCTACTTCCATTTTTGATTAAACCTGAATTCAGATGGTTACTCTCTAATGCAAGCAATTGTTACTTAAGACCACAAGGTTTTCAAATATGTGCTTAAAATTATCCTTAGATCTGTAGGTTTCTGCTGACATCAGTAATTTGCAGTATCTACTAGGTTTTTTTTTTATCTAACAGTGTAGGGATTCATTTTGTATTTTACATACTATTTTATCATAATTCTTATCGAATTAATGTATATCGTTTTCGTGACTTTTGATTGGACAACAGCACTGTCAGCTGTTTGTTTTTGATTCGCTTATAACTCGATGAACCTTTCAATCTACAAGTCATAACTAAGGTGTTCAGCTGGAAGGATTGACCAGCTTGAAAACGTGAAATTCTACAAGTCATATTTACAACAATACACAAAAATAATAAAAATTCCTACCTTACAATCTTATTTTAGCTTAAAATTTATAAAAATTGAAGCATACACGAAGCCAAATGAAGTCTGATCTTTAGTTTTAAATTGGAAGTCTTCATATGACGTCATGTTGTTAATGTGCCAAAGTCGTCAACAACAACATTTCGCAGAATTTTAAATTTGTGCGATTTTAGACCAAGGATATGCAAGAATATATTTTTATGTTCAGTATTGCATTGAAGAATTATAAGTATTAAACACTTCTTTTCAGGAGTTCATGCATGTGTAAACGGTGCCGATGCACTTACAAACTTTACATAAACGTCCTTCGGACATTTATTCAGTTTGTGGGTGCATGTAAACGGTGCCTATGCACTCACAAACTTTACATAAATGTCTTTCGGACTTTATTCAGTTTGTGAGTGCATCAGTACCGATTACACATGCATGAACTCCTGAAAAGAAGCGTTTAATACTATAGTAAATCCTTTAGACTTGATCACAGATTTAATGGTATTACACCTATTAACTACCAGAAAACAAAAAGGCAAGAAATGTAAAACATGTATGTTAATCCTGGTTACCGAAAATGGTCTTCTGCACATAAATATGTCAATCAAAATAAACCAGTACTCATAGCCAAAAGGGAGCTTATTTATTTTGTGAAATAGTTATATTATGAAATCATTATGCACATTGGGCTGTGAATCTAGTGTCTAGTGATTAAAAAAATAAATGAAACCACCATGTAAAGCATTTTAGTTGGACCAAACTTTTTTTAGACACCATATTTTTTTGAGTGCCCCAAAGTCTTCTGAGACAACTTTGGGTCATATCTTCTCACAACAATGTAAAGCTAAACAATTAAAAAGGTACAAGGTGATTATTGATAATTGCTTAAAATGTTCTGATAAAACTAGGACCTTCCTAACCACCTTTCACTTTAAAAAATAATTTTGAACCCCTGGGTCTAGTAGAAAGTGGACATCATCACCATCATTTCATCAACAAGTAATTTGTTCTCATCATGATACACATAAAAAACTACTCACTTGGCACTAAACAATTATCCCTCATTCACTCTATTGAGGGGGACAGTTTAGTGGAAACTATCTTAGTGGATCTTAAATCTGGTCTGATAAGAGGGATGGTCTCTGATGGCCTTATAAGAGAGGGACTAAAGTAGAAAAAATACTACTAATAATTGTTCCCTTTGAGAGAGGACACCCCTCTTACAGGGTCTGTTTTTTATTGTAAAAAGGCGGCCTTAGGGACCGACCATTTAACTTGCAGGGGGTTATGGTTTTTTGTTTCGTTCAGAATTTTTTTTTCGGACAACACGAGAGTTAGAATATTTATTTTTTTTGTCGAGCAAAGCGTGAAATTTTTTCCAAGAATTCAACATTAGGTCATATGACAAAAATTCTGAATCAGATTATTTATTTTTTCCTCCATCAAAATCAGAATATTTTTTTCAGCAACATTGGGATTCAGAATATTTCTTTAGAAAAAAAACACAACCCCCCCTTCAAGTTAAATGGTCGTTCCCTTATAAGAGGTCTAAAGAACTCTTGATACAAAATATAATACCGTTACCTTTGGTTTATGGCAAACTTTAGATAAATGTCCCACTTCATTACAGCTTGTAGTAACTTCCTGGCTTCTTGTTTCTTTCTAACAAAGTGTTACCAATGAATCTGTCTTGGTCAAGAATAGACCACTTGTCTACAATAGATAAAACTTATATCTATAGCACAGTGAATTGTGTCTATCTAACGATGGATCACCAAGGAATATGTCCTGGTCAAGAATACATCACTTCCATTAAATAAAAAAATCTTGTCACAACATTCATTCAAATGTTTCATTCCTCAACCACTATCACTGTCCGAATACAGAACAATTGCTCGATGTATTTTGTGCATGATATTTTTGGCTTGAAGTATAATTGTTCATGGTACAGATCCCTGCAGGATAAACAAATGTATAAAATGTCAGTTTGAAGTATTCCTCATTGGGATTTTGTATTTATTAACAAAAGACTTGCAATGGGTTTTCCCACATTCCAAGTATAAAGTATAACATGTATCGAATACATATATGATACAAGGTTTTTGTATCCAATGGTTAAAATCCTGTATTTCCATAAAATACATATTAAATGTTAGCTAAATAACATTATCCCATCCATATCATGTTATCTTTAAAAGTTTAGGTGGATTCAGAAAGGGAGATTTTAAACATTTTCTACATAGGGTCCTGTGGTAAACTATCTTTCAGCAGTGGACATCTTGGTAAATAAAACTGGTCTACAATGTGTGGTGATTTAATCTAACCAGAAAACAATATTCACTATAATAATTCTTCATTGGTTAATTAATTAATCTATTTCAGCGACATCATTCCTGGTAACAGATAAAAATTATGGAGAATACACGAGCTCCCAGAGAAAACTAATGGGTACAAGTTGACTATATCCCATACTGAGCTGGACAAGAACCTTTAATGCATACATCATCAGTGTATCAGGGATACCAGTGTAGATAACTGCATGTATTGGACCACTAGGCCATAGCATACCTTTAAAATAAGAATGGGATAGAGTGATCGTTGTTTAATGCCAAATGAGTAAGTTTTCAGTGATATCATGGACAGAACAAGTTACATTCGATGATATGATGATGTCCGCTATGTACTAGACCAACACACTTGGCTGGAATATTATATTGAAGCTTGTAGATAGAGATGTTGCTCAACTCATTATCCTGATTTCGAGCCAACCAGTCTTTGCTCTTACTCCTTAATGCTATGTATATCACCAACTAAGCAAATTTCAGCTATATTATGGAACAACTCAGCAATTTTTCAGCTATATCATGGCAAGAACAAGTTAATTGTCAATGAGATGATAAAGATGAAGTCTGTTTTGTATTAAACTAACACACCTAGTTGGATTTGTATAGTTTTAGCTCACTGAAACAAGTGTTGCCCCACTTGGATACATTATTCTGATTCTAAGCCAACCAGTCTTTGCTCTTTCTTCTTATTGCTGTGTGCTTATCAGAGAAACAACAAATACCAATTTTACAGTCTTTGGTTATCAATCCGACCCGAGCTGGAACCCATGATTTACCACACTTGAGGCGAGCACTCTAACAATTACACCACCGATGCGGTTGTATTTTATTTGAAATAAACTACATAATCATATATTTTTAGGTAAACAAAATTGCTACCTATTCTGGCAGTTCATCCCCAATGAGTTTTACAGAGATTAAGCTAGTTATGAAATACTAAATGTACCTTCATGATGTAAAATTTGATAGATTTTGTAGTTTATATGATATAAATAAAACAAGAACTAGCAACAACCTTTACTTTTTGAATATAGACACTCGCAGTCAAGGCATAACAAATTTCCACTGAATGACTTTTTGGAATATAAATTCTCGCATTGAAGGGATATCAATTTCCACAGAATGACTTTCTTTAACCGAATCAAAACAACTTCATTTCAAACTTGATAACATTGCTTAGAATTATGATCTTTAGACCAAACCTACCAAAGATTTCAGATGCACTGGGATAGTAAAATATTACTAAATTGATCCTCAAGAGAGGCCACCTCTCTTATATGGCCACTTTTTCATTGCAAAAGGGGTGGCCTCATAGGAGAGGGACTACTGTACATGAACTTTAAAAACTACATGTACAACTGTCAGGTATAAAAGGAATATAAAATTGAACAAAGATTTTCCCCAATTGCTTAAGAATGTAAAATATCAAGACAATAGGTTTTAAAAAGCTATTTGAAAGTCTACTTTAAATCAAGAAATTGTATATCAAACCTGTTATTATGAAAGAGCCAATTGAGAGAAATCAGGTCAATTTATGAATTAATTTTAGGAGTTAAAACATAGAAGAAAATAAGTGAGTAATATGATCAGTGCAACTAATGGAGAAGAAACTGGTTAACCTTCCAGAGTACCTCATCTCAACCTTGTTTTGAGGGAGTTTGTGTTGCTCAATACTGTTAGTCTTTTTGTCCTTTTTTCTTTTGACAATTGTTTTGTCTGTCCTCCAATTACGTCTTCTGATTATCACCTTTTGTATCTTCAAACTGTTCTTGTAATAACCACGTACAATAATAGAACCTACCAAGTTTCAGTTCATTTGGCCAAGCGGTTTCAGAGAAGATTTTTAGAAATCAACCAATTAGAAACAAGAATTTCCTGTGGCGGCCATGCTTGTTAATGAATCAGGACAAAATGAGCAATCTTTATAGATACTGTTAACTTATCTACACTGTACATATGAATAAGTACATACTTTTCTTTTTCTTCAGCTTTGACAATGGTCTGTAATATTCTCCCTCTAATGAGAGTGTTTTCTTCTTATTTATTTTTTCTTCTTTTCCACATATTTATTTTTGTGATGTTTCTTATTTGCTTTATTTTTTTTATCTCTGAATGTTACATCGTCATTATCCATCATTTTGCGGAAATTCTCTTCTTTCTTCTTCTTCTTCTTTTCTTTGTATTTGTTTTTGTTTTTATTTGTCTTTCTATCTTTGCTTATATTAATAATAGAACGTTTGCCAACAGTATCTACATTTATTGTCATTATTTCATGTTCGTCATCTAATTTTCTTCTTTTTGTTGCATTTTCGCACACATATCCCTGTATAATTTCTGAAAAGATAGAAATGATCATAGTAAATCCATGATTATTTGGCATTGGAGTTTTCTATACTAACACATAAAATGACAAAGTTGATAAATTACAAGAAGGAAAAAAATTATAAAACAGGAGGCAAACAGCCTTAAGGTGTGATTGTTACTTTGTTGTGAGCATTTTATTTTAGCTATGTCATGGCGAGAACAAGTTACATTTTGATAAGATGATGATGAGGTCTGCTTTGGACTAGACTCAACATGTCAGTAAGTTTACTGAAACAACAGTCTGCTGGTAGACATGTCACTCCACTTAGACATATTATATCCTGATTCCCAGCCAACCATTTTGCTCTTACTCCTTAATACTACATGTTCAGAGTAGAAGCAGCAAATACCAATTTCATGGTACTTGGTTTGACCTGACCAGAGTTCCTGCCCTTGATCTACTGCACTTGAGGCGAGCATGGTAACCAATATGCCACTGATGTGGTTACATACAGTTTTAAGATAAAAGATGATATGACAATGACGGTGGCAAAGAGGATATGTATGCATAACATCACAAAAGGGCAGATACATGTGAGTAGCTTAAAATTGTATAATTGATTTGATTGATTTATTGTATTTAACGCCACTTTCAGCAATATCATGGCGACCAGTTTTAGTGGTGGAAGAAGCCAGAGTACCTGGTAAGAACCACAGACCATGGGCAAGCAAACAGACCATGGTAAACTTTATCACTTGAGGCTGCGAGTCAAATGTACCCTTTTGTAATTTACAAAGCCGGGTTAAAATTGTATACTATATCTACTAATCTTTGATATCTACTTAACTAAATAAACCACATAATTTGTTCTGCCCCCCACAATGGGGCATTTAAATGTAGCCTTTATCCATCTTTCCATTTATTATGCTTCAACATTAGTTTCCCTTGGCCAATGTTTTGAAATTTTTAAACATTGTTGTTCACAACAATACACAGGTTAAGTTCAAATTTGATTCCTTTTATGGTTACAGTTTATGCCCATCAATTAATTGATTTTTTTTTAATTGGTGGTTGTTGCGTTAGGTGAATTTATATTAGAATTTAGCAATTATTCCTTTTATGATTCTAGGGTTATCTCCCTTAGATTGAAAATGGCAAATTTGTGGTTTTCATGTTCTAACTTCAGTTTCACTTGGCCAAGTGTTTTGATATTTTTACACAATGGTTTTGACCACAAAACACAGGTCAAGTTTTATTTTGGCTGCAATATCTTGTACAAAACGAGAGTTATTACTCTTAATTGTTTTGTCTGCTCTACCATGCACATAGCTATTAGTTTAATATTTATTAGTAACATGTGTTTCTGTGTCTTATGTACGGATTCTTCTTTTATTTATTTCATTCTTAACTAATAAAAAAAAATTCAATTGAATGTTAATCGTAATCTAAATCATTTTAAAAAATAGATGTTCTATGCTATGATAATCTAAAATAGAAAACACATATACATGTATATATATTTGGTTTGGTTTGGTTTATAGTGTTTAGCACCAAGTTACTAACAATCTTTATCATATATTGTTGTATCGAGTATACCTCACCCTGAACAAGATTCAAACTCACAACTTTAGTGGTGATAGGCACTGATTGCACTGGTAGTTGTAAATTCAACTACAATACGATCACGAGCACGACGATCCTTTATTAGATATTAAATGATTCCGAATTTAAATTACTTTAAAAATAAATAAAAGAATAATATAATGTATATGTTTAAATAAAATATTGTAGTAAGAACCGATATACATTTGTAACTGTCGCCACCTTGGTCCAAAAATTAGCTATTGTAGCTAAACTGTGTTTTTTTTATATCTACTGTACTACCGTGAAGTTAGATATCAAATTTCTAACAAAAGGAATCCATCTTTTATCAACCTTGATATTCAAAAACAATTCATTGAAAATGCTTAAAAACAGGGTGTAAACCACTTATCGAGCTCCTAATGGAATAAAAACTAATTTTCTATTCTTAACAATCTGACTAAATGCTAATTCAAAAATGGCAGTACAAACTTTATGGTAGGCACTTAATAATTAGGGTTGGTAGGGTTAGCAGAAACATTTTTTTTGGCTAATCTGAAAGACATACATCCAACACAAATCTAATTGATGTAAATATTTCAGGGTTTTAAAAATCTAATTTTTTGGTGCACATTTATTTTGGCAGTTTTGTATGAGGAAAATTCTTGTTTAAATTAACATGTTAATTTATAGTTATCAACTTGGTTACCAGTAAATTGTGTCAATAGAATTTTAATTGGTAAATAGTTTTTCATTTTTGATTATACACATCTGGTAAATATCAAACTCTAAAATAACAATTAATCAGCTGACAGTCATCCTACTGTTATTTATATTTATGTTCTGTGTAAATGTGTTGATAAGTTTACAATAAAGTCAAAAGATTAATGGTCTATAGCAGATTCTACCCTCCTCCTAGCTAGTAGTCAGTTAACTATAAGTAATGGTCTGTTGCACAGATTCTACCCTCCTCCTAGCTATTAGTCAGTTAACTATGAGTAATGGATGGTAGTACAGATTCTACCTTCCTCCTAGCTAGTAGTCAGTTAACTATGAGTAGTGGTCTGCAGCACAGATTCTATCCTCCTCCTAGCTAGTAGTCAGTTACCTATGAGTAATGGTCTGTAATACAGATTCTACCTTCCTCCTAGCTAGTAGTCAGTTAACTATGAGTAGTGGTCAATAGCACAGATTCTATCTTCCTCCTAGCTAGTAGTCAGTTAACTATGAGTAATGGTCTGTAGCACAGATTCTATCCTCCTCCTAGCTAGTAGTCAGTTAACTATGAGTAGTGGTCTGTAGCACAGATTCTATCCTCCTCCTAGCTAGTAGTCAGTTAACTATGAGTAATGGTCTGTAGTACAGATTCTACCATCCTCCTAGCTAGTAGTCAGTTAACTATAAGTAATGATCTGTAACACAGATTATATCTTCCTCCTACCTAGTAGTCAGTTAACTAGGATTAATGGTCTGTAGCACAGATTCTATCCTCCTCCTAGCTAGTAGTCAGTTAACTATAAGTAATGATCTGTAACACAGATTATATCTTCCTCCTAGCTAGTAGTCAGTTAACTATGAGTAGTGGTCTGTAGTACAGATTCTACCATCCTCCTACCTAGTAGTCAGTTAACTAGGAGTAATGGTCTGTAGCACAGATTCTATCCTCCTCCTAGCTAGTAGTCAGTTAACTATGAGTAATGGTCTGTAGTACAGATTCTACCTTCCTCCTAGCTAGTAGTCAGTTAACTATGAGTAATGGTCTGTAGTACAGATTATACCTTCCTCCTAGCTAGTAGTCAGTTAACTATAAGTAATGGTCTGTAGCACAGATTATACCTTCCTCCTAGCTAGTAGTCAGTTAACTATAAGTAATGGTCTGTAGCACAGATTATACCTTCCTCCTAGTTAGTAGTCAGTTAACTAGGAGTAATGGTCTGTAGTACAGATTCTACCATCCTCCTAGCTAGTAGTCAGTTAACTATGAGTAATGGTCTGTAGTACAGATTATACCTTCCTCCTAGCTAGTAGTCAGTTAACTATAAGTAATGGTCTGTAGCACAGATTATACCTTCCTCCTAGCTAGTAGTCAGTTAACTATGAGTAATGGTCTGTAGCACAGATTATACCTTCATCCTAGCTAGTAGTCAGTTAACTATAAGTAATGATCTGTAGTACAGAATATACCTTCCTCCTAGCTAGTAGTCAGTTAACTATGAGTAATGGTCTGTAGCACAGATTATACCTTCCTCCTAGCTAGTAGTCAGTTAACTAGGAGTAATGGTCTGTAGTACAGACTCTACCATCCTCCTAGCTAGTAGTCAGTTAATTATGAGTAATGGTCTGTAGCACAGATTCTACCCTCCTCCTAGCTAGTAGTCAGTTAACTATGAGTAATGGTCTGTAGCACAGATTCTACCCTCCTCCTAGCTAGTAGTCAGTTAACTATGAGTAATGGTCTGTAGTACAGATTCTACCATCCTCCTAGCTAGTAGTCAGTTAACTATAAGTAATGATCTGTAACACAGATTCTATCTTCCTCCTAGCTAGTAGTCAGTTAACTAGGAGTAATGGTCTGTAGCACAGATTATACCTTCCTCCTAGCTAGTAGTCAGTTAACTATGAGTAGTGGTCAATAGCACAGATTCTATCTTCCTCCTAGCTAGTAGTCAGTTAACTATGAGTAATGGTCTGTAGCACAGATTCTATCCTCCTCCTAGCTAGTAGTCAGTTAACTATGAGTAGTGGTCTGTAGCACAGATTCTATCCTCCTCCTAGCTAGTAGTCAGTTAACTATGAGTAATGGTCTGTAGTACAGATTCTACCATCCTCCTAGCTAGTAGTCAGTTAACTATAAGTAATGATCTGTAACACAGATTATATCTTCCTCCTACCTAGTAGTCAGTTAACTAGGATTAATGGTCTGTAGCACAGATTCTATCCTCCTCCTAGCTAGTAGTCAGTTAACTATAAGTAATGATCTGTAACACAGATTATATCTTCCTCCTAGCTAGTAGTCAGTTAACTATGAGTAGTGGTCTGTAGTACAGATTCTACCATCCTCCTACCTAGTAGTCAGTTAACTAGGAGTAATGGTCTGTAGCACAGATTCTATCCTCCTCCTAGCTAGTAGTCAGTTAACTATGAGTAATGGTCTGTAGTACAGATTCTACCTTCCTCCTAGCTAGTAGTCAGTTAACTATGAGTAATGGTCTGTAGTACAGATTATACCTTCCTCCTAGCTAGTAGTCAGTTAACTATAAGTAATGGTCTGTAGCACAGATTATACCTTCCTCCTAGCTAGTAGTCAGTTAACTATAAGTAATGGTCTGTAGCACAGATTATACCTTCCTCCTAGTTAGTAGTCAGTTAACTAGGAGTAATGGTCTGTAGTACAGATTCTACCATCCTCCTAGCTAGTAGTCAGTTAACTATGAGTAATGGTCTGTAGTACAGATTATACCTTCCTCCTAGCTAGTAGTCAGTTAACTATAAGTAATGGTCTGTAGCACAGATTATACCTTCCTCCTAGCTAGTAGTCAGTTAACTATGAGTAATGGTCTGTAGCACAGATTCTACCTTCATCCTAGCTAGTAGTCAGTTAACTATAAGTAATGGTCTGTAGTACAGATTATACCTTCCTCCTAGCTAGTAGTCAGTTAACTATGAGTAATGGTCTGTAGCACAGACTATACCTTCCTCCTAGCTAGTAGTCAGTTAACTAGGAGTAATGGTCTGTAGTACAGACTCTACCATCCTCCTAGCTAGTAGTCAGTTAATTATGAGTAATGGTCTGTAGCACAGATTCTACCCTCCTCCTAGCTAGTAGTCAGTTAACTATGAGTAATGGTCTGTAGCACAGATTCTACCCTCCTCCTAGCTAGTAGTCAGTTAACTATGAGTAATGGTCTGTAGTACAGATTCTACCATCCTCCTAGCTAGTAGTCAGTTAACTATAAGTAATGATCTGTAACACAGATTCTATCTTCCTCCTAGCTAGTAGTCAGTTAACTAGGAGTAATGGTCTGTAGCACAGATTATACCTTCCTCCTAGCTAGTAGTCAGTTAACTATGAGTAATGGTCTGTAGTACAGATTATACCATCCTCCTAGCTAGTAGTCAGTTAATTATGAGTAATGGACTGTAGCACAGATTCTACCCTCCTCCTAGCTAGTAGTCAGTTAACTATAAGTACTGATCTGTAACACAGATTCTATCTTCTTCCTAGCTAGTAGTCAGTTAACTAGGAGTAATGGTCTGTAGCACAGATTATACCTTCCTCCTAGCTAGTAGTCAGTTAACTATAAGTAATGATCTGTAACATAGATTCTATCTTCCTCCTAGCTAGTAGTCAGTTAACTAGGAGTAATGGTCTGTAGCACAGATTCTACCTTCCTCCTAGCTAGTAGTCAGTAACTATGAGTAATGGTCTGTAGTACAGATTCTACCATCCTCCTAGCTAGTAGTCAGTTAACTATGAGTAATGGACTGTAGCACAGATTCTACCCTCCTCCTAGCTAGTAGACAGTTAACTATAAGTAATGATCTGTAACACAGATTCTATCTTCTTCCTAGCTAGTAGTCAGTTAACTAGGAGTAATGGTCTGTAGCACAGATTATACCTTCCTCCTAGCTAGTAGTCAGTTAACTATGAGTCATGGTCTGTACTACAGATTCTACCATCCTCCTAAGTTAGTAGTCAGTTAACTATGAGTAATGGTCTGTAGTACAGATTCTACCTTCCTCCTAGCTAGTAGTCAGTTAACTATAAGTAATGGTCTGTAGCACACATTCTACCCTCCTCCTAAGCTAGTAGTCAGTTAACTATGAGTAATGGACTGTAGTACAGATTCTATCTTCCTCCTAGCTAGTAGTCAGTTAACTATAAGTAATGGTCTGTAGCACAGATTCTACCCTCCTCCTAGCTAGTAGTCAGTTAACTATGAGTAATGGTCTGTAGTACAGATTATACCTTCCTCCTAGCTAGTAGTCAGTTAACTATAAGTAATGGTCTGTAGCACAGATTCTACCCTCCTCCTATGCTAGTAGTCAGTTAACTATGAGTAATGGTCTGTAGTACAGATTATACCTTCCTCCTAGCTAGTAGTCAGTTAACTATAAGTAATGGTCTGTAGCACAAATTCTACCTTCCTCCTAAGCTAGTAGTCAGCTAACTATGAGTAATGGTCTGTAGCACAGATTCTACCTTCCTCCTAGCTAGTAGTCAGTTAACTATGAGTAGTGGTCTGCAGCAGAGATTCTATCCTCCTCCTAGCTAGTAGTCAGTTAACTATAAGTAATGATCTGTAACACAGATTATATCTTCCTCCTAGCTAGTAGTCAGTTAACTAAGAGTAATGGTCTGTAGTACAGATTCTACCATCCTCCTACCTAGTAGTCAGTTAACTAGGAGTAATGGTCTGTAGCACAGATTCTATCCTCCTCCTAGCTAGTAGTCAGTTAACTATGAGTAATGGTCTGTAGTACAGATTCTACCTTCCTCCTAGCTAGTAGTCAGTTAACTATGAGTAATGGTCTGTAGCACAGATTCTACCCTCCTCCTAAGCTAGTAGTCAGTTAACTATGAGTAATGGTCTGTAGTACAGATTATACCTTCCTCCTAGCTAGTAGTCAGTTAACTATAAGTAATGGTCTGTAGCACAAATTCTACCTTCCTCCTAAGCTAGTAGTCAGCTAACTATGAGTAATGGTCTGTAGCACAGATTCTACCTTCCTCCTAGCTAGTAGTCAGTTAACTATGAGTAGTGGTCTGCAGCAGAGATTCTATCCTCCTCCTAGCTAGTAGTCAGTTAACTATAAGTAATGATCTGTAACACAGATTATATCTTCCTCCTAGCTAGTAGTCAGTTAACTAAGAGTAATGGTCTGTAGTACAGATTCTACCATCCTCCTACCTAGTAGTCAGTTAACTAGGAGTAATGGTCTGTAGCACAGATTCTATCCTCCTCCTAGCTAGTAGTCAGTTAACTATGAGTAATGGTCTGTAGTACAGATTCTACCTTCCTCCTAGCTAGTAGTCAGTTAACTATGAGTAATGGTCTGTAGTACAGATTATACCTTCCTCCTAGCTAGTAGTCAGTTAACTATAAGTAATGGTCTGTAGCACAGATTATACCTTCCTCCTAGCTAGTAGTCAGTTAACTATAAGTAATGGTCTGTAGCACAGATTATACCTTCCTCCTAGTTAGTAGTCAGTTAACTAGGAGTAATGGTCTGTAGTACAGATTCTACCATCCTCCTAGCTAGTAGTCAGTTAACTATGAGTAATGGTCTGTAGTACAGATTATACCTTCCTCCTTGCTAGTAGTCAGTTAACTATAAGTAATGGTCTGTAGCACAGATTATACCTTCCTCCTAGCTAGTAGTCAGTTAACTATGAGTAATGGTCTGTAGCACAGATTATACCTTCCTCCTAGCTAGTAGTCAGTTAACTATAAGTAATGGTCTGTAGTACAGATTATACCTTCCTCCTAGCTAGTAGTCAGTTAACTATGAGTAATGGTCTGTAGCACAGATTATACCTTCATCCTAGCTAGTAGTCAGTTAACTAGGAGTAATGGTCTGTAGTACAGATTCTACCATCCTCCTAGCTAGTAGTCAGTTAATTATGAGTAATGGTCTGTAGCACAGATTCTACCCTCCTCCTAGCTAGTAGTCAGTTAACTATGAGTAATGGTCTGTAGCACAGATTCTACCCTCCTCCTAGCTAGTAGTCAGTTAACTATGAGTAATGGTCTGTAGTACAGATTCTACCATCCTCCTAGCTAGTAGTCAGTTAACTATAAGTAATGATCTGTAACACAGATTCTATCTTCCTCCTAGCTAGTAGTCAGTTAACTAGGAGTAATGGTCTGTAGCACAGATTATACCTTCCTCCTAGCTAGTAGTCAGTTAACTATGAGTAATGGTCTGTAGTACAGATTCTACCATCCTCCTAGCTAGTAGTCAGTTAATTATGAGTAATGGACTGTAGCACAGATTCTACCCTCCTCCTAGCTAGTAGTCAGTTAACTATAAGTACTGATCTGTAACACAGATTCTATCTTCTTCCTAGCTAGTAGTCAGTTAACTAGGAGTAATGGTCTGTAGCACAGATTATACCTTCCTCCTAGCTAGTAGTCAGTTAACTATGAGTCATGGTCTGTAGTACAGATTCTACCATCCTCCTAAGTTAGTAGTCAGTTAACTATGAGTAATGGTCTGTAGTACAGATTCTACCTTCCTCCTAGCTAGTAGTCAGTTAACTATAAGCAATGGTCTGTAGCACAGATTCTACCATCCTCCTAAGCTAGTAGTCAGTTAACTGAGTAATGGACTGTAGTACAGATTCTATCTTCCTCCTAGCTAGTAGTCAGTTAACTATAAGTAATGGTCTGTAGCACAGATTCTACCCTCCTCCTAGCTAGTAGTCAGTTAACTATGAGTAATGGTCTGTAGTACAGATTATACCTTCCTCCTAGCTAGTAGTCAGTTAACTATAAGTAATGGTCTGTAGCACAGATTCTACCCTCCTCCTAAGCTAGTAGTCAGTTAACTATGAGTAATGGTCTGTAGTACAGATTATACCTTCCTCCTAGCTAGTAGTCAGTTAACTATAAGTAATGGTCTGTAGCACAAATTCTACCTTCCTCCTAAGCTAGTAGTCAGCTAACTATGAGTAATGGTCTGTAGCACAGATTCTACCTTCCTCATAGCTAGTAGTCAGTTAACTATGAGTAGTGGTCTGTAGCAGAGATTCTATCCTCCTCCTAGCTAGTAGTCAGTTAACTATGAGTAATGGTCTGTAGTACAGATTCTACCATCCTCCTAGCTAGTAGTCAGTTAACTATAAGTAATGATCTGTAACACATTATATCTTCCTCCTAGCTAGTAGTCAGTTAACTAAGAGTAATGGTCTGTAGTACAGATTCTACCATCCTCCTACCTAGTAGTCAGTTAACTAGGAGTAATGGTCTGTAGCACAGATTCTATCCTCCTCCTAGCTAGTAGTCAGTTAACTATGAGTAATGGTCTGTAGTACAGATTCTACCTTCCTCCTAGCTAGTAGTCAGTTAACTATGAGTAATGGTCTGTAGTACAGATTATACCTTCCTCCTAGCTAGTAGTCAGTTAACTATAAGTAATGGTCTGTAGCACAGATTATACCTTCCTCCTAGCTAGTAGTCAGTTAACTATAAGTAATGGTCTGTAGCACAGATTATACCTTCCTCCTAGTTAGTAGTCAGTTAACTAGGAGTAATGGTCTGTAGTACAGATTCTACCATCCTCCTAGCTAGTAGTCAGTTAACTATGAGTAATGGTCTGTAGTACAGATTATACCTTCCTCCTAGCTAGTAGTCAGTTAACTATAAGTAATGGTCTGTAGCACAGATTATACCTTCCTCCTAGCTAGTAGTCAGTTAACTATGAGTAATGGTCTGTAGCACAGATTATACCTTCCTCCTAGCTAGTAGTCAGTTAACTATAAGTAATGATCTGTAGTACAGATTCTACCTTCCTCCTAGCTAGTAGTCAGTTAACTATGAGTAGTGGTCTGTAGCAGAGATTCTATCCTCCTCCTAGCTAGTAGTCAGTTAACTATGAGTAATGGTCTGTAGTACAGATTCTACCATCCTCCTAGCTAGTAGTCAGTTAACTATAAGTAATGATCTGTAACACAGATTATATCTTCCTCCTAGCTAGTAGTCAGTTAACTAAGAGTAATGGTCTGTAGTACAGATTCTACCATCCTCCTACCTAGTAGTCAGTTAACTAGGAGTAATGGTCTGTAGCACAGATTATATCCTCCTCCTAGCTAGTAGTCAGTTAACTATGAGTAATGGTCTGTAGTACAGATTCTACCTTCCTCCTAGCTAGTAGTCAGTTAACTATGAGTAATGGTCTGTAGTACAGATTATACCTTCCTCCTAGCTAGTAGTCAGTTAACTATAAGTAATGGTCTGTAGCACAGATTATACCTTCCTCCTAGCTAGTAGTCAGTTAACTATAAGTAATGGTCTGTAGCACAGATTATACCTTCCTCCTAGTTAGTAGTCAGTTAACTAGGAGTAATGGTCTGTAGTACAGATTCTACCATCCTCCTAGCTAGTAGTCAGTTAACTATGAGTAATGGTCTGTAGTACAGATTATACCTTCCTCCTAGCTAGTAGTCAGTTAACTATAAGTAATGGTCTGTAGCACAGATTATACCTTCCTCCTAGCTAGTAGTCAGTTAACTATGAGTAATGGTCTGTAGCACAGATTATACCTTCCTCCTAGCTAGTAGTCAGTTAACTATAAGTAATGATCTGTAGTACAGATTATACCTTCCTCCTAGCTAGTAGTCAGTTAACTATGAGTAATGGTCTGTAGCACAGATTATACCTTCCTCCTAGCTAGTAGTCAGTTAACTAGGAGTAATGGTCTGTAGTACAGATTCTACCATCCTCCTAGCTAGTAGTCAGTTAATTATGAGTAATGGTCTGTAGCACAGATTCTACCCTCCTCCTAGCTAGTAGTCAGTTAACTATGAGTAATGGTCTGTAGCACAGATTCTACCCTCCTCCTAGCTAGTAGTCAGTTATCTATGAGTAATGGTCTGTAGTACAGATTCTACCATCCTCCTAGCTAGTAGTCAGTTAACTATAAGTAATAATCTGTAACACAGATTCTATCTTCCTCCTAGCTAGTAGTCAGTTAACTAGGAGTAATGGTCTGTAGCACAGATTATACCTTCCTCCTAGCTAGTAGTCAGTTAACTATGAGTAATGGTCTGTAGTACAGATTCTACCATCCTCCTAGATAGTAGTCAGTTATATATGAGTAATGGACTGTAGCACAGATTCTACCCTCCTCCTAGCTAGTAGTCAGTTAACTATAAGTACTGATCTGTAACACAGATTCTATCTTCTTCCTAGCTAGTAGTCAGTTAACTAGGATTAATGGTCTGTAGCACAGATTATACCTTCCTCCTAGCTAGTAGTCAGTTAACTATGAGTCATGGTCTGTAGTACAGATTCTACCATCCTCCTAAGTTAGTAGTCAGTTAACTATGAGTAATGGTCTGTAGTACAGATTCTACCTTCCTCCTAGCTAGTAGTCAGTTAACTATAAGTAATGGTCTGTAGCACAGATTATACCCTCCTCCTAAGCTAGTAGTCAGTTAACTATCAGTAATGGACTGTAGTACAGATTATATCTTCCTCCTAGCTAGTAGTCAGTTAACTATAAGTAATGGTCTGTAGCACAGATTCTACCCTCCTCCTAGCTAGTAGTCAGTTAACTATGAGTAATGGTCTGTAGTACAGATTATACCTTCCTCCTAGCTAGTAGTCAGTTAACTATAAGTAATGGTCTGTAGCACAGATTCTACCCTCCTCCTAAGCTAGTAGTCAGTTAACTATGAGTAATGGTCTGTAGTACAGATTATACCTTCCTCCTAGCTAGTAGTCAGTTAACTATAAGTAATGGTCTAGCACAAATTCTACCTTCCTCCTAAGCTAGTAGTCAGCTAACTATGATTAATGGTCTGTAGCACAGATTCTACCTTCCTCCTAGCTAGTAGTCAGTTAACTATGAGTAGTGGTCTGTAGCAGAGATTCTATCCTCCTCCTAGCTAGTAGTCAGTTAACTATGAGTAATGGTCTGTAGTACAGATTCTACCATCCTCCTAGCTAGTAGTCAGTTAACTATAAGTAATGATCTGTAACAAAGATTATATCTTCCTCCTAGCTAGTAGTCAGTTAACTAAGAGTAATGGTCTGTAGTACAGATTCTACCATCCTCCTACCTAGTAGTCAGTTAACTAGGAGTAATGGTCTGTAGCACAGATTCTATCCTACTCCTAGCTAGTAGTCAGTTAACTATGAGTAATGGTCTGTAGTACAGATTCTACCTTCCTCCTAGCTAGTAGTCAGTTAACTATGAGTAATGGTCTGTAGTACAGATTATACCTTCCTCCTAGCTAGTAGTCAGTTAACTATAAGTAATGGTCTGTAGCACAGATTATACCTTCCTCCTAGCTAGTAGTCAGTTAACTATAAGTAATGGTCTGTAGCACAGATTATACCTTCCTCCTAGTTAGTAGTCAGTTAACTAGGAGTAATGGTCTGTAGCACAGATTATACCTTCCTCCTAGCTAGTAGTCAGTTAACTATAAGTAATGGTCTGTAGTACAGATTATACCTTCCTCCTAGCTAGTAGTCAGTTAACTATGAGTAATGGTCTGTAGCACAGATTATACCTTCCTCCTAGCTAGTAGTCAGTTAACTAGGAGTAATGGTCTGTAGTACAGATTCTACCATCCTCCTAGCTAGTAGTCAGTTAATTATGAGTAATGGTCTGTAGCACAGATTCTACCCTCCTCCTAGCTAGTAGTCATTTAACTATGAGTAATGGTCTGTAGCACAGATTCTACCCTCCTCCTAGCTAGTAGTCAGTTAACTATGAGTAATGGTCTGTAGTACAGATTCTACCATCCTCCTAGCTAGTAGTCAGTTAACTATAAGTAATGATCTGTAACACAGATTCTATCTTACTCCTAGCTAGTAGTCAGTTAACTAGGAGTAATGGTCTGTAGCACAGATTATACCTTCCTCCTAGCTAGTAGTCAGTTAACTATGAGTAATGGTCTGTAGTACAGATTCTACCATCCTCCTAGCTAGTAGTCAGTTAATTATGAGTAATGGACTGTAGCAGAGATTCTACCCTCCTCCTAGCTAGTAGTCAGTTAACTATAAGTACTGATCTGTAACACAGATTCTATCTTATTCCTAGCTAGTAGTCAGTTAACTAGGAGTAATGGTCTGTAGCACAGATTATACCTTCCTCCTAGCTAGTAGTCAGTTAACTATAAGTAATGATCTGTAAAACAGATTCTATCTTCCTCCTAGCTAGTAGTCAGTTAACTAGGAGTAATGGTCTGTAGCACAGATTCTACCTTCCTCCTAGCTAGTAGTCAGTAACTATGAGTAATGGTCTGTAGTACAGATTATACCTTCCTCCTAGCTAGTAGTCAGTTAACTATGAGTAATGGACTGTAGCACAGATTCTACCCTCCTCCTAGCTAGTAGACAGTTAACTATAAGTAATGATCTGTAACACAGATTATATCTTCTTCCTAGCTAGTAGTCAGTTAACTAGGAGTAATGGTCTGTAGCACAGATTATACCTTCCTCCTAGCTAGTAGTCAGTTAACTATGAGTCATGGTCTGTAGTACAGATTCTACCATCCTCCTAACTTAGTAGTCAGTTAACTATGAGTAATGGTCTGTAGTACAGATTCTACCTTCCTCCTAGCTAGTAGTCAGTTAACTATAAGTAATGGTCTGTAGCACAGATTCTACCCTCCTCCTAAGCTAGTAGTCAGTTAACTATGAGTAATGGACTGTAGTACAGATTCTATCTTCCTCCTAGCTAGTAGTCAGTTAACTATAAGTAATGGTCTGTAGCACAGATTCTACCCTCCTCCTAGCTAGTAGTCAGTTAACTATGAGTAATGGTCTGTAGTACAGATTATACCTTCCACCTAGCTAGTAGTCCGTTAACTATAAGTAATGGTCTAGCACAAATTCTACCTTCCTCCTAAGCTAGTAGTCAGCTAACTATGATTAATGGTCTGTAGCACAGATTCTACCTTCCTCCTAGCTAGTAGTCAGTTAACTATGAGTAGTGGTCTGTAGCAGAGATTCTATCCTCCTCCTAGCTAGTAGTCAGTTAACTATGAGTAATGGTCTGTAGTACAGATTCTACCATCCTCCTAGCTAGTAGTCAGTTAACTATAAGTAATGATCTGTAACAAAGATTATATCTTCCTCCTAGCTAGTAGTCAGTTAACTAAGAGTAATGGTCTGTAGTACAGATTCTACCATCCTCCTACCTAGTAGTCAGTTAACTAGGAGTAATGGTCTGTAGCACAGATTCTATCCTCCTCCTAGCTAGTAGTCAGTTAACTATGAGTAATGGTCTGTAGTACAGATTCTACCTTCCTCCTAGCTAGTAGTCAGTTAACTATGAGTAATGGTCTGTAGTACAGATTATACCTTCCTCCTAGCTAGTAGTCAGTTAACTATAAGTAATGGTCTGTAGCACAGATTATACCTTCCTCCTAGCTAGTAGTCAGTTAACTATAAGTAATGGTCTGTAGCACAGATTATACCTTCCTCCTAGTTAGTAGTCAGTTAACTAGGAGTAATGGTCTGTAGCACAGATTATACCGTCCTCCTAGCTAGTAGTCAGTTAACTATAAGTAATGGTCTGTAGTACAGATTATACCTTCCTCCTAGCTAGTAGTCAGTTAACTATGAGTAATGGTCTGTAGCACAGATTATACCTTCCTCCTAGCTAGTAGTCAGTTAACTAGGAGTAATGGTCTGTAGTACAGATTCTACCATCCTCCTAGCTAGTAGTCAGTTAATTATGAGTAATGGTCTGTAGCACAGATTCTTCCCTCCTCCTAGCTAGTAGTCATTTAACTATGAGTAATGGTCTGTAGCACAGATTCTACCCTCCTCCTAGCTAGTAGTCAGTTAACTATGAGTAATGGTCTGTAGTACAGATTCTACCATCCTCCTAGCTAGTAGTCAGTTAACTATAAGTAATGATCTGTAACACAGATTCTATCTTACTCCTAGCTAGTAGTCAGTTAACTAGGAGTAATGGTCTGTAGCACAGATTCTACCTTCCTCCTAGCTAGTAGTCAGTAACTATGAGTAATGGTCTGTAGTACAGATTATACCTTCCTCCTAGCTAGTAGTCAGTTAACTATGAGTAATGGACTGTAGCACAGATTCTACCCTCCTCCTAGCTAGTAGACAGTTAACTATAAGTAATGATCTGTAACACAGATTATATCTTCTTCCTAGATAGTAGTCAGTTAACTAGGAGTAATGGTCTGTAGCACAGATTATACCTTCCTCCTAGCTAGTAGTCAGTTAACTATGAGTCATGGTCTGTAGTACAGATTCTACCATCCTCCTAACTTAGTAGTCAGTTAACTATGAGTAATGGTCTGTAGTACAGATTCTACCTTCCTCCTAGCTAGTAGTCAGTTAACTATAAGTAATGGTCTGTAGCACAGATTCTACCCTCCTCCTAAGCTAGTAGTCAGTTAACTATGAGTAATGGACTGTAGTACAGATTCTATCTTCCTCCTAGCTAGTAGTCAGTTAACTATAAGTAATGGTCTGTAGCACAGATTCTACCCTCCTCCTAGCTAGTAGTCAGTTAACTATGAGTAATGGTCTGTAGTACAGATTATACCTTCCTCCTAGCTAGTAGTCCGTTAACTATAAGTAATGGTCTGTAGCACAGATTCTACCCTCCTCCTAGCTAGTAGTCAGTTAACTATGAGTAATGGTCTGTAGTACAGATTCTACCATCCTCCTAGCTAGTAGTCAGTTAACTATAAGTAATGATCTGTAACACAGATTCTATCTTACTCCTAGCTAGTAGTCAGTTAACTAGGAGTAATGGTCTGTAGCACAGATTATACCTTCCTCCTAGCTAGTAGTCAGTTAACTATGAGTAATGGTCTGTAGTACAGATTCTACCATCCTCCTAGCTAGTAGTCAGTTAATTATGAGTAATGGACTGTAGCACAGATTCTACCCTCCTCCTAGCTAGTAGTCAGTTAACTATAAGTACTGATCTGTAACACAGATTCTATCTTATTCCTAGCTAGTAGTCAGTTAACTAGGAGTAATGGTCTGTAGCACAGATTATACCTTCCTCCTAGCTAGTAGTCAGTTAACTATAAGTAATGATCTGTAAAACAGATTCTATCTTCCTCCTAGCTAGTAGTCAGTTAACTAGGAGTAATGGTCTGTAGCACAGATTCTACCTTCCTCCTAGCTAGTAGTCAGTAACTATGAGTAATGGTCTGTAGTACAGATTATACCTTCCTCCTAGCTAGTAGTCAGTTAACTATGAGTAATGGACTGTAGCACAGATTCTACCCTCCTCCTAGCTAGTAGACAGTTAACTATAAGTAATGATCTGTAACACAGATTATATCTTCTTCCTAGCTAGTAGTCAGTTAACTATGAGTCATGGTCTGTAGTACAGTTTCTACCATCCTCCTAACTTAGTAGTCAGTTAACTATGAGTAATGGTCTGTAGTACAGATTCTACCTTCCTCCTAGCTAGTAGTCAGTTAACTATAAGTAATGGTCTGTAGCACAGATTCTACCCTCCTCCTAAGCTAGTAGTCAGTTAACTATGAGTAATGGACTGTAGTACAGATTCTATCTTCCTCCTAGCTAGTAGTCAGTTAACTATGAGTAGTGGTCTGCAGCAGAGATTCTATCCTCCTCCTAGCTAGTAGTCAGTTAACTATAAGTAATGATCTGTAACACAGATTATATCTTCCTCCTAGCTAGTAGTCAGTTAACTAAGAGTAATGGTCTGTAGTACAGATTCTACCATCCTCCTACCTAGTAGTCAGTTAACTAGGAGTAATGGTCTGTAGCACAGATTCTATCCTCCTCCTAGCTAGTAGTCAGTTAACTATGAGTAATGGTCTGTAGTACAGATTATACCTTCCTCCTAGCTAGTAGTCAGTTAACTATGAGTAATGGTCTGTAGTACAGATTATACCTTCCTCCTAGCTAGTAGTCAGTTAACTATAAGTAATGGTCTGTAGCACAGATTATACCTTCCTCCTAGCTAGTAGTCAGTTAACTATAAGTAATGGTCTGTAGCACAGATTATACCTTCCTCCTAGTTAGTAGTCAGTTAACTAGGAGTAATGGTCTGTAGTACAGATTCTACCATCCTCCTAGCTAGTAGTCAGTTAACTATGAGTAATGGTCTGTAGTACAGATTATACCTTCCTCCTTGCTAGTAGTCAGTTAACTATAAGTAATGGTCTGTAGCACAGATTATACCTTCCTCCTAGCTAGTAGTCAGTTAACTATGAGTAATGGTCTGTAGCACAGATTATACCTTCCTCCTAGCTAGTAGTCAGTTAACTATAAGTAATGGTCTGTAGTACAGATTATACCTTCCTCCTAGCTAGTAGTCAGTTAACTATGAGTAATGGTCTGTAGCACAGATTATACCTTCATCCTAGCTAGTAGTCAGTTAACTAGGAGTAATGGTCTGTAGTACAGATTCTACCATCCTCCTAGCTAGTAGTCAGTTAATTATGAGTAATGGTCTGTAGCACAGATTCTACCCTCCTCCTAGCTAGTAGTCAGTTAACTATGAGTAATGGTCTGTAGCACAGATTCTACCCTCTTCCTAGCTAGTAGTCAGTTAACTATGAGTAATGGTCTGTAGTACAGATTCTACCATCCTCCTAGCTAGTAGTCAGTTAACTATAAGTAATGATCTGTAACACAGATTCTATCTTCTTCCTAGCTAGTAGTCAGTTAACTAGGAGTAATGGTCTGTAGCACAGATTATACCTTCCTCCTAGCTAGTAGTCAGTTAACTATGAGTCATGGTCTGTAGTACAGATTCTACCATCCTCCTAAGTTAGTAGTCAGTTAACTATGAGTAATGGTCTGTAGTACAGATTCTACCTTCCTCCTAGCTAGTAGTCAGTTAACTATAAGCAATGGTCTGTAGCACAGATTCTACCATCCTCCTAAGCTAGTAGTCAGTTAACTGAGTAATGGACTGTAGTACAGATTCTATCTTCCTCCTAGCTAGTAGTCAGTTAACTATAAGTAATGGTCTGTAGCACAGATTCTACCCTCCTCCTAGCTAGTAGTCAGTTAACTATGAGTAATGGTCTGTAGTACAGATTATACCTTCCTCCTAGCTAGTAGTCAGTTAACTATAAGTAATGGTCTGTAGCACAAATTCTACCTTCCTCCTAAGCTAGTAGTCAGCTAACTATGAGTAATGGTCTGTAGCACAGATTCTACCTTCCTCCTAGCTAGTAGTCAGTTAACTATGAGTAGTGGTCTGTAGCAGAGATTCTATCCTCCTCCTAGCTAGTAGTCAGTTAACTATGAGTAATGGTCTGTAGTACAGATTCTACCATCCTCCTAGCTAGTAGTCAGTTAACTATAAGTAATGATCTGTAACACATTATATCTTCCTCCTAGCTAGTAGTCAGTTAACTAAGAGTAATGGTCTGTAGTACAGATTCTACCATCCTCCTACCTAGTAGTCAGTTAACTAGGAGTAATGGTCTGTAGCACAGATTCTATCCTCCTCCTAGCTAGTAGTCAGTTAACTATGAGTAATGGTCTGTAGTACAGATTCTACCTTCCTCCTAGCTAGTAGTCAGTTAACTATGAGTAATGGTCTGTAGTACAGATTATACCTTCCTCCTAGCTAGTAGTCAGTTAACTATAAGTAATGGTCTGTAGCACAGATTATACCTTCCTCCTAGCTAGTAGTCAGTTAACTATAAGTAATGGTCTGTAGCACAGATTATACCTTCCTCCTAGTTAGTAGTCAGTTAACTAGGAGTAATGGTCTGTAGTACAGATTCTACCATCCTCCTAGCTAGTAGTCAGTTAACTATGAGTAATGGTCTGTAGTACAGATTATACCTTCCTCCTAGCTAGTAGTCAGTTAACTATAAGTAATGGTCTGTAGCACAGATTATACCTTCCTCCTAGCTAGTAGTCAGTTAACTATGAGTAATGGTCTGTAGCACAGATTAGACCTTCCTCCTAGCTAGTAGTCAGTTAACTATAAGTAATGATCTGTAGTACAGATTCTACCTTCCTCCTAGCTAGTAGTCAGTTAACTATGAGTAGTGGTCTGTAGCAGAGATTCTATCCTCCTCCTAGCTAGTAGTCAGTTAACTATGAGTAATGGTCTGTAGTACAGATTCTACCATCCTCCTAGCTAGTAGTCAGTTAACTATAAGTAATGATCTGTAACACAGATTATATCTTCCTCCTAGCTAGTAGTCAGTTAACTAAGAGTAATGGTCTGTAGTACAGATTCTACCATCCTCCTACCTAGTAGTCAGTTAACTAGGAGTAATGGTCTGTAGCACAGATTATATCCTCCTCCTAGCTAGTAGTCAGTTAACTATGAGTAATGGTCTGTAGTACAGATTCTACCTTCCTCCTAGCTAGTAGTCAGTTAACTATGAGTAATGGTCTGTAGTACAGATTATACCTTCCTCCTAGCTAGTAGTCAGTTAACTATAAGTAATGGTCTGTAGCACAGATTATACCTTCCTCCTAGCTAGTAGTCAGTTAACTATAAGTAATGGTCTGTAGCACAGATTATACCTTCCTCCTAGTTAGTAGTCAGTTAACTAGGAGTAATGGTCTGTAGTACAGATTCTACCATCCTCCTAGCTAGTAGTCAGTTAACTATGAGTAATGGTCTGTAGTACAGATTATACCTTCCTCCTAGCTAGTAGTCAGTTAACTATAAGTAATGGTCTGTAGCACAGATTATACCTTCCTCCTAGCTAGTAGTCAGTTAACTATGAGTAATGGTCTGTAGCACAGATTATACCTTCCTCCTAGCTAGTAGTCAGTTAACTATAAGTAATGATCTGTAGTACAGATTATACCTTCCTCCTAGCTAGTAGTCAGTTAACTATGAGTAATGGTCTGTAGCACAGATTATACCTTCCTCCTAGCTAGTAGTCAGTTAACTAGGAGTAATGGTCTGTAGTACAGATTCTACCATCCTCCTAGCTAGTAGTCAGTTAATTATGAGTAATGGTCTGTAGCACAGATTCTACCCTCCTCCTAGCTAGTAGTCAGTTAACTATGAGTAATGGTCTGTAGCACAGATTCTACCCTCCTCCTAGCTAGTAGTCAGTTATCTATGAGTAATGGTCTGTAGTACAGATTCTACCATCCTCCTAGCTAGTAGTCAGTTAACTATAAGTAATAATCTGTAACACAGATTCTATCTTCCTCCTAGCTAGTAGTCAGTTAACTAGGAGTAATGGTCTGTAGCACAGATTATACCTTCCTCCTAGCTAGTAGTCAGTTAACTATGAGTAATGGTCTGTAGTACAGATTCTACCATCCTCCTAGCTAGTAGTCAGTTATATATGAGTAATGGACTGTAGCACAGATTCTACCCTCCTCCTAGCTAGTAGTCAGTTAACTATAAGTACTGATCTGTAACACAGATTCTATCTTCTTCCTAGCTAGTAGTCAGTTAACTAGGATTAATGGTCTGTAGCACAGATTATACCTTCCTCCTAGCTAGTAGTCAGTTAACTATGAGTCATGGTCTGTAGTACAGATTCTACCATCCTCCTAAGTTAGTAGTCAGTTAACTATGAGTAATGGTCTGTAGTACAGATTCTACCTTCCTCCTAGCTAGTAGTCAGTTAACTATAAGTAATGGTCTGTAGCACAGATTATACCCTCCTCCTAAGCTAGTAGTCAGTTAACTATCAGTAATGGACTGTAGTACAGATTATATCTTCCTCCTAGCTAGTAGTCAGTTAACTATAAGTAATGGTCTGTAGCACAGATTCTACCCTCCTCCTAGCTAGTAGTCAGTTAACTATGAGTAATGGTCTGTAGTACAGATTATACCTTCCTCCTAGCTACTAGTCAGTTAACTATAAGTAATGGTCTGTAGCACAGATTCTACCCTCCTCCTAAGCTAGTAGTCAGTTAACTATGAGTAATGGTCTGTAGTACAGATTATACCTTCCTCCTAGCTAGTAGTCAGTTAACTATAAGTAATGGTCTAGCACAAATTCTACCTTCCTCCTAAGCTAGTAGTCAGCTAACTATGATTAATGGTCTGTAGCACAGATTCTACCTTCCTCCTAGCTAGTAGTCAGTTAACTATGAGTAGTGGTCTGTAGCAGAGATTCTATCCTCCTCCTAGCTAGTAGTCAGTTAACTATGAGTAATGGTCTGTAGTACAGATTCTACCATCCTCCTAGCTAGTAGTCAGTTAACTATAAGTAATGATCTGTAACAAAGATTATATCTTCCTCCTAGCTAGTAGTCAGTTAACTAAGAGTAATGGTCTGTAGTACAGATTCTACCATCCTCCTCCCTAGTAGTCAGTTAACTAGGAGTAATGGTCTGTAGCACAGATTCTATCCTCCTCCTAGCTAGTAGTCAGTTAACTATGAGTAATGGTCTGTAGTACAGATTCTACCTTCCTCCTAGCTAGTAGTCAGTTAACTATGAGTAATGGTCTGTAGTACAGATTATACCTTCCTCCTAGCTAGTAGTCAGTTAACTATAAGTAATGGTCTGTAGCACAGATTATACCTTCCTCCTAGCTAGTAGTCAGTTAACTATAAGTAATGGTCTGTAGCACAGATTATACCTTCCTCCTAGTTAGTAGTCAGTTAACTAGGAGTAATGGTCTGTAGCACAGATTATACCGTCCTCCTAGCTAGTAGTCAGTTAACTATAAGTAATGGTCTGTAGTACAGATTATACCTTCCTCCTAGCTAGTAGTCAGTTAACTATGAGTAATGGTCTGTAGCACAGATTATACCTTCCTCCTAGCTAGTAGTCAGTTAACTAGGAGTAATGGTCTGTAGTACAGATTCTACCATCCTCCTAGCTAGTAGTCAGTTAATTATGAGTAATGGTCTGTAGCACAGATTCTACCCTCCTCCTAGCTAGTAGTCATTTAACTATGAGTAATGGTCTGTAGCACAGATTCTACCCTCCTCCTAGCTAGTAGTCAGTTAACTATGAGTAATGGTCTGTAGTACAGATTCTACCATCCTCCTAGCTAGTAGTCAGTTAACTATAAGTAATGATCTGTAACACAGATTCTATCTTACTCCTAGCTAGTAGTCAGTTAACTAGGAGTAATGGTCTGTAGCACAGATTATACCTTCCTCCTAGCTAGTAGTCAGTTAACTATGAGTAATGGTCTGTAGTACAGATTCTACCATCCTCCTAGCTAGTAGTCAGTTAATTATGAGTAATGGACTGTAGCAGAGATTCTACCCTCCTCCTAGCTAGTAGTCAGTTAACTATAAGTACTGATCTGTAACACAGATTCTATCTTATTCCTAGCTAGTAGTCAGTTAACTAGGAGTAATGGTCTGTAGCACAGATTATACCTTCCTCCTAGCTAGTAGTCAGTTAACTATAAGTAATGATCTGTAAAACAGATTCTATCTTCCTCCTAGCTAGTAGTCAGTTAACTAGGAGTAATGATCTGTAGCACAGATTCTACCTTCCTCCTAGCTAGTAGTCAGTAACTATGAGTAATGGTCTGTAGTACAGATTATACCTTCCTCCTAGCTAGTAGTCAGTTAACTATGAGTAATGGACTGTAGCACAGATTCTACCCTCCTCCTAGCTAGTAGACAGTTAACTATAAGTAATGATCTGTAACACAGATTATATCTTCTTCCTAGCTAGTAGTCAGTTAACTAGGAGTAATGGTCTGTAGCACAGATTATACCTTCCTCCTAGCTAGTAGTCAGTTAACTATGAGTCATGGTCTGTAGTACAGATTCTACCATCCTCCTAACTTAGTAGTCAGTTAACTATGAGTAATGGTCTGTAGTACAGATTCTACCTTCCTCCTAGCTAGTAGTCAGTTAACTATAAGTAATGGTCTGTAGCACAGATTCTACCCTCCTCCTAAGCTAGTAGTCAGTTAACTATGAGTAATGGACTGTAGTACAGATTCTATCTTCCTCCTAGCTAGTAGTCAGTTAACTATAAGTAATGGTCTGTAGCACAGATTCTACCCTCCTCCTAGCTAGTAGTCAGTTAACTATGAGTAATGGTCTGTAGTACAGATTATACCTTCCTCCTAGCTAGTAGTCCGTTAACTATAAGTAATGGTCTAGCACAAATTCTACCTTCCTCCTAAGCTAGTAGTCAGCTAACTATGATTAATGGTCTGTAGCACAGATTCTACCTTCCTCCTAGCTAGTAGTCAGTTAACTATGAGTAGTGGTCTGTAGCAGAGATTCTATCCTCCTCCTAGCTAGTAGTCAGTTAACTATGAGTAATGGTCTGTAGTACAGATTCTACCATCCTCCTAGCTAGTAGTCAGTTAACTATAAGTAATGATCTGTAACAAAGATTATATCTTCCTCCTAGCTAGTAGTCAGTTAACTAAGAGTAATGGTCTGTAGTACAGATTCTACCATCCTCCTACCTAGTAGTCAGTTAACTAGGAGTAATGATCTGTAGCACAGATTCTATCCTCCTCCTAGCTAGTAGTCAGTTAACTATGAGTAATGGTCTGTAGTACAGATTCTACCTTCCTCCTAGCTAGTAGTCAGTTAACTATGAGTAATGGTCTGTAGTACAGATTATACCTTCCTCCTAGCTAGTAGTCAGTTAACTATAAGTAATGGTCTGTAGCACAGATTATACCTTCCTCCTAGCTAGTAGTCAGTTAACTATAAGTAATAGTCTGTAGCACAGATTATACCTTCCTCCTAGTTAGTAGTCAGTTAACTAGGAGTAATGGTCTGTAGCACAGATTATACCGTCCTCCTAGCTAGTAGTCAGTTAACTATAAGTAATGGTCTGTAGTACAGATTATACCTTCCTCCTAGCTAGTAGTCAGTTAACTATGAGTAATGGTCTGTAGCACAGATTATACCTTCCTCCTAGCTAGTAGTCAGTTAACTAGGAGTAATGGTCTGTAGTACAGATTCTACCATCCTCCTAGCTAGTAGTCAGTTAATTATGAGTAATGGTCTGTAGCACAGATTCTACCCTCCTCCTAGCTAGTAGTCATTTAACTATGAGTAATGGTCTGTAGCACAGATTCTACCCTCCTCCTAGCTAGTAGTCAGTTAACTATGAGTAATGGTCTGTAGTACAGATTCTACCATCCTCCTAGCTAGTAGTCAGTTAACTATAAGTAATGATCTGTAACACAGATTCTATCTTACTCCTAGCTAGTAGTCAGTTAACTAGGAGTAATGGTCTGTAGCACAGATTATACCTTCCTCCTAGCTAGTAGTCAGTTAACTATGAGTAATGGTCTGTAGTACAGATTCTACCATCCTCCTAGCTAGTAGACAGTTAACTATAAGTAATGATCTGTAACACAGATTATATCTTCTTCCTAGCTAGTAGTCAGTTAACTAGGAGTAATGGTCTGTAGCACAGATTATACCTTCCTCCTAGCTAGTAGTCAGTTAACTATGAGTCATGGTCTGTAGTACAGATTCTACCATCCTCCTAACTTAGTAGTCAGTTAACTATGAGTAATGGTCTGTAGTACAGATTCTACCTTCCTCCTAGCTAGTAGTCAGTTAACTATGAGTAATGGTCTGTAGTACAGATTCTACCTTCCTCCTAGCTAGTAGTCAGTTAACTATAGGTAATGGTCTGTAGCACAGATTCTACCCTCCTCCTAAGCTAGTAGTCAGTTAACTATGAGTAATGGACTGTAGTACAGATTCTATCTTCCTCCTAGCTAGTAGTCAGTTAACTATAAGTAATGGTCTGTAGCACAGATTCTACCCTCCTCCTAGCTAGTAGTCAGTTAACTATGAGTAATGGTCTGTAGTACAGATTATACCTTCCTCCTAGCTAGTAGTCTGTTAACTATAAGTAATGGTCTGTAGCACAGATTCTACCCTCCTCCTAGCTAGTAGTCAGTTAACTATGAGTAATGGTCTGTAGTACAGATTCTACCATCCTCCTAGCTAGTAGTCAGTTAACTATAAGTAATGATCTGTAACACAGATTCTATCTTACTCCTAGCTAGTAGTCAGTTAACTAGGAGTAATGGTCTGTAGCACAGATTATACCTTCCTCCTAGCTAGTAGTCAGTTAACTATGAGTAATGGTCTGTAGTACAGATTCTACCATCCTCCTAGCTAGTAGTCAGTTAATTATGAGTAATGGACTGTAGCACAGATTCTACCCTCCTCCTAGCTAGTAGTCAGTTAACTATAAGTACTGATCTGTAACACAGATTCTATCTTATTCCTAGCTAGTAGTCAGTTAACTAGGAGTAATGGTCTGTAGCACAGATTATACCTTCCTCCTAGCTAGTAGTCAGTTAACTATAAGTAATGATCTGTAAAACAGATTCTATCTTCCTCCTAGCTAGTAGTCAGTTAACTAGGAGTAATGGTCTGTAGCACAGATTCTACCTTCCTCCTAGCTAGTAGTCAGTAACTATGAGTAATGGTCTGTAGTACAGATTATACCTTCCTCCTAGCTAGTAGTCAGTTAACTATGAGTAATGGACTGTAGCACAGATTCTACCCTCCTCCTAGCTAGTAGACAGTTAACTATAAGTAATGATCTGTAACACAGATTATATCTTCTTCCTAGCTAGTAGTCAGTTAACTAGGAGTAATGGTCTGTAGCACAGATTATACCTTCCTCCTAGCTAGTAGTCAGTTAACTATGAGTCATGGTCTGTAGTACAGTTTCTACCATCCTCCTAACTTAGTAGTCAGTTAACTATGAGTAATGGTCTGTAGTACAGATTCTACCTTCCTCCTAGCTAGTAGTCAGTTAACTATAAGTAATGGTCTGTAGCACAGATTCTACCCTCCTCCTAAGCTAGTAGTCAGTTAACTATGAGTAATGGACTGTAGTACAGATTCTATCTTCCTCCTAGCTAGTAGTCAGTTAACTATAAGTAATGGTCTGTAGCACAGATTCTACCCTCCTCCTAGCTAGTAGTCAGTTAACTATGAGTAATGGTCTGTAGTACAGATTATACCTTCCTCCTAGCTAGTAGTCAGTTAACTATAAGTAATGGTCTGTAGCACAAATTCTACCTTCCTCCTAAGCTAGTAGTCAGCTAACTATGAGTAATGGTCTGTAGCACAGATTCTACCTTCCTCCTAGCTAGTAGTCAGTTAACTATGAGTAGTGGTCTGTAGCAGAGATTCTATCCTCCTCCTAGCTAGTAGTCAGTTAACTATGAGTAATGGTCTGTAGTACAGATTCTACCATCCTCCTAGCTAGTAGTCAGTTAACTATAAGTAATGATCTGTAACACAGATTATATCTTCCTCCTAGCTAGTAGTCAGTTAACTAAGAGTAATGGTCTGTAGTACAGATTATACCTTCCTCCTAGCTAGTAGTCAGTTAACTATAAGTAATGATCTGTAACACAGATTCTATCTTCTTCCTAGCTAGTAGTCAGTTAACTAAGAGTAATGGTCTGTAGTACAGATTATACCTTCCTCCTAGCTAGTAGTCAGTTAACTATAAGTAATGGTCTGTAGCACAGATTATACCTTCCTCCTAGTTAGTAGTCAGTTAACTAGGAGTCATGGTCTGTAGTACAGATTCTACCATCCTCTTAGCTAGTAGTCAGTTAACTATGAGTAATGGTCTGTAGTACAGATTATACCTTCCTCCTAGCTAGTAGTCAGTTAACTATAAGCAATGGTCTGTAGCACAGATTATACCTTCCTCCTAGTTAGTAGTCAGTTAACTAGGAGTAATGGTCTGTAGTATAGATTCTATCATCCTCCTAGCTAGTAGTCAGTTAATTATGAGTAATGGTCTGTAGCACAGATTCTACCCTCCTCCTAGCTAGTAGTCAGTTAACTATGAGTAATGGTCTGTAGCACAGATTCTACCCTCCTCCTAGCTAGTAGTCAGTTAACTATGAGTAATGGTCTGTAGTACAGATTCTACCATCCTCCTAGCTAGTAGTCAGTTAACTATGAGTAATGGACTGTAGCACAGATTCTACCCTCCTCCTAGCTAGTAGTCAGTTAACTATAAGTACTGATCTGTAACACAGATTCTATCTTCTTCCTAGCTAGTAGTCAGTTAACTAGGAGTAATGGTCTGTAGCACAGATTATACCTTCCTCCTAGCTAGTAGTCAGTTAACTATGAGTCATGGTCTGTAGTACAGATTTTACCATCCTCCTAAGTTAGTAGTCAGTTAACTAGGAGTAATGGTCTGTAGTACAGATTCTACCTTCCTCCTAGCTAGTAGTCAGTTAACTATAAGTAATGGTCTGTAGCACAGATTCTACCCTCCTCCTAGCTAGTAGTCAGTTAACTATGAGTAATGGTCTGTAGTACAGATTCTACCTTCCTCCTAGCTAGTAGTCAGCTAACTATGAGTAATGGACTGTAGTACAGATTCTACCTTCCTCCTAGTTAGTAGTCAGTTAACTATGAGTAATGGACTGTAGCACATATTCTACCTTCCTCCTAGTTAGTAGTCAGTTAACTATGAGTAATGGACTGTAGTACAGATTCTACCTTCCTCCTAGTTAGTAGTCAGTTAACTATGAGTAATGGACTGTAGTACAGATTCTACCTTCCTCCTAGCTAGTAGTCAGTTAACTATAAGTAATGGTCTGTAGGACAGATTCTACCTTCCTCCTAGCTAGTAGTCAGTTAACTATGAGTAATGGACTGTAGCACAGATTCTACCCTCCTCCTAGCTAGTAGTCAGTTAACTATAAGTACTGATCTGTAACACAGATTCTACCTTCCTCCTAAGCTAGTAGTCAGTTAACTATGAGTAATGGACTGTAGTACAGATTCTACCTTCCTCCTAGCTAGTAGTCAGTTAACTATAAGTAATGGTCTGTAGGACAGATTCTACCCTCCTCCTAGCTAGTAGTCAGTTAACTATGAGTAATGGTCTGTAGTACAGATTATACCTTCCTCCTAGCTAGTAGTCAGTTAACTATAAGTAATGGTCTGTAGCACAGATTCTACCCTCCTCCTAAGCTAGTAGTCAGTTAACTATGAGTAATGGTCTGTAGTACAGATTATACCTTCCCCCTAGCTAGTAGTCAGTTAACTATAAGTAATGGTCTGTAGCACAGATTATACCTTCCTCCTAGCTAGTAGTCAGTTAACTATGAGTCATGGTCTGTAGTACAGATTCTACCATCCTCCTAAGTTAGTAGTCAGTTAACTAGGAGTAATGGTCTGTAGTACAGATTCTACCTTCCTCCTAGCTAGTAGTCAGTTAACTATAAGTAATGGTCTGTAGCACAGATTCTACCCTCCTCCTAGCTAGTAGTCAGTTAACTATAAGTAATGGTCTGTAGCACAGATTCTACCCTCCTCCTAGCGAGTAGTCAGTTAACTATGAGTAATGGACTGTAGTACAGATTCTACCTTCCTCCTAGCTAGTAGTCAGTTAACTATAAGTAATGGTCTGTAGGACAGATTCTACCTTCCTCCTAGCTAGTAGTCAGTTAACTATAAGTAATGGTCTGTAGCACAGATTCTACCCTCCTCCTAGCTAGTAGTCAGTTAACTATAAGTAATGGTCTGTAGCACAGATTCTGCCCTCCTCCTAGCGAGTAGTCAGTTAACTATGAGTAATGGACTGTAGTACAGATTCTACCTTCCTCCTAGCTAGTAGTCAGTTAACTATAAGTAATGGTCTGTAGTACAGATTCTACCTTCCTCCTAGCTAGTAGTCAGTTAACTATAAGTAATGGTCTGTAGGACAGATTCTACCTTCCTCCTAGCTAGTAGTCAGTTAACTATGAGTAATGGACTGTAGCACAGATTCTACCCTCCTCCTAGCTAGTAGTCAGTTAACTATAAGTACTGATCTGTAACACAGATTCTACCTTCCTCCTAAGCTAGTAGTCAGTTAACTATGAGTAATGGACTGTAGTACAGATTCTACCTTCCTCCTAGCTAGTAGTCAGTTAACTATAAGTAATGGTCTGTAGGACAGATTCTACCCTCCTCCTAGCTAGTAGTCAGTTAACTATGAGTAATGGTCTGTAGTACAGATTATACCTTCCTCCTAGCTAGTAGTCAGTTAACTATAAGTAATGGTCTGTAGCACAGATTCTACCCTCCTCCTAAGCTAGTAGTCAGTTAACTATGAGTAATGGTCTGTAGTACAGATTATACCTTCCTCCTAGCTAGTAGTCAGTTAACTATAAGTAATGGTCTGTAGCACAAATTCTACCCTCCTCCTAAGCTAGTAGTCAGTTAACTATGAGTAATGGACTGTAGCACAGATTCTACCTTCCTCTTAGCTAGTAGTAAGTTAACTAGGAGTAATGGTCTGTAGCACAGATTCTACCTTCCTCCTAGCTAATAGTCAGTTAACTATGAGTAATGGACTGTAGCACAGATTCTACCTTCCTCCTAGCTAGTAGTCAGTTAACTATAAGTAATGATCTGTAACACAGATTATATCTTCTTCCTAGCTAGTAGTCAGTTAACTAGGAGTAATGGTCTGTAGCACAGATTATACCTTCCTCCTAGCTAGTAGTCAGTTAACTATGAGTCATGGTCTGTAGTACAGTTTCTACCATCCTCCTAACTTAGTAGTCAGTTAACTATGAGTAATGGTCTGTAGTACAGATTCTACCTTCCTCCTAGCTAGTAGTCAGTTAACTATAAGTAATGGTCTGTAGCACAGATTCTACCCTCCTCCTAAGCTAGTAGTCAGTTAACTATGAGTAATGGACTGTAGTACAGATTCTATCTTCCTCCTAGCTAGTAGTCAGTTAACTATAAGTAATGGTCTGTAGCACAGATTCTACCCTCCTCCTAGCTAGTAGTCAGTTAACTATGAGTAATGGTCTGTAGTACAGATTATACCTTCCTCCTAGCTAGTAGTCAGTTAACTATAAGTAATGGTCTGTAGCACAAATTCTACCTTCCTCCTAAGCTAGTAGTCAGCTAACTATGAGTAATGGTCTGTAGCACAGATTCTACCTTCCTCCTAGCTAGTAGTCAGTTAACTATGAGTAGTGGTCTGTAGCAGAGATTCTATCCTCCTCCTAGCTAGTAGTCAGTTAACTATGAGTAATGGTCTGTAGTACAGATTCTACCATCCTCCTAGCTAGTAGTCAGTTAACTATAAGTAATGATCTGTAACACAGATTATATCTTCCTCCTAGCTAGTAGTCAGTTAACTAAGAGTAATGGTCTGTAGTACAGATTATACCTTCCTCCTAGCTAGTAGTCAGTTAACTATAAGTAATGATCTGTAACACAGATTCTATCTTCTTCCTAGCTAGTAGTCAGTTAACTAAGAGTAATGGTCTGTAGTACAGATTCTACCTTCCTCCTAGCTAGTAGTCAGTTAACTATAAGTAATGGTCTGTAGTACAGATTATACCTTCCTCCTAGCTAGTAGTCAGTTAACTATGAGTAATGGACTGTAGCACAGATTCTACCCTCCTCCTAGCTAGTAGTCAGTTAACTATAAGTACTGATCTGTAACACAGATTCTACCTTCCTCCTAAGCTAGTAGTCAGTTAACTATGAGTAATGGACTGTAGTACAGATTCTACCTTCCTCCTAGCTAGTAGTCAGTTAACTATAAGTAATGGTCTGTAGGACAGATTCTACCCTCCTCCTAGCTAGTAGTCAGTTAACTATGAGTAATGGTCTGTAGTACAGATTATACCTTCCTCCTAGCTAGTAGTCAGTTAACTATAAGTAATGGTCTGTAGCACAGATTCTACCCTCCTCCTAAGCTAGTAGTCAGTTAACTATGAGTAATGGTCTGTAGTACAGATTATACCTTCCTCCTAGCTAGTAGTCAGTTAACTATAAGTAATGGTCTGTAGCACAGATTATACCTTCCTCCTAGCTAGTAGTCAGTTAACTATGAGTCATGGTCTGTAGTACAGATTCTACCATCCTCCTAAGTTAGTAGTCAGTTAACTAGGAGTAATGGTCTGTAGTACAGATTCTACCTTCCTCCTAGCTAGTAGTCAGTTAACTATAAGTAATGGTCTGTAGCACAGATTCTACCCTCCTCCTAGCTAGTAGTCAGTTAACTATAAGTAATGGTCTGTAGCACAGATTCTACCCTCCTCCTAGCGAGTAGTCAGTTAACTATGAGTAATGGACTGTAGTACAGATTCTACCTTCCTCCTAGCTAGTAGTCAGTTAACTATAAGTAATGGTCTGTAGGACAGATTCTACCTTCCTCCTAGCTAGTAGTCAGTTAACTATAAGTAATGGTCTGTAGCACAGATTCTACCCTCCTCCTAGCTAGTAGTCAGTTAACTATAAGTAATGGTCTGTAGCACAGATTCTGCCCTCCTCCTAGCGAGTAGTCAGTTAACTATGAGTAATGGACTGTAGTACAGATTCTACCTTCCTCCTAGCTAGTAGTCAGTTAACTATAAGTAATGGTCTGTAGTACAGATTCTACCTTCCTCCTAGCTAGTAGTCAGTTAACTATAAGTAATGGTCTGTAGGACAGATTCTACCTTCCTCCTAGCTAGTAGTCAGTTAACTATGAGTAATGGACTGTAGCACAGATTCTACCCTCCTCCTAGCTAGTAGTCAGTTAACTATAAGTACTGATCTGTAACACAGATTCTACCTTCCTCCTAAGCTAGTAGTCAGTTAACTTTGAGTAATGGACTGTAGTACAGATTCTACCTTCCTCCTAGCTAGTAGTCAGTTAACTATAAGTAATGGTCTGTAGGACAGATTCTACCCTCCTCCTAGCTAGTAGTCAGTTAACTATGAGTAATGGTCTGTAGTACAGATTATACCTTCCTCCTAGCTAGTAGTCAGTTAACTATAAGTAATGGTCTGTAGCACAGATTCTACCCTCCTCCTAAGCTAGTAGTCAGTTAACTATGAGTAATGGTCTGTAGTACAGATTATACCTTCCTCCTAGCTAGTAGTCAGTTAACTATAAGTAATGGTCTGTAGCACAAATTCTACCCTCCTCCTAAGCTAGTAGTCAGTTAACTATGAGTAATGGACTGTAGCACAGATTCTACCTTCCTCTTAGCTAGTAGTAAGTTAACTAGGAGTAATGATCTGTAGCACAGATTCTACCTTCCTCCTAGCTAATAGTCAGTTAACTATGAGTAATGGACTGTAGCACAGATTCTACCTTCCTCCTAGCTAGTAGTCAGTTAACTATGAGTAATGGTCTGTAGTACAGATTCAACCATCCTCCTAGCTAGTAGTCAGTTAACTATGAGTAATGGACTGTAGCACAGATTATACCCTCCTCCTAGCTAGTAATCAGTTAACTATAAGTAATGATCTGTAACACAGATTCTATCTTCCTCCTAGCTAGTAGTCAGTTAACTAGGAGTAATGGTCTGTAACACAGATTATACCTTCCTCCTAGCTAGTAGCCAGTTAACTATGAGTAATGGTCTGTAGTACAGATTCTACCATCCTCCTAAGTTAGTAGTCAGTTAACTATGAGTAATGGTCTGTAGTACAGATTCTACCTTCCTCCTAGCTAGTAGTCAGTTAACTATAAGTAATGGTCTGTAGCACAGATTCTACCCTCCTCCTAAGCTAGTAGTCAGTTAACTATGAGTAATGGACTGTAGTACAGATTATACCTTCCTCCTAGCTAGTAGTCAGTTAACTATAAGTAATGGTCTGTAGCACAGATTCTACCCTCCTCCTAGCTAGTAGTCAGTTAACTATGAGTAATGGTCTGTAGTACAGATTATACCTTCCTCCTAGCTAGTAGTCAGTTAACTATAAGTAATGGTCTGTAGCACAGATTCTACCCTCCTCCTAAGCTAGTAGTCAGTTAACTATGAGTAATGGTCTGTAGTACAGATTATACCTTCCTCCTAGCTAGTAGTCAGTTAACTATAAGTAATGGTCTGTAGCACAGATTCTACCTTCCTCCTAGCTAGTAGTCAGTTAACTATGAGTAATGGTCTGTAGCACAGATTCTACCCTCCTCCTAGCTAGTAGTCAGTTAACTATGAGTAATGGTCTGTAGTACAGATTCTACCTTTCTCCTAGCTAGTAGTCAGTTAACTATGAACATTTATTCAACTTGTTATTGTACTGCCCATGTTTATGTTGTCATTCATCTTTGTGGCAGTATGTGGTTTTTTGAGTGGAAGCAAATCTGTTCAGGTTTTTTTTATCACTTGTTTATATATGTATTGCCGTTGGAGACCCAGTTATCAAGAGGGGAGGGTTGGGATCCTATTAACTGGAATAACCTCGACACTTTTTTGCCTGTCCCAAACCAGGACCTAGATTTCCAATGTCATATGTCATGGACTTATTTGTGTTCAGTGAGTTAAGGTGAGAGGTGATTGTTCATTTTAATATTTGTTGAAAATGGTGGAATTGTATATAATTAGCTAAACTCAATCTAGGCAAACATCTTATTTTGTATGATCAAAGGGGAATAACTCTATGAGAAATTATTTAAGAAATATTTTAAATTATTTATTCTGGGAAACCACTTGATATCACATTTGACTGGAACCTGCCTTTGATGGTCTTTAACGAAATGTATATTTTTGGTGTTGATCAGAAATCCAGATGACAGCCACAGCAGTACATTTGTCCTGCAGTGGTGGCCATCTAGGATATGTGATCACCAATACAAAATTGTATGAGGACCTGGTCATGTAATAAACATTTACCCAGTATACAGAAAGATAGATATTTTGAAATATACAATGTTCAGGCCCATCCAAGTGCCAATCTTGACAAGTTTTGTTCTATTTGTGCTGATGGTGTCGGAGAAAAATATTGGAAATTGAAATAAAAGACAACAGAACTTTTCGGGCTAAGATTTCACGGTCAGTTTGTTCAGATAAAAGACTAGTTTCCAACACAAAAATTGAAAAGGAAATATGGATTATTGCATCTTAGAAGGTTAGAAAAAGGGCCCTAACTCCCATTAAACTGGTCCATTTGGAAAATCGTAACAATATGTCCATGCTCATATCATACCAAGACACTATACCAACTATGAATTTAAGTTCCTACACAAGAATACTATGAAATGGACATATGGAAAACCATTGAAGAAGTCATAAAAGGGGACATAACTTCAATCACATATGTTCATATCCTACCTAGACAGCATAACAAATATGACCTAGCTCTGTGAATAGGTAAAAGACTTAATTGCCTACACAAGACAATGGCATGGGCAGACGAAAGAACAGACAAGGGCAATCCATCCAGTATACATCCCACTGTATGAAAGTTAGTGGGGATATAATTATCAATATCCTTCCTGCAAAGTACAATATTGTACAGGTTGATGACAGTTAAAAGACTTTATTACGAAAAGAAAATGAAAACAATGCCATCAATATCATATATGTATATCAGAATAAAAAGCAAACGTGTATATGTATACCTTTATATATATGTACAGTAATAGTCTAATTGCATGATAAACATATATTTAAGTCTACATCGCATGTCATGATGATATTATAATATCAAATTACATTTTAATTATGATTGTTTTTTTGAAACATGCAAACAATGAATAACAATCATACCTGAACAGAACCAAAAAAATATATATCTGTATCACATTATCAAATTTTGTCAGGTGAAGAGTTATCTCCCTTTACTGATTATAATGAAGCAGATTTGTCTTTCCTTGGTACTTGCAGTCTCCATGGTTGTAATGGTGGAATCAACTTGTAATCATAAACTGGGTAAGTAAGATTATTGTTATGGTTACGGTACTCGCCTCAAGTGTGGTAGATCATGGATTTGAGTCCTGGTCAAACCAAAGACTATAACATTTGTATTTGTATCTTTCTGCTTGGCACACAGCATTAAGGAGTAAGGGCAAAAGACTAATTGGCTCAGAATTAGGATAGTGTGTTTGAGTGGAGCACCATGTCTACCTGTGATCTATTGTATCTGAGCTAGCACTATGAAAAGCCTATTCGTAGTACAAAGCAGACATCATCATCTCATCGAAAATTTAACTTGTTCTCACCATTATACAGCTGACCAATTGCTCCACTGGTGTTAAACAACAATCAGTCACTCACTCACTTAATATTTTATGAGTTTTAATATTTTCATAGACAGACACACAGTATGTCTATCATGTATGCTCGAACATTTCCATAGTAAATTCCATTCTACTTACTTCAAACTAAATAATGGAGATAAAACTGGGTACTTTATAGTATTTTGGAGTCAATTATAGTATTTTGGGGTCAAAAATTGTTACATATGATATCTGTAAACAATGATATATATATCTATTCTATCTTTATTTACAGAGGCCTCCTTGTTTGATGATCTCCTCAATATGATGAGAAAATATAAAGGTTCTTCTCGTAAGTCTATCTATTTTAGCAGTCTTATCACTAATTCATTGACCAAGTTTTAAACGTTATCTTAGTATCAGTAAAACAGAATTTTGTATGCATCCCTGGAGTGGGCATTGAATGATTGTACACTTCATTGACAAATAACAAAAAGATGAAATGAAAAGTCAACGAATATCACATTTTCCGCCAATCCACGAAAATTTATACCAACAAAAATAAGTGAATCCATAGACTACAGTATATGTTTTTCATACAATGGTCAATTATGTATGGTTTTCATTCAAACAGAATGGTGGTTTCTCAGAAGACATTTAAAAATTTTCCTATTTGCTGCTGTTCATTTTTTTCCTACCAGTGGTGGCCATCTTTAATTTCTTGTCAACATAACAAAATCAATAAAACTTCATAGAAATAGAGAACCATTCATGGAATATTACAGACAGGTTTTCTTTCAAATATGGTATATGGCTTGGTTTGGTTTTATGGTGTTTCATGCCACGTTTCATCAACAATATTTCAGTTATATTGCAGACGGGTTTTTATTGCAGATGGGTTTTCCTTCATGTGGTAACTTTGAAATGAAGCAAATGTTATTATTTGGTATATGTATTATTCAAATAAAACGTTTACTAAGTGCATAACAAACAAATGTAAAGTTTATTTGTATGACATTTGTATGGTTCACTTATACCACTTCATACTTCTTACTAAATTATTTGTGATTTGTTACAGATTGCTCTGGTTACAAGAATGAAATACCTGCTTTCTCAGCATCCAGATCCAAGCCAAAATCATTTGGACCAGGAGAGATAATTTTGTTTGATAAGGTCTGGACAAATGTTGGAAATGGTTATAATCCCAATACAGGAAAGTTTACAGCTCCCAAAAGTGGCCTATATCAAATATCGGGTACTGTCATGTCAACGTCTGGGAAGAACGTAGCTGTCTATCTGTTCAAGAACGATAAGCAAACTGTATCTCTTTATACTGGCACAGGGCATGCTACAGGGACAGTCAACATTGTGCTTAAATTACAGAAGGGAGAAACTGTTTATATGAAGAATCATAATTCTACCCATACCATATACAGTGATAGCAGTGTTTATTGTGTATTTTCAGGTTTTCTAATATCTGAATAAAAGATTATTCTACACTTATAACTGTTTTAATTTAAGGTGTCAAAACAGTCATCAAACTAGATAATTGCATTTTATAATCGATTGATTAATTGGTTGGAAATTAGATTTTGGTTCATAGTTTCACTGTTATACCTTATGATGGCCTTGAATATTATCTAAGATATAAATAATGATTGAGGCCATCAGCTCTCTTTAATAGTTTAATATAATACACATGACAACTTCTGTACAACTAATATTAAATATAATGTTCAAGATTATAGCGTTTATTAAAATAAGACTGTTTGTATGTTTATATGTGAGGGTTGACATTTCTCTCACATGTAGAAACCACTTGTATGACCACATCATTACATTAAGAAGGGGGGTTTGGGCCCATATTTATAGTTTAACCCTGTCACTTTTTACTGAAGTGTCTGTACCAAGCCAGGAAAGTGAGAAGTCATGTATTTGTTTGTAAGAGGTATCAATTTTGGCTCAGGCCTCTACATTAGCATATCTTTTCAACTTGTCCCTTCGGACAACTAACTAAAAAAAGTACTGTCCGAGAGAATAATTATCCAGGGCTCCCACTACTTTCAAATTAGAGGAAGAAGTGACTTCTCTTTCAGAAAGCTCACAGGGAGAAGTGGGAGACAACAGAGAGAAGTGGGGAGACTTCTGGGAGAAGTCAATTGCGATTAATTGAAACATTGTTTTGCGACCCCTCTGACGTTACCCTGCCCAAATTTAGTAAATAGTTAAAGCTGCCTGAACTGATTTGTTCTGGATTTTTTTTATTCATAACTACCTTAAGGACATATATTCAATGTCACATTTTCATTTCTGTCTACCTTGATTGGCGTCTCTTGCATACCAGTGATTATTATATGTACCTCCCCTTTTTCCTTTTTAAATATTACTGTGTTGTGATCCAATACCACACAAATTGTAATAACTCATATTTGTGTTATAAAAATCCTTGTTTCTTGTAAAAAAATATATACCTAGATACTATATATACCAGTATCTAGGTATATTTTTTTTACCAGAAACAAGTGATATAAATAAAGCAAAGTATTTTATTTAAATTCACAGAGAAATACAAATTTTAGTGGATCTTTTCAAACAGATCAGGAAAAAGCTTGTAATAATCTGATTCAGAGTTTTTGTCAAATAATCTAATGCTAAATTCTGGAAAAAAAATTTGCGTCTTGCGCGACAAAAAAAAATAATATTCTACCTCTTGTGTTGTCGAAAAAAAAAATTCTGAACGAAACAAAAAACCATAACCCCCCCCCTTCAAGTTAAATGGTTGGTCCCTAAACCATGTCCTCTATCGTATTTTGTGCAAAAGACAAGTTTAAATTTGGCGCCAAATTGATATCCGATAATTTTTACGTGTCCGTTCCGGAGTGATTTTTGTTCTTATATTTCAAATATTGATATTTCCGTTCATTAAAGCGTTTCTGAGATTGTGACTTTAATTTTGTCAATGTCCTTGAACTTCATATGGAGGAACGATAAAAGATACAATAAAAAAGTTTTGATCTGACGTTTCTCTTTAGTTTTAATCAAAATAAATTATGGACAAATTGGAGATCAAACGGGACTCTTTTATACAACAAACCCAGTATTTTATACCAGTGGAAATAGATTTGTGCATCGTACCGGCACGCTTGGGAATCTCTGTTTCACTTGTCCCGACGGACAACCGTAATACAAGATCTACTTGTCCGACATCAGTTTTCACTTGTACCGGACAAACGTTAATGTCGAGGCCTGTTGGCTCTTTCTATGATTTTTCTATTGGATTTTGGAACTGTTCCAACAGTGTGGTATTTTATTAGTAGAATGTTCGTTCAAGTAACTCATCATGTAAATCAAGCTATTCAGTCGGTATCAGGACATCTCAGGACCTGGACATCTCGGTACTCGGTACTGGACATCTCGGTACTCGATACTGGACATCTCGGTACTCGGTACTGAAAATTTCGGTACTGAATAATAAAAATAATTTGATTAAATTTAAAAACTTTTTAAACAATTTTTTTACATGTAGACGTTGTTTATAGAAATTTTTGTGTTTTTTTTTAATCATCTTTAATTAAATGGACATCAAAGAGGCAATTCATTAATATTTGTAAATAACTTTTGTTTTGATAACTAAGTCCCTTTATCAATAAATCACAGATAAACTTAACGGGATGATTATTTTCATTTCTGTTTTGATTACATAACTGTTTGAATTAGATAGCTTTAATTACCAAATTTAATTTTTTTAATCATAGATCAATGCTTTAATCTTTAGTTTGACTTCAAAAGACGATACAAGCTGAATTTTATTTGAGAAATATCCGATATGGTTTTGACCTAGTTTTCATTGTTTACGTTTTTATGGTGCATAAATGACAACAGACCAAACCAAAATATAATCAAATGTTTATGATAATAGAAATTATAGAAGAATTGTTAGGGTGACAAATTTTCATACATAGGGGATATCAGATAATATGAAGCAAAGGTCAAAATAATGAAAATATAAATAAAAATCAATGTATACTAAAACAACGATCTCCGGGATCGATCTACACTGGAATTATCAACAACACTTATGGTTCATATATATTAAAGAACTACTAGTACAAAAATATTGACAATTAATAAGTACCAAACAATTGTGGTCAGTAAGGAATATTGTCTCATCCAAGTCCCGAACTGTCCAGTACCGAGTACCGAGATGTCCAGGTCAATACCGAAATGTCCAGGACCGAGTACCGACAAGTCCAAGTCAGTACCGAGATGTCCAGGTCCCGAGTTGTCTAGGATTCATTCAGTCTTAATGATTTGCCCTAGTCTGGGTGTCAACCTATACCTGATTGATAAGATGAGAGGATAATATTCTGTATATTTAACCCCACCACATTTTTGCACTTGTCCCAAGCCATGTCCAGGACCTGGATGTCCAAAATCATGTGTTGTGGTCTTTTTCATTTAAGTTCAGTGAGCTAAGGTGACAGCTTACTGTTTGCTTTGTTGATGTCAGTGGAATTGTTGACCATCACTGTTTCATAAGGTGCCTTCTAAGCCTAACACTATCACAGAGCAACACTTGAGATCAATTTATTATTTTTAGAACAAGTCATATAACACGTATTGTCTTTTTCACTTAACTAAATAAAGTTAAACAGGAAGTAATCGTTACAATAATTATTGGTCAATGCTATCTGAAGAAAAAAATTTGATAAATTGTGTTAACCATTCTTTTGGATAGTTCACAGCTACATGTAAAGTACTTGCTGATGATTAGGGGGATATTGTTAGGGTTATGGTGTTTAACACCACTTTCAACAATATTTCAGTTATTTCATGGCAGTCAGTTTTATTGATGGAGGAAACTGGAGTACCCAGAGAAAACCACAGACCTGTAGCAAGTCACTGACAAATTTATCATATAATGTTGAATCGAATACACCTCACCATGAGTGGGATTCAAACTCACTACTTTAGTGGTGATAGGCACTGATTGCATAGGGTTTGTCAGTGACTTGCAGCAGGTCAGTGGTTTTCTCTGGGTACTCCGGTTTTCTCCATCAATAAAACTGACCGCTACGATATAGCTGAAATATTGTTGAAAGTGCCGTTAAACACCCTAACCCTAACCCCCTGATTGTAAATACAACTACCATACAATCACAACCACACCAACTCCTGATAATTTAGAGGTGTCAGACTTAATATTGTTATTTTTTAAGTGGTGATATAAAAAACTCAACTGAATAACTCAATACTTACAGTCAAGTGAAACTGTCTCCATATTTCAGGGCACTCCAAAAACAAACACAACAATGATATTACAATCAAACCTGTCCATGTGGTCACCTCTATTAAGCAGCCACCTGTATTTAAAGGTCACCTTTACTACTTGTCCTGTCATAGAAAATTTCAAGCGAGTGTTCTATTATGGCGGCAGGTACCAGAAACACTTTATTGGGTCCATGACTAAATAAAACTAAAGTTTATTTGACATATTTATTAGTACCCAAAATCACACCATTGCAGGATAAACTGTGCTTCATTTACTGATTCTAAAACTTCAATCTATTGATCAATACAACTATAGCAAACTTATTGTAATCTAAATTGGACTACATCTTAAAAGTTTTGTACATACATGTATAACAAAATGTTGGTACAGACAAGAAAAACATTCTTGTGATACAACATTATGTGATAGAGTTTGTTAGTGACTTGTGACACGTCGGAGGTTTTCGCTGGTTTCCTCCACCAATAAAACTGACAGCCACGATATAACTGAAATATTGTTGAAAGTGGTGTTAAACACCATAACTATTCCACCCCCACTTCCATTCTTGATAGTTACCATTTGGTAAATGACTTTATAATGTCTGTCCCTAAAGTTTTAGAATGTAATTGAATCACTATTTTTTTTTTCCTTTTTAAAAAAAACTTACATAAGATGTGTGTCCTAACATTTGACATCTATGGCAGTTTATATATCGTGATCTTCTGAGACCAGTACAATCAGATGCCACATGACCTGGTTTATTACAGTTGTAACATATCCGGTTAGAACATTTATTACCGCTGTGGCCACTTTCTCCACATAGATAACATACAACCACTTTCTGTAAAGATAAATGAAGAAGATGTCAAAATGGTGACGTTGACAGTATAGCATGAAACATGAGATGATGAAATGAGATAATTTTATATTCCAGAAATTTATATTGACCACTGAGCAGTTACCATGGAGATCAGGCTGTTTATTTGTACCAACATTACTATTAAATACACTCTGTAACTTCATCACAAGACTATGTTGCTTTCCTGTCTTTTCTTCTTATTTGTTGTAAATTTATGTCACAGTCAAGATTTTCAAGACCACATCCTTGGTACAATGGTTAGCTTTCTCATCTGGAGTGTAATAGATCATGGGTTTGATTCCAGGTCGGATAAAAAAAACACTACGAAATTGGTATTTTCTGCTTAGCGTAGAGCCAAGACTGGTTGGTTTGGAGTCATGAAAAGGTGTCCCAGTCTACCCTTGGACTGTTGTCTTAGTGAGCTAGCATAATAAAATTCCAAATATGTGCATTGGTCTTAACAGGGGTTCAAAATTATGCAGGTGCGAGGTCTGTGACCTTTCGCTACTGACTTCAGACATTTACATTGGGTATTATCTTTTAATAAGTTTATCAAACTCTTTAAATATGTAGTATATCAAATCATAGATCTGCTCATTTCACTAAAAAATTTCATTAGAAATTATATTTAATGGCACCGGTCACAAACAGTTATCAAGTTTGCAAAGGGAACCGTCATTGTCGTTATTAGGAGTAATACCCTTAAATAATCTCCCATAGCATTCTGTGTTAAATACAATCTTTTTGGGCTTTCATACAGGTTTCACCTGAAGTTTAATATAAGTGACACTCCTATCTATTTGGAAATTTACCTCCGAAAATCAACATACATTTAATGGCATATAAGAAAATATCATCTGCTTGAAGGTGTCATCCTCAAAAATCCTACTTCCATTTTTGATTAAACATGAATTCAGATGGTTACTCTCCAATGCAAGCAATTGTTATTTAAGACCACAAGGTTTTCAAATATGTGCTTAAAATTATCCTTAGATCTGTAGGTTTCTGCTGACATCAGTAATTTGCAGTATCTACTAGGTTTTTTTTTTATCTAACAGTGTAGGGATTCATTTTGTATTTTACATACTATTTTATCATAATTCTTATCGAATTAATGTATATCGTTTTCGTGACTTTTGATTGGACAACAGCACTGTCAGCTGTTTGTTTTTGATTCGCTTATAACTCGATGAACCTTTCAATCTACAAGTCATAACTAAGGTGTTCAGCTGGAAGGATTGACCAGCTTGAAAACGTGAAATTCTACAAGTCATATTTACAACAATACACAAAAATAATCAAAATTCCTACCTTACAATCTTATTTTAGTTTAAAATTTATAAAAATTGAAGCATACACGAAGCCAAATGAAGTCTGATCTTTAGTTTTAAATTGGAAGTCTTCATATGATGTCATGTTGTTAATGTGCCAAAGTCGTCAACAACAACATTTCGCAGAATTTTAAATTTGTGCGATTTTAGACCAAGGATATGCAAGAATATGTTTTTATGTTCAGTATTGCACTAACAAACTTTACATAAACGTCCTTCAGACATTTATTCAGTTTGTGAGTGCATGTAAACGGTGCCAATGCACTCACAAACTTTACATCAATGTCCTTCGGACTTTATTCAGTTTGTGAGTGCATCGGTACCGTTTACACATGCATGAACTCCTGAAAAGAAGCTTTAATGCTATAATAAATCCTTTAGACTAGATCCCAGATTTAATGGTATTACACCTATTAACTACCAGAAAACAAAAAGGCAAGAAATATAAAACATGTATGTTAATCCTGGTTACCGAAAATGGTCTTCTGCACATAAATATGTCAATCAAAATAAACCAGTACTCATAGCCAAAAGGGAGCTTATTTATTTTGTGAAATAGTTATATTATGAAATCATTATGCACATTGGGCTGTGAATCTAGTGTCTAGTGATAAAAAAAATCAATGAAACCACCATGTAAAGCATTTTAGTTGGATCAAACTTTTTTTAGACACCATATTTTCTTGAGTGCCCCAAAGTCTTCTGAGACAACTTTGGGTCATATCTTCTCACAACAACGTAAAGCTAAACAATTAAAAAAGTACAAGGTGATTATTGATAATTGCTTAAAATGTTCTGATAAAACTAGGACCTTCCTAACAACCACCTTTCACTTTAAAAAATAATTCTGAACCCCTGGGTCTAGTAGAAAGTGGATATCATCACCATCATTATATCAAAAAGTAATTTGTTCTCATCATGATACACATAAAAAACTACTCACTTGGCACTAAACAATTATCACTCATTCACTCTCTTGAGGGGGACAGTTTAGTGGAAACTATCTTAGTGGATCTGAAATCTGGTCTGATAAGAGGGATGGCCTCTGATGGCAGTGGCCTTATAAGAGGGGGACTAAAGTAGAAAAATACTACTAATAATTGTTCCCTTTGAGAGAGGATACCCCTCTTATAGGGCCTGATTTTTATTGTAAAAGGGCAGCCTTAGGGACCGACCATTTAACTTGCAGGGGGGGGGGGGGGAGGGGGGGGGGGTTATGGTTTTTTGTTCGTTCAGAAATTTTTTTTCCGACAACACGAGAGTTAGAATATTTATTTTTTTTGTCGAGCGAAGCGCAAAATTTTTTCCCAGAATTCAACATTAGGTTATATGACAAAAACTCTGAATCAGATTATTATTTTTTTCCTCCACCAAAATCAGAATATATTTTTCAGAAACATTGGGAATCAGAATATTTCTTTAGAAAAAAACCATAACCCCCCTTCAAGTTAAATGGTCGTTCCCTTATAAGAGGTCTAAAGAACTCTTGATGCAAAATATAATACCGTTACCTTTGGTTTATGGCAAACTTTAGATAAAAGTCCCACTTCATTACAGCTTGTAGTAACTTCCTGCCTTCTTGTTTCTTTCTAACAAAGTGTTACCAATGAATCTGTCTTGGTCAAGAATAGACCACTTGTCTACAATGGAAAAAACTTATATCTATAGTACAGTGAATTGTGTCTATCTAACGATGGACCACCAAGGAATATGTTCTGGTCAAGAATAGACCACTTCCATTAAATAAAAAAAATCTCGTCACAACATTCATTAAAATGTCTCATTCCTCAACCACTATCACTGTCCGAATACAGAACAATTGCTCGATGTCTTTTGTGTATGATATTTTTTTAGGCTGAAGTATAATTGTTCATGGTACAGTTCCCTGCAGTATAAACAAATGTATAAAATGTCCATTTGAAGTACATGTATTCCTCATAGGGATTTTGTATTTATTAACAAAAGACTTTTAATGGGTTTTCTCACATTCCAAGTATAAAGTATAACATGTATCATATACATATATGATACAAGGTTTTGTATCCAATCGTTAAAATCCTGTATTTCCATAAAATACATATTAAATGTTAACTAAATAACATTATCCCATCCATATCATTTTTATATTTAAAAGTTTAGGTGGATTCAGATAGGGAGATTTTAAACATTTTCCTTGTAGGGTCCTGTGGTAAACTATCCTACAGCAGTGGACATCTTGGTAAATAAAACTGGTCTACAATGTGTGGTGATTTAATCTAACCAGAAAACAATATTCACTGAAATAATTCTTCATTGGTTAATTAATTAATCTATTTCAGCTACATCATTAGTGGTAACAGATAAAAATTATTGAGAATGCACAATCGCCCAGAGAAAACTAATGGGTACAAGTTGACCATATCCAATACTGAGCTGGACAAGAACCTTTAATGTATGCATCAATTAATGCTATGTGATTAGTGGAGAAGTAACATATACCAATTTCATAATCTTTGGTTTGCCCGACCGTGGCTCAAACTCATGAAATCCTGTACTCAAGGTGAACTCAAGGTCGGTCAACATGTGAACCATTACACCACCAATGTGGATCACAAAATAAATAACATAGGAAGAGAGATACATAATTATTAGGTAATTTAAATAAACAAGGATGTTTTACATAATAAGATAGGAAGAGAGATACATACTTATTAGGTAATTTAAATAAACAAGGATGTTTTACATAATAAGATAGGAAGAGAGATACATAATTATTAGGTAATTTAAATAAACAAGGATGTTTTATATAATAAGATAGGAAGAGAGATACATACTTATTAGGTAATTTAAATAAACAACGATGTTTTACATAATAAGATAGGAAGAGAGATACATACTTATTAGGTAATTTAAATAAACAAGGATGTTTTACATAATAAGATAGGAAGAGAGATACATACTTATTAGGTAATTTAAATAAACAAGGATGTTTTATATAATAAGATAGGAAGAGAGATACATACTTATTAGGTAATTTAAATAAACAAGGATGTTTAACATAATAAGATAGGAAGAGAGATACATACTTATTAGGTAATTTAAATAAACAAGGATGTTTTACATAATAAGATAGGAAGAGAGATACATACTTATTAGGTAATTTAAATAAACAAGGATGTTTTACATAATAAGATAGGAAGAGAGATACATACTTATTAGGTAATTTAAATAAACAAGGATGTTTAACATAATAAGATAGGAAGAGAGATACATACTTATTAGGTAATTTAAATAAACAAGGATGTTTTACATAATAAGATAGGAAGAGAGATACATACTTATTAGGTAATTTAAATAAACAAGGATGTTTTACATAATAAGATAGGAAGAGAGATACATACTTATTAGGTAATTTAAATAAACAAGGATGTTTTATATAATAAGATAGGAAGAGAGATACATACTTATTAGGTAATTTAAATAAACAAGGATGTTTTACATAATAAGACAGGAAGAGAGATACATACTTATTAGGTAATTTAAATAAACAAGGATGTTTTATATAATAAGATAGGAAGAGAGATACATACTTATTAGGTAATTTAAATAAACAAGGATGTTTTACATAAGATAGCTTCAGAGAAGAATATATTTCTGTATTTTCCCCATATGGTTCTGTGTTAATACTATGACCTGTGGTGGCAGCCATCTTGGATTTCCGATCGGCATAAAAAACAGAGTACCTTCCAATGATCATTCCTGGGCAGTTTGGTTTCAACTGTCCAAGTGGTTTCAGAGAAGAAGCATTTTGAAAAAAAATTCCCATAGGGTCCAATGTTAAACTAAGTCCTGCCATAGCCGTCATTTTGAATTTCATATCAGAACAAAAAACGTACAGTTTGTAGAGGACCATCCAATGAACATTCATGTACAGTTTGGCTTTAATCATATTTGTAGTTTCTGAGAAGAAGGCATTTGAACATTTTCCCATAGGGTCCAATGTTAATCTATGTCCTGCGGTGGTGGCCATCTTGGATTTCCGATTGGCATAAAAAACACACACCTTGTAGAGGACCTTCCAATGATCACTCCTGGGCAGTTTGGTTTCAATTATCCAAGTGGTTTCAGAGAAGAAGCGTTTTGAAACATTTTTCCCATAGGGTCCAATGTTAAACTAAGTCCTGCCGTAGCTGCCATTTTGAATTTCATACCGAAACAAAAAACGTAAAGTTTGTAGAGGACCATCTAATGAACATTCTTGTACAGTTTGGCTTTAATCATATTTGTAGTTTCTGAGAAGAAGGCATTTGAATATTTTCTCATAGGGTCCAATGTTAATCTATGTCCTGCGGTGGCGGCCATCTTGGATTTCCGATCGGCATAAAAAACAGAAACTTTGTAGAGGACCTTCCAATGATCATTCCTGGGCAGTTTGGTTTCAACTGTCCAAGTGGTTTCAGAGAAGAAGCATTTTGAAACACTTTTCCCATAGGGTCCAATGTTAAATTAAGTCCTGCCGTAGCCGCCATTTTGAATTTCATATCGGAACAAAAAACCTTAAGGTTGTAGAGAACCATCCAATGAACATTCATGTACAGTTTGGCTTTAATCATATTTGTAGTTTCTGAGAAGAAGGCATTTGAACATTTTCCCATAGGGTCCAATGTTAATCTATGTCCTGCGGTGGCGGCCATCTTGAATTTTCGATCGGCATAAAAAACAGAAACTTTGTAGAGGACCTTCCAATGAACATTCCTGGGCAGTTTGGTTTCAATTATCCAAGTGGTTTCAGAGAAGAAGCGTTTTGAAACATTTTTCCCATAGGGTCCAATGTTAAACTAAGTCCTGCCGTAGCCGCCATTTTGAATTTCTTATCGGAACAAAAAACGTAAAGTTTGTAGAGGACCATCCAATGAACATTCATGTACAGTTTGGCTTTAATCATATTTGTAGTTTCTGAGAAGAAGGCATTTGAACATTTTCCCATAGGGTCCAATGTTAATCTATGTATTGCGGTGGCGGCCATCTTGGATTTCCGATCGGCATAAAAAACAGTAACTTGGTAAAGGACATTCCAATGATCATTCCTTTATAGTTTGGGTTCAGTCAGTTCATTAGTTTCAGAGAAGAAGACCTTTGAAATTTCAGCCAATCAGAGCATATTATTGGCCCTGGCAGCCATATTGAATATTCGACTGGAACGAAAAACAGTAACTTTGTAGAGGACCATCCAAGGAACATTCCTGCTAAGTTCGGTTCCAATCAGCCAAGTGGTTTCGGAGAAGAAGCTTGAAATGTGAAAAGTTTACAGACGACAGACGACAGACGACGGACGCCAAGTGATGGCAATAGTTCACATGGACCTTTGGTCCAGGTGAAGTAATAAGATAGGAAGAGAGATACATACTTATTAGGTAATTTAAATAAACAAGGATGTTTTACATAATAAGATAGGAAGAGAGATACATACTTATTAGGTAATTTAAATAAACAAGGATGTTTTACATAATAAGATAGGAAGAGAGGTACATACTTATTAGGTAATTTAAATAAACAAGGATGTTTTATATAATAAGATAGGAAGAGAGATACATACTTATTAGGTAATTTAAATAAACAAGGATGTATTATATAATAAGATAGGAAGAGAGATACATACTTATTAGGTAATTTAAATAAACAAGGATGTTTTACATAATAAGATAGGAAGAGAGATACATACTTATTAGATAATTTAAATAAACAAGGATGTTTTATATAATAAGATAGGAAGAGAGATACATACTTATTAGGTAATTTAAATAAACAAGGATGTATTACATAAAAAGATAAGAAGAGAGATACATACTTATTAGGTAATTTAAATAAACAAGGATGTTTTACATAATAAAATAGGAAGAGAGATACATACTTATTAGATAATTTAAATAAACAAGGATGTTTCATATAATGAGATAGGAAGAGAGGTACATACTTATTAGGTAATTTAAATAAACAAGGATGTTTTACATAATAAGATAGGAAGAGAGATACATACTTAGGTAATTTAAATAAACAAGGATGTTTTACATAATAAGATAGGAAGAGAGATACATACTTATTAGGTAATTTAAATAAACAAGGATGTATTATATAATAAGATAGGAAGAGAGATACATACTTATTAGGTAATTTAAATAAACAAGGATGTTTTACATAATAAGATAGGAAGAGAGATACATACTTAGTAGGTAATTTAAATAAACAAGGATGTTTTACATAATAAGATAGGAAGAGAGGTACATACTTATTAGGTAATTTAAATAAACAAGGATGTTTTACATAATAAGATAGGAAGAGAGGTACATACTTATTAGGTAATTTAAATAAACAAGGATGTTTTACATAATAAGATAGAAAGAGAGATACATACTTATTAGGTAATTTAAATAAACAAGGATGTTTTACATAATAAGATAGGAAGAGAGGTACATACTTATTAGGTAATTTAAATAAACAAGGATGTTTTACATAATAAGATAGGAAGAGAGATACATACTTATTAGGTAATTTAAATAAACAAGGATGTTTTACATAATATGATAGGAAGAGAGATACATACTTATTAGGTAATTTAAATAAACAAGGATGTTCTACATAATAAGATAAGAAGAGAGATACATACTTATTAGGTAATTTAAATAAACAAGGATGTTTTACATAATAAGATAGGAAGAGAGATACATACTTATTAGGTAATTTAAATAAACAAGGATGTTTTACATAATAAGATAAGAAGAGAGATACATACTTATTAGGTAATTTAAATAAACAAGGATGTTTTACATAATAAGATAGGAAGAGAGATACATACTTATTAGGTAATTTAAATAAACAAGGATGTTTTACATAATAAGATAGGAAGAGAGATACATACTTATTAGGTAATTTAAATAAACAAGGATGTTTTACATAATAAGATAGGAAGAGAGATACATACTTATTAGGTAATTTAAATAAACAAGGATGTTTTACATAATAAGATAGGAAGAGAGATACATACTTATTAGGTAATTTAAATAAACAACGGTGTTTTACATAATAAGATAGGAAGAGAGATACATACTTATTAGGTAATTTAAATAAACAACGATGTTTTACATAATAAGATAGGAAGAGAGATACATACTTATTAGGTAATTTAAATAAACAAGGATGTTTTACATAATAAGATAGGAAGAGAGGTACATACTTATTAGGTAATTTAAATAAACAAGGATGTTTTACATAAATAACATAGGAAGAGAGATACATACTTATTAGGTAATTTAAATAAACAAGGATGTTTTACATAATAAGATAGGAAGAGAGATACATACTTATTAGGTAATTTAAATAAACAAGGATGTTTTACATAATAAGATAGGAAGAGAGATACATACTTATTAGGTAATTTAAATAAACAAGGATGTTTTACATAATAAGATAGGAAGAGAGGTACATACTTATTAGGTAATTTAAATAAACAAGGATGTTTTACATAAATAACATAGGAAGAGAGATACATACTTATTAGGTAATTTAAATAAACAACGATGTTTTACATAATAAGATAGGAAGAGAGATACATACTTATTAGGTAATTTAAATAAACAAGGATGTTTTACATAATAAGATAGGAAGAGAGGTACATACTTATTAGGTAATTTAAATAAACAAGGATGTTTTACATAAATAACATAGGAAGAGAGATACATACTTATTAGGTAATTTAAAGAAACAAGGATGTTTTATATAATAAGATAGGAAGAGAGATACATACTTATTAGGTAATTTAAATAAACAAGGATGTTTTACATAATAAGATAGGAAGAGAGGTACATACTTATTAGGTAATTTAAATAAACAAGGATGTTTTACATAAATAACATAGGAAGAGAGATACATACTTATTAGGTAATTTAAATAAACAACGATGTTTTACATAATAAGATAGGAAGAGAGATACATACTTATTAGGTAATTTAAATAAACAAGGATGTTTTACATAATAAGATAGGAAGAGAGGTACATACTTATTAGGTAATTTAAATAAACAAGGATGTTTTACATAAATAACATAGGAAGAGAGATACATACTTATTAGGTAATTTAAATAAACAAGGATGTTTTATATAATAAGATAGGAAGAGAGGTGCATACTTAGTAGGTAATTTAAATAAACAAGGATGTATTATATAATAAGATAGGAAGAGAGATACATACTTATTAGGTAATTTAAATAAACAAGGATGTTTTATATAATAAGATAGGAAGAGAGATACATACTTATTAGGTAATTTAAATAAACAAGGATGTTTTATATAATAAGATAGGAAGAGAGATACATACTTAGTAGGTAATTTAAATAAACAAGGATGTTTTATATAATAAGATAGGAAGAGAGATACATACTTATTAGGTAATTTAAATAAACAAGGATGTTTTACATAATAAGATAGGAAGAGAGATACATACTTATTAGGTAATTTAAATAAACAAGGATGTTTTACATAATAAGATAGGAAGAGAGATACATACTTATTAGGTAATTTAAATAAACAAGGATGTTTTACATAATAAGATAGGAAGAGAGGTGCATACTTATTAGGTAATTTAAATAAACAAGGATGTTTTATATAATAAGATAGGAAGAGAGATACATACTTATTAGGTAATTTAAATAAACAAGGATGTATTATATAATAAGATAGCAAGAGAGATACATACTTATTAGGTAATTTAAATAAACAAGGGTGTTTTATATAATAAGATAGGAAGAGAAATACATACTTATTAGGTAATTTAAATAAATAAGGATGTTTTATATAATAAGATAGGAAGAGAGATACATACTTATTAGATAATTTAAATAAACAAGGATGTTTCATATAATGAGATAGGAAGAGAGGTACATACTTATTAGGTAATTTAAATAAACAACGATGTTTTACATAATAAGATAGGAAGAGAGATACATACTTATTAGGTAATTTAAATAAACAAGGATGTTTTACATAATAAGATAGGAAGAGAGATACATACTTAGGTAATTTAAATAAACAAGGATGTTTTATATAATAAGACAGGAAGAGAGATACATACTTATTAGGTAATTTAAATAAACAAGGATGTTTTACATTATAAGATAGGAAGAGAGATACATACTTATTAGGTAATTTAAATAAACAAGGATGTTTTACATAATAAGATAGGAAGAGAGATACATACTTATTAGGTCATTTAAATAAACAAGGATGTTTTACATAATAAGATAGGAAGAGAGATACATACTTATTAGGTAATTTAAATAAACAAGGATGTTTTACATAATAAGATAGGAAGAGAGATACATACTTATTAGGTAATTTAAATAAACAAGGATGTTTTACAGAATAAGACAGGAAGAGAGATACATACTTATTAGGTAATTTAAATAAACAAGGATGTTTTACATAATAAGATAGGAAGAGAGATACATACTTATTAGGTAATTTAAATAAACAAGGATGTTTTACATAATAAGATAGGAAGAGAGATACATACTTATTAGGTAATTTAAATAAACAAGGATGTTTTACATAATAAGATAGGAAGAGAGATACATACTTATTAGGTAATTTAAATAAACAAGGATGTTTTACATAATAAGATAGGAAGAGAGATACATACTTATTAGGTAATTTAAATAAACAAGGATGTTTTACATAATAAGATAGGAAGAGAGATACATACTTATTAGGTAATTTAAATAAACAAGGATGTTTTACAGAATAAGACAGGAAGAGAGATACATACTTATTAGGTAATTTAAATAAACAAGGATGTTTTACATAATAAGATAGGAAGAGAGATACATACTTATTAGATAATTTAAATAAACAAGGATGTTTTACATAATAAGATAGGAAGAGAGATACATACTTATTAGGTAATTTAAATAAACAAGGATGTTTTATATAATAAGATAGGAAGAGAGATACATACTTATTAGGTAATTTAAATAAACAAGGATGTTTTACATAATAAAGTTTTACTACAGAGATTGTGTCTATTATAACCACTATTATCAACTGTTAAATTGTCTATTGTGTACTTTAAATCCTTTACTACTATTGGATGGTGATTTGTTAAATTTCTTCTTGTCTTTCTTAGATTTGTCTGTAAATAAATAACGTAGAAACATCATACAAAGGATGTATTCTGAATAACGGTTGGATTTCCTCACCTTTTATAATAAATCGTGGGAACCGTCAAAGCTGTCCAGTGAGTGCTTTAATCTTCGTAATTGCAGTTTAAATTCTAGCTTGCAGGATCAGACAAGATAACAACCTCAAGGGTATCCAAATTAAGCTTGAAGGTAGGACTCAGCTTAAAGCTTAGTCAGCTAGCTGATGATACCACAGTCTTCGTTCAATCTAAAAAAGAAATATCTATAGCTCTTAATATAATCGAAACATTTGGTTCATTTTCTGGTCCAATACTAAATAGAAATAAGACAGAAGGTATGTGGATAGGATGCTCAAAACATTGCAAAGAGAAAGTAGAAAACATTAACTGGGTCACAGATTATGTAAAATGTTTAGGAATATACTTTGGTCACAAAAAAGCAGAATGTAAAAAACTTAATATAGAAAAACAACTTTTAAAATCTGAAAAATGAATTCTTGGAAGAAAAGAAACATAACAATGGTAGGAAGGATTATGCTAGTTAAGTCATTGATAATTCCAAAGGTAACATATGTAGCATCAGCTACCAATATAGACAAAGAACATATATCAAAATTTAAAACCATGATCTACAAATTCATATGGAATGATAAACGAGAAAAAATAAAACGAGAAACAATGAATAAAAACTATTTAGAAGGGGGGCTGAAAAGTCATTCCTTTCCATTACTTTAACAAGTGTGGCCCTGAATTAATGATCTTTAATATGAACATAGATACTATTAAGGGACCAACCATTTAGCTTGAAGGTGGGGGGGGGGGAGGGATTATGGTTTTTTGTTTCGTTCAGAATTTTTTTTTTCGGACAACACATGAGTTAGAATATTTATGTTTTTTGTCGCGCAAAGCGTGAATTTTTTTTCCAAATATTAACATTAGCTTATCTCGCAAAAGCTCTGAATCAGATTTTTTTTTTCCTCCACCAAAATCAGAATATTTTTTTCAGCAACATTGTGAATCAGAATATTTTTTTAGAAAAAAAACATAACATCCCCCCCCCCCCCCCCCCCCCTTCAAGTTAAATGGTCGTTCCCTAAATCAGTCAATCAGTTTACAAACAATCTCACTGACTATTACCTTAATCTATTAAAATCTTATTAAAATCATGAGTATCCATAAACAATCACACTAAAATACCAAGTCATTGCAACTTTAGAACTATAAGACAGGAAATAATATGGGGAAATCAACATATTAAACTTAAGAACTAGAAAAGAAGTATGCCCCCGCACTTGATAATTATGGACAAAGTTGTTTTGTTAGGAGTGATTTTTTTAAAATGAAGTGTGTCTGTAAGACACAAATGATGCCCCTGCCTGATCATCAAAATCCTGTGGACATGCACACCTCCATTATGTGTATAAACATCATACAAAATATTAAAGCTGTAGCTCCAAAACCATAGGAGGAGATAGCCGGACAAACCATGTATTTATATCCGGACGGACAGACAAAATGACTAAGACTAAGTCCAACTACCTGTCATTTTGAGAATAGTTGATAAAAATTAAAATCCTGTGGACAGGCACACCTCCATTATGTGTATAAACATCCTGCAAAATATTCAAGCTGTAGCTCTAAAACTGTAGGAGGAGTTAGCCAGACAAACCATCTTCCCTTTATGCAACTAGTACAAAAAAAATGACTAAGTCGAACTACCTGTCATTTTGAGAATGTTTGATAATCCTGTGGACATGCACACCTCCATCATGTGCAAAAACATCATACACAATATTAAAGCTGTAGCTCCAAAATTGTAGGAGGAGATAGCCGGACAAACCATGTATCTATATCCGGACGGACAAGAGTAAATTAATATGCCCCCCGAATCTTCGTCGCAGGGGCATAAACAATCTTAGATTGGTAAAAAACAACATCATAAAGCATGAGATGTCAGAAAAAAGTGGGGAGCAATTAATTAAAGATCTCTCTCAAATTACATCATCTTAATATGAAAATATAGATAAACTTTAAGAATTTGTCATATGTGATGATTGTTAAAAGAAATAATTTTTTTCTATGTTTTTTTTTCAATAATTTTCTGCCATGCTTGAAGAAGTGGAAATTTTGGAAAATAAAACTGGTCTACAATGTGTGGTGATTTAATGATTTTAATCTAACCAGAAAACAATATTCACAATAATAATTGTTCAGTGGTTAATTAATTTCAGCTACAGCATTCCTGGTAACAGATAACCCGAATAATCCAGTCGTTATATTACTCTCCCGCTAGTCGCTGCGATAGTGCCGATAGAGGGCGCAGTATTATTCGAGTTAAGTAACAGATAAAAATTATGGAGAATGCACGAGCCCCAAAGAAAACTAATGGGTACAAGTTGACCATATCCCATACTGAGCTGGACAAGAACCTTTAATGTATTCAGTATCCGGATAGATATGTCGTCCCACTCGGACACATTATTCTGATACCAAGCTAACCCAATCAGTCTTTGCTCAATCTCCTTAATGCTGCATGCTTAGTGGAGAAGCAACTAATACCAATTTCATGGCGAGAATATGTTAATTTTCAATGAGATGATGATGATGAGGTCCACTTTGTATTAGACCAACACACTTTTTTCTTTATATAGTGCTGGCTCACTGAAACAACAGTGCGTGGATAGATTAGTGGCCTCACTTGTACACATTTATTCTGATTCCGAGCCAACCAATCTTTGCTCTTTCTCCTTAATGCTGCACGCTTCGTGGAGAAGCAACAAATATCAATTCTATAGTCAATCCGATCAGGACTCGAACCTACGATCTACCACACTCAAGGTGAGCACACTAACCATTAAACCACAGATGCGGTTGTATTTCGTTTGAAATAAGCCACGTAATCCTATATTTTGAAGTAAAAAATATTGCTACCTATTCTGGCAGCTCATCTCCTTGAGTTTACAGAGCTTAAGCTAGGTATGAAATACTAAAAGGTACCTGCATGACATACAATTTTATAGATTTTGTAGTTTCTATGATATCAATAAATCAAGAGCTAACAACATGTTTTAACTTTTTGGTTATATAGACACTCAGTGAAAACATAACACATTTGCACTGAATGACTTTCTTTTTAAAGAATTAAAACAGTTTCATTTCATACTGGATCACATTGTTTAGAATTAAGACCCATTGGTTGAACAGGTTTTATTGAGTTAGATATATTTTAAGATCAATCCGACTGTAGTATATTAGTCCCCCTCTGATAAGACAACTCCAACCAAAGGTTTCCGATGCCCTGGGATATTAAAATAATGCTACATTGACCTCCAAGAGAGGACACCCCTCTTATAAGACCACTCCAACCAAAGATTTCAGATGCACTGGGAGGGTAAAATACTACAAAATTGTCCACCTCTTATATGGCCACTTTTTCATTTCAAAAGATGTGGCCTCATAAGAGATGGACAACTATACATGGAATACAAACGACTTGCTAAACTACATGTACATGTACAACTGCCAGGGATAAAAGGAATATAAAATTTAACAATGATTTCTCCAAATTGCTAAAGAATGTAAAATATCAAGACAATCTGTTTTAGAAAGCTACGTGAAAGTTTGTTAGATCAAGAAATTGTATATCAAACCTGTTATTATGAAAGATCCCATTCAGAGAAATCAGGTCAATTGATGAATTAATTTTAGGAGTTAAAACATAGGAGAAAATAAGTGAGTAATATGATCAGTGTAACTAATGGAGCAGAAACTGGTTAACCTTCTCAGCTCAGCTTTGTTTTTGGGGAGTTTGTGTTGCTCAATATGTTAGTCTTTTTGTCCCTTTTTCTTTTGACAATTGTTTTGTCTGTCCTTCCAGTTACGTCTTCTCATTATCACCTTTTGTATCTTCAAACTGTTCTTGTAATAACCATGTACAATAATAGAACCTACCAAGTTTCAGTTCATTTGGCCAAGCGGTTTCAGAGAAGATTTTTAGAAATCGACCAATTAGAAACAAGAATTTCCTGTGGCGGCCATGCTTGTTAATGAATCAGGACAAAATGAGCAATCTTTATAGATACTGTTAACTTATCTACACTGTACATATGAATAAGTACATACTTTTCTTTTTCTTCAGCTTTGACAATGGTCTGTAATATTCTTCCTCTAATGATAGTGTTTTCTTCTTATATTTTTTCTTCTTTTCCACATATTTATTTTTGTGATGTTTCTTATTTGTTTTATTTTTTTTATCCCTGTATGTTACATCGTCATTATCCATCATTTTGCAGAAATTCTCTTCTTTCTTCTTCTTCTTTTCTTTGTATTTGTTTTTCTTTTTATCTGTCTTTCTATCTTTGCTTATATTAATAATAGAACCTTTGCCAACAGTATATCTACATTTATTGTCATATTTTCATGTTCATCATCTAATTTTCTTCTTTTTGTTACATTTTCGCACACATCTCCCTGTATAATTTCTGAAAAGATAGAAATTATCATAGTAAATCCAGGAGTATTTGGCATTGCAGTTTTCCATACTCACACATAAAACGACAAAGTCAATAAATTTCAAGAAAAAATTAAAATAAACAGGAGGCAAACAACCTTAAGTTGTGATTGTTACTTTAGCGTTGTGAGCATTTTTGTTTAGCGAGAACAAGTTATATTTTGATAAGATGATGATGAGGTCTGCTTTGGACTAGACCCAACATGTAAGTAAGTTCACTGAAACAACAGCCAGCTGGTAGACATGTCGCTCCACTTAGACATATTATATCCTGATTCCCAGCCAACCTTTTTGTTTTTACTCCTTAATACCGAGTATTCAGAATAGAAGCAGCAAATATCAATTTCATATTATATGGTTTGACCTGACCAGAGTTCCTGCCCTTGATCTACTGCACTTGAAACGAGAATGGTAACCAATATGCCACCGATGCGGTTACACACAGTTTTAAGATAAAAGATAATATGACAATGACGATGACAAAGAGGATATGTATGCATAACATCACAAAAGGGCAGATACATGTGAGTAGCTTAACATTGTATAATTGATTTGATTGATTTATTGTATTTAACTCCACTTTCAGCAATATCATGGCGACCAGTTTTAGTGGTGGAAGAAGCCAGAGTACCTGGTGAGAACCACAGACCATGGGCAAGCAAACAGACCATGGTAAACTTTATCACTTGAGGCTGCGAGTCAAATGTACCCTTTTTGTAATTTACAAAGCCGGGTTAAAATTGTATACTATATCTACTAATCTTTGATATCTACTTAACTAAATAAACCACATAATTTGTTCTGCCCCCCACAATGGGGCATTTAAATGTAGCCTTTATCCATCTTTCCATTTATTATGCTTCAACATTAGTTTCCCTTGGCCAATGTTTTGAAATTTTTAAACATTGTTGTCCACAACAATACACAGATTAAGTTCAAATTTGATTCCTTTTATGGTTACAGTTTATGCCCATCAATTAATTGATTTTTTTTAATTGGTGGTTGTTGTGTTAGGTGAATTTATATTAGAATTTAGCATTTATTCCTTTTATGATTCTAGGGTTATCTCCCTTAGATTGAAAATGGCAAATTTGTGGTTTTCATGTTCTAACTTCAGTTTCACTTGGCCAAGTGTTTTGATATTTTAACACAATGGTTTTGACCACAAAACACAGGTCAAGTTTTATTTTGGCTGTAATATCTTGTACAATACGAGAGTTATTACTCTTAATTGTTTTGTCTGCTCTACCATGCACATAGCTATTAGTTTAATATTTATTAGTAACATGGGTTTCTGTGTCTTATGGACGCATTCTTCTTTTATTTATTTCATTCTTAACTAATAAAAAAAAAATTCAATTGAATGTCGAGTGTAATCTAAATCATTTAAAAAACAGAGAAGTTCTATGCTATGATAATCTAAAATAGAAAACACATATATATATTTGGTTTGGTTTGGTTTATAGTATTTAACACTCAGTCACTAACAATCTTTATCACATATTGTTGTATCGAGTATACCTCACCCTGAACTGGGCTCAAACTCACAACTTTAGTGGTGATAGGCACTGAGTACACTGGTAGTTGTAAATCCAACTACAATACGATCATGAGCACGATGATCCTTTATTAGATATTAAATGATTCCAAATTAAATTACTTTAAAAATAAATAAAAGAATAATATAATATATATGTTTAAATAAAATATTGTAGTAAGAGCCAATATACATTTGTAACTGTCACCACCTTGGTCCAAAAATTAGCTATTGTAGTTAAGCTGTGTTTTTTTTATATCTACTGTACTACCGTGAAGCTAGATATCAAATGTCTAAGAAATGGAATCCATCTTTTATCAATCTTGATATTCAAAGATGATTCATTGAAAATGTTTAAAAACAGGGTGTAAACCGTTTATCGAGCTATCGGACCGTAATCAAAATATCAATGTTGACAGAATTACTGGTAATTTATTGTATTATGAAAAGAGGGGTAGTGGTCCTCCAAGATAACACTTCTGATTTACCTAACATACCAAGATATAAAGTACCTGTGTTTCTACTTACATTCTTGAAAGAAAATAGGGATAGGTACAAATGTAGGTAGATATTCTTAACAATCTGAATAAGTGCTAATTCAAAAATGGCAATACAAACTTTATGGTAGGCACTTAATAATTAGGGTTGGTAGGGTTAGCAGAATTTTTTTTTTTTTGCCTAATCTGAAAGGCATACATCCAACACAAATCTAATTGATGTAAAACTTTCAGGGTTTTTTGGTGCATATTTATTTTAGCAGTTTTGTATAAGGAATTTTTTTGTTTAAATAACATGTTAATTTATAGTTATCAGCTTGGTTGCCAGTAAATTGTGTCAATAGAATTTAATTGGTAGATAGTTTTTCATTTTTGATTATCCACATCTGATCAATACCAAACTCTAAAATAACAATTAACCAGCTGACAGTCATCTTACTGTTATCTATATTTATGTTCTGTGTAAATCTGTGGATAAGCTTACAATAAAGTCCAAAGAGTAATGGTATGTAGTACAGATTCTACCTTCCTCCTAGCTAGTAGTCAGTTAACTATAAGTAATGGTCTGTAGTACAGATTCTACCTTCCTCCTAGCAGCTAGTAGTCAGTTAACTATGAACATTTATTCACCATGTTATTGTACTGTCCATGTTTATGTTGTCATTCAGCTTTGTGGCAGTATGTGGTTTTTTGAGTGGAAGCGAATCTGTGTAGGTTCTTTTATCATTTGTTTATATATGTATTGCCGTTGGAGTTATCAAGAATAACCTCGCCACTTTTTTGCCTATCCCAAACCAGGACCTAGATTTCCAATGTCATATGTCATGGTCTTTTTTGTGTTCAGTGAGTTAAGGTGAGAGGTGATTGTTCATTTTAATTTGTTGATACAGGTGGAATTGTATATAATTAGCTAAACTCAATCTAGGCAAACAACTTATTTTGTATGACCAAAGGGGAATAACTCTAAGATAAATTATTTAAGAAACATTTGTCCTGCAGTGGTGGCCATCTAGGATATTTCATTATTTGATCGCCAACACAAAATTGTATGAGGACCTGGTCATGTAATAAACATTTACCCAGTATACAGAAAGGTAGATATTTTGAAATTTACAATGTTTAGGCCCATCCAATCTTGACAAGTTTTGTTCTATTTAGGCTGTCTGAGAAAAATATTGGAAATTGAAATAAAAGACAACAGATAATGGATGCAATACCTCCCTTGAACATTTTGGGCTAAGATTTCACAGTCAGTTTGTTCAGATAAAAGACTAGTTTCCAAAACAAAAAATCAAAAGGAAATATGGATTATTGCATCTTAGAAGGTTAGAAAAAGGGCCCTAACTCCTATTTAACTGAACCATTTGGAAAATCATAACAATATGTGCATGCTCATATCATACCAAGACAATATACCAACTATGAATTTAAGTTCCTACACAAGAATACTATGAAAGGGACATATGGAAAGCCATTGAAGAAGTCATAAAAGGGGACATAACTTCAATCACATATGTTCATATCCTACCTAGACAGCATAACAAATATGAACTAGCTAAAAGACTTAATTGCTTACACAAGACAATGGCATGGGCAGATGAAAGAACAGACAAGGGCAATCCATCCAGTATACACACCACTGTATGAAAGTTAGTGGGGGCATAATTATCAATATCCTTCCTGCAAGGTACAATATTGTACAGGTTGATGGCAGTTAAAAGACTTTATTATGAAAAGAAAATTAAAACAATGCCAACAATATCATACATGTATAGCAGAATAAAAAGCAAACTTGTATATGTATACCTTAATATATATGTACAGTAATGGTCTAATTGCATGATAAACATATATTTAAGTCTACATCGCATGTCATGATAATATTATAATATCAAATTACATTTTAATTATGATTGGTTTTTTTAAACATGCAAACAATGAATAACAATTATATCTGAACAGAACTAAAAAAATATATATCTGTATCACATTATCAAATTTTGTCAGTTGAAGAGTTTCCTCCCTTTACTGATTATAATGAAGCAGATTTGTCTTTCCTTGGTACTTGTAGTCTCCATGGTTGTAATGGTGGAATCAACTTGTAATCATCAACTGGGTAAGTAAGATTATTGTAATGGTTACGGGTCTCACCTCAAGTGCAGTATATCGTGGAGTCGAGTCCTGGTGAGTTCAGACCAAACCAAAAATTACGAAATTGGTATTTGCATCTTTCCGGTTGGCACACCATATTAAGGAGTAAGGGCAAAGATTTATTGGCTCAGAATCAGAATAGTGTGTCTTAGTGAATAGTGTGTCTTAGTGGAGCACCACATATCTACACGAGGACTGTTGTTTCAGTGACCTAGCACTATTAAAAGTCCAACTAAGTCTGTTGGTCTAGTACAAAGCAGACATCATCTCATTGAAATGTAACTTGTTCTTGCCATAATACAGCTGAAAAATTGCTCCACTTGTGTTAAACAACAATCACTTAATATTTTGTGAGTTTTATGATTTTCATAGACACAGACCCACAGTATATCTATGATATATACCCCAAACTTTTCCTTCTAAATTTCATTCTACTTACTTCAAACTAAATAATAAGGATACAACTTAGTAGGTATTTTACAGTAATATGTAGTTAAGTTAAGTATGGTTTTTAACACCACTTTCAACAATATTTCAGTTATATCGTGGCGGTCAGTTTTATTGGTGGAGGAAACTGGAGTACCTGGAAAAAATCGTCGACCTGCCGCAAGTCACTGACAAACTTTATTACATAATGTTGAATCGAGTACATCTAGCCTGCGTAGAATTTGAACTCGCAACGTTAGTGGTGAAGGCACTGATTGCATAGGTAGTTGTAAATCCAACTACCATATGATCACGACCATGACCACGATGGCCCCTAGTATTTGGGATAAAAAATTGTTACATATGATATCTACAAACAGTGATATATGTATCTATTCTATCTTTATTTTCAGAAGCCTCCTTGTTTGATGATCTCCTCAATATGATGAGAAAATATAAAGGCTCTTCTCGTAAGTCTATCTATTATAACAGTCTTATCACTGATTCATTGATCAAGTTTCAAACATTATCTTAGTATCAGTAAAACAGAATTTTGCATGCATCCCTGGAGTGGGCGTTGAATGGTTGTGCACTTATTTGAAAAGTAACAAAACGACGAAATAAAGTCAACGAATATCACATTTTCCGCTAATCCACGAAAATTTATACCAACGAAAATGAGTAAATCCACAGTATCTGTTTATTATACAATGGTAAATTATGCATGATTTTCAATCAAACAGAATGGTGGTTTCTCAGAAGAAGACATTTTAAAATTTTCCTATTGGCTTTTTTAGAAATGAAGCAAATGTTGTTATTTGGTGTATGTATCCTGTATACTTCAGACAAAACGTTAACTATGTACATAAAAAACAAATGTAAAGTTTATTTGTATGACATTTGTATGGTTCACTTATACCACTCCATACTTCTTACTAAATTATTTGTGATTTGTTACAGATTGCTCTGGTTACAAGAATGAAATACCTGCTTTCTCAGCATCCAGATCCAAGTCAAAATCACTTGGACCAGGAGAGATAATTTTGTTTGATAAAGTCTGGACAAATGTTGGAAATGGTTATAATCCCAATACAGGAAAGTTTACAGCTCCCAAAGGTGGCCTATATCAAATATCGGGTACTGTCATGTCAGCATCTGGGAAGTACCTAAGTGTCTATCTGTTCAAGAACGATAAACAAACTGTATCTCTTTATACTGGCTCAGGGTATGCTACAGGGACAGTAAACATTGTGTTGAAATTAGAGAAAGGAGAAACTGTTTATATGAAGAATCATAAAGCTACCCATAACATATTCAGTGATAGCAGTGTTTATTGTGTATTTTCAGGTTTTCTAATATCTGAATAAAAGATTATTCTATACTATATAACTGTTTTAATTTAAGGTGTCAAACTAAATAATTTTGCATTTTATAATCGAATGATTAATTGGTTGAAAATTTGATTTTGGTTGATGGCCTTGAATATTATCTGTTATGCATTACGATGTCCTTGTATACCATCTAACATATAAATAATGGTTGAGGCTATCAGCTCTCTTTAATAGTTTAATATAATACACATGACAACTTCTGTACAACTAATATTAAATATAATGTTCAAGATTATAGCGTTCTTTAAAATAAGACTGTTTGTATGTTTATATGTGAAGGGTTGACATTTCTCTCACATGTAGAAACCACTTGTATGACCACATCATTACATTAAGAAGGGAGGTTTGGGTACATAATTCTGGTTTAACACTGTCACTTTTTACTGAAGTGTCTGTACCAAGCCAGGAAAGTGATAAGTCATGTATTTCTTTGTAAGAGGTATCGATTTTGGCTCTTTCTACGATTTTTCTATTGGATTTTGGAACTGTTCAGACAGTGTGGTATTTTAGAACTGTTCTGACAGTGTGGTATTTTAGAACTGTTACGACAGTGTGGTATTTTAGAACTGTTACAACAGTGTGGTACTTTAGAACTGTTCTGACAATGTGGTATTTTATTAGTAGAATGTTTGTTCAAGTAACTCATCATGTAAATCAAGTTATTCAGTCTTAATGATTTACCCTCGTCTGGGTGTCAACCTATACCTGATTGATAAAATGAGAGGATAATATTCTGTATATTTAACCCCACCACATTTTTGCACTTGTCCCAAGCCATGTCCAGGAACTGGATGTCCAACATCATGTGTTGTGGTCTTTTTCATTTAAGTTCAGTGAGCTAAGGTGACAGGTTACTGTTTTTTTGGTGATGTCAGTGGAATTGTTGACCATTACTGTTTCATAAGTTGACTTCTAAGCCTAACACTATCACAGAGCAACACTTGAGATCAATTTATTATTTTTAGAACACGTCATATAACACATATTGTCTTTTTCATTTAAGTAAATAAACAGGAAGTAATCGTTACAATAATTATTGGTCAATGCTATCTGAAGAATTTTTTTTGATAAATTGTGTTAACCATTCCTTTGGATAGTTCACAGCTACATGTACAGTACTTGATAATGATTAGGGGGGATATTGTTAGGTTTATGGTGTTTATATCGTGGCAGTCAGTTTTATTGGTGGAAGAAACTGCAGGACCCAGAAAAAAACACAGACCTATAGCAAGTCACTGACAAACTTTATCACATAATGTTGCATCAAATACACCTCGCCATGAGCGGGATTAAAACTCCCTACTTGCAGCAGGTCAGTGGTTTTCTCTGGGTACTCCGGTTTTCTCCACCAATAAAACTGAACGCTACGATATAATTGAAATATTGTTGAAAGTGATGTTAAACACAATAACGCTAACCTTAACCCCCTGATTACATAGGTAGCTGTAAATACAACTACCATACGATCACTACCACGATGGCCTCATGATGATTAGGTAATACTACTTGACATGAAAATGGTTTTTAAACTGAATACTGTTATTAGTTTCTGCTGAAAGTGGTGCTAAACACCTTAACCTCCTGATTTTAAATCCAACTACCATATGGTCAGGACCACAACAACTCCTGATGATTTAGAGGTGTCAGACTTAATATTGTTATTTTTTAAGTGATAATATAAAAAACTCAACTTAATAACTCAATACTTACAGTCAAGTGAAACTGTCTCCATATTTCAGGGCGCTCCTAAAACAAACACAACAATGATATTACAGTCAAACCTGTCCATGTGGTCACCTCTATTAAGTACTCCTAAAACAAACACAACAATGATATTACAGTCAAACCTGTCCATGTGGTCACCTCTATTAAGTACTCCTAAAACAAACATAACAATGATATTACAGTCTTACCTGTCCATGTGGTCACCTCTATTAAGTCAAACCTGTCCATGTGGTCACCTCTATTAAGCACTCCTAAAACAAACACAACAATGATATTACAGTCAAACCTGTCCATGTGGTCACCTCTATTAAGTACTCCTAAAACAAACATAACAATGATATTACAGTCTTACCTGTCCATGTGGTCACCTCTATTAAGTCAAACCTGTCCATGTGGTCACCTCTATTAAGTACTCCTAAAACAAACACAACAATGATATTACAGTCAAACCTGTCCATGTGGTCACCTCTATTAAGCACTCCTAAAACAAACACAACAATGATATTACAGTCATACCTGTCCATGTGGTCACCTCTATTAAGCACTCCTAAAACAAACACAACAATGATATTACAGTCAAACCTGTCCATGTGGTCACCTCTATTAAGCACTTCTAAAACACACACAACAATGATATTACAGTCAAACCTGTCCATGTGGTCACCTCTATTAAGCACTCCTAAAACAAACACAACAATGATATTACAGTCAAACCTGTCCATGTGGTCACCTCTATTAAGCACTCCTAAAACAAACATAACAATGATATTACAGTCAAACCTGTCCATGTGGTCACCTCTATTAAGTACTCCTAAAACAAACACAACAATGATATTACAGTCAAACCTGTCCATGTGGTCACCTCTATTAAGTACTCCTAAAACAAACACAACAATGATATTACAGTCAAACCTGTCCATGTCGTCACCTCTATTAAGCACTCCTAAAACAAACACAACAATGATATTACAGTCAAACCTGTCCATGTGGTCACCTCTATTAAGTACTCCTAAAACAAACACAACAATGATATTACAGTCAAACCTGTCCATGTGGTCACCTCTATTAAGCAGTCCTAAAACAAACACAACAATGATATTACAGTCAAACCTGTCCATGTGGTCACCTCTATTAAGCACTCCTAAAACAAACACAACAATGATATTACAGTCAAACCTGTCCATGTGGTCACCTCTATTAAGCACTCCTAAAACAAACACAACAATGATATGACAGTCAAACCTGTCCATGTGGTCACCTCTATTAAGCACTCCTAAAACAAACACAACAATGATATTACAGTCAAACCTGTCCATGTGGTCACCTCTATTAAGCACTCCTAAAACAAACACAACAATGATATTACAGTCATACCTGTCCATGTGGTCACCTCTATTAAGTACTCCTAAAACAAACACAACAATGATATTACAGTCAAACCTGTCCATGTGGTCACCTCTATTAAGCACTCCTAAAACAAACACAACAATGATATTACAGTCAAACCTGTCCATGTGGTCACCTCTATTAAGTACTCCTAAAACAAACACAACAATGATATCACAATCATACCTGTCCATGTGGTCACCTCTATTAAGTACTCCTAAAACAAACACAACAATGATATCACAATCATACCTGTCCATGTGGTCACCTCTATTAAGCACTCCTAAAACAAACACAACAATGATATTACAGTCATACCTGTCCATGTGGTCACCTCTATTAAGTCAAACCTGTCCATGTGGTCACCTCTATTAAGCACTCCTAAAACAAACACAACAATGATATTACAGTCAAACCTGTCCATGTGGTCACCTCTATTAAGCACTCCTAAAACAAACATAACAATGATATTACAGTCATACCTGTACATGTGGTCGCCTCTATTAAGTCAAACCTGTCCATGTGGTCACCTCTATTAAGCACTCCTAAAACAAACACAACAATGATATTACAGTCAAACCTGTCCATGTGGTCACCTCTATTAAGTACTCCTAAAACAAACACAACAATGATATTACAATCATACCTGTCCATGTGGTCACCTCTATTAAGCACTCCTAAAACAAACACAACAATGATATTACAGTCATACCTGTCCATGTGGTCACCTCTATTAAGCACTCCTAAAACAAACATAACAATGATATTACAGTCATACCTGTACATGTGGTCACCTCTATTAAGTCAAACCTGTCCATGTGGTCACCTCTATTAAGCACTCCTAAAACAAACACAACAATGATATTACAGTCAAACCTGTCCATGTGGTCACCTCTATTAAGTACTCCTAAAACAAACACAACAATGATATTACAGTCAAACCTATCCATGTGGTCACCTCTATTAAGCACTCCTAAAACAAACACAACAATGATATTACAGTCAAACCTGTCCATGTGGTCACCTCTATTAAGTACTCCTAAAACAAACACAACAATGATATTACAATCATACCTGTCCATGTGGTCACCTCTATTAAGCACTCCTAAAACAAACACAACAATGATATTACAGTCAAACCTGTCCATGTGGTCACCTCTATTAAGCACTCCTAAAACAAACATAACAATGATATTACAGTCATACCTGTACATGTGGTCACCTCTATTAAGTCAAACCTGTCCATGTGGTCACCTCTATTAAGCACTCCTAAAACAAACACAACAATGATATTACAGTCAAACCTGTCCATGTGGTCACCTCTATTAAGCACTCCTAAAACAAACACAACAATGATATTACAGTCAAACCTGTCCATGTGGTCACCTCTATTAAGCACTCCTAAAACAAACACAACAATGATATTACAGTCAAACCTGTCCATGTGGTCACCTCTATTAAGTACTCCTAAAACAAACACAACAATGATATTACAATCATACCTGTCCATGTGGTCACCTCTATTAAGCACTCCTAAAACAAACACAACAATGATATTACAGTCATACCTGTCCATGTGGTCACCTCTATTAAGCACTCCTAAAACAAACATAACAATGATATTACAGTCATACCTGTACATGTGGTCACCTCTATTAAGTCAAACCTGTCCATGTGGTCACCTCTATTAAGCACTCCTAAAACAAACACAACAATGATATTACAGTCAAACCTGTCCATGTGGTCACCTCTATTAAGTACTCCTAAAACAAACACAACAATGATATTACAGTCAAACCTATCCATGTGGTCACCTCTATTAAGCACTCCTAAAACAAACACAACAATGATATTACAGTCAAACCTGTCCATGTGGTCACCTCTATTAAGTACTCCTAAAACAAACACAACAATGATATTACAATCATACCTGTCCATGTGGTCACCTCTATTAAGCACTCCTAAAACAAACACAACAATGATATTACAGTCAAACCTGTCCATGTGGTCACCTCTATTAAGCACTCCTAAAACAAACATAACAATGATATTACAGTCATACCTGTACATGTGGTCACCTCTATTAAGTCAAACCTGTCCATGTGGTCACCTCTATTAAGCACTCCTAAAACAAACACAACAATGATATTACAGTCAAACCTGTCCATGTGGTCACCTCTATTAAGCACTCCTAAAACAAACACAACAATGATATTACAGTCAAACCTGTCCATGTGGTCACCTCTATTAAGCACTCCTAAAACAAACACAACAATGATATTACAGCCAAACCTGTCCATGTGGTCACCTCTATTAAGCACTCCTAAAACAAACATAACAATGATATTACAGTCTTACCTGTCCATGTGGTCACCTCTATTAAGTACTCCTAAAACAAACACAACAATGATATTACAGTCAAACCTGTCCATGTGGTCACCTCTATTAAGCACTCCTAAAACAAACATAACAATGATATTACAGTCTTACCTGTCCATGTGGTCACCTCTATTAAGCACTCCTAAAACAAACATAACAATGATATTACAGTCAAACCTGTCCATGTGGTCACCTCTATTAAACACTCCTAAAACAAACACAACAATGATATTACAGTCAAACTTGTCCATGTGGTCACCTCTATTAAGCACTCCTAAAACAAACACAACAATGATATTACAGTCAAACCTGTCCATGTGGTCACCTCTATTAAGCACTCCTAAAACAAACATAACAATGATATTACAGTCTTACCTGTCCATGTGGTCACCTCTATTAAGCACTCCTAAAACAAACATAACAATGATATTAGTCAAACCTGTCCATGTGGTCACCTCTATTAAGTACTCCTAAAACAAACACAACAATGATATGACAGTCAAACCTGTCCATGTGGTCACCTCTATTAAGCACTCCTAAAACAAACACAACAATGATATTACAGTCAAACCTGTCCATGTGGTCACCTCTATTAAGCACTCCTAAAACAAACACAACAATGATATTACAGTCAAACCTATCCATGTGGTCACCTCTATTAAGCACTCCTAAAACAAACACAACAATGATATTACAGTCAAACCTGTCCATGTGGTCACCTCGATTAAGCACTCCTAAAACAAACACAACAATGATATGACAGTCAAACCTATCCATGTGGTCACCTCTATTAAGCACTCCTAAAACAAACACAACAATGATATTACAGTCAAACCTGTCCATGTGGTCACCTCGATTAAGCACTCCTAAAACAAACACAACAATGATATGACAGTCAAACTTGTCCATGTGGTCACCTCTATTAAGCACTCCTAAAACAAAGACAACAATGATATTACAGTCAAACCTGTCCATGTGGTCACCTGTATTAAGCAGTCCTAAAACAAAGACAACAATGATATTACAGTCAAACTTGTCCATGTGGTCACCTCTATTAAGCACTCCTAAAACAAACACAACAATGATATTACAGTCAAACCTGTCAATGTGGTCACCTCTATTAAGCACTCCTAAAACAAAGACAACAATGATATTACAGTCAAACCTGTCCATGTGGTCACCTCTATTAAGCACTCCTAAAACAAACACAACAATGATATTACAGTTATACCTGTCCATGTGGTCACCTCTATTAAGCACTCCTAAAACAAACATAACAATGATATTACAGTTATACCTGTCCATGTGGTCACCTCTATTAAGCACTCCTAAAACAAACATAACAATGATATTACAGTTATACCTGTCCATGTGGTCACCTCTATTAAGCACTCCTAAAACAAACACAACAATGATATGACAGTCAAACCTGTCCATGTGGTCACCTCTATTAAGCACTCCTAAAACAAACATAACAATGATATGACAGTCAAACCTGTCCATGTGGTCACCTCTATTAAGCACTCCTAAAACAAACACAACAATGATATTACAGTCAAACCTATCCATGTGGTCACCTCTATTAAGCACTCCTAAAACAAACACAACAATGATATTACAGTCAAACCTGTCCATGTGGTCACCTCTATTAAGCACTCCTAAAACAAACACAACAATGATATGACAGTCAAACTTGTCCATGTGGTCACCTCTTTTAAGCACTCCTAAAACAAAGACAACAATGATATTACAGTCATACCTGTCCATGTGGTCACCTGTATTAAGCAGTCCTAAAACAAACACAACAATGATATTACAGTCAAACTTGTCCATGTGGTCACCTCTATTAAGCACTCCTAAAACAAACACAACAATGATATTACAGTCAAACCTGTCAATGTGGTCACCTCTATTAAGCACTCCTAAAACAAAGACAACAATGATATTACAGTCATACCTGTCCATGTGGTCACCTCTATTAAGCACTCCTAAAACAAACACAACAATGATATTACAGTTATACCTGTCCATGTGGTCACCTCTATTAAGCACTCCTAAAACAAACATAACAATGATATTACAGTTATACCTGTCCATGTGGTCACCTCTATTAAGCACTCCTAAAACAAACATAACAATGATATTACAGTTATACCTGTCCATGTGGTCACCTCTATTAAGCACTCCTAAAACAAACACAACAATGATATGACAGTCAAACCTGTCCATGTGGTCACCTCTATTAAGCACTCCTAAAACAAACACAACAATGATATTACAGTCAAACCTGTCTATGTGGTCACCTCTATTAAGCACTCCTAAAACAAACACAACAATGATATTACAGTCAAACCTGTCCATGTGGTCAACTCTATTAAGCACTCCTAAAACAAACATAACAATGATATTACAGTCTTACCTGTCCATGTGGTCACCTCTATTAAGTCAAACCTGTCCATGTGGTCACCTCTATTAAGCACTCCTAAAACAAACACAACAATGATATTACAGTCAAACCTGTCTATGTGGTCACCTCTATTAAGCACTCCTAAAACAAACACAACAATGATATGACAGTCAAACCTGTCCATGTGGTCACCTCTATTAAGCACTCCTAAAACAAACACAATGATATTACAGTCAAACCTGTCCATGTGGTCACCTCTATTAAGCACTCCTAAAACAAACACAACAATGATATTACAGTCAAATCTGTCCATGTGGTCACTTCTATTAAGCACTCCTAAAACAAACACAACAATGATTTTACAGTCAAACCTGTCCATGTGGTCACCTCTATTAAGCACTCCTAAAACAAACACAACAATGATATTACAGTCAAACCTGTCCATGTGGTCACCTCTATTAAGCACTCCTAAAACAAACACAACAATGATATTACAGTCAAACCTGTCCATGTGGTCACCTCTATTAAGCACTCCTAAAACAAACACAACAATGATATTACAGTCAAACTTGTCCATGTGGTCACCTCTATTAAGCACTCCTAAAACAAACACAACAATGATATTACAGTCAAACCTGTCCATGTGGTCACCTCTATTAAGCACTCCTAAAACAAACATAACAATGATATTACAGTCATACCTGTACATGTGGTCACCTCTATTAAGTCAAACCTGTCCATGTGGTCACCTCTATTAAGCACTCCTAAAACAAACACAACAATGATATTACAGTCAAACCTGTCCATGTGGTCACCTCTATTAAGCACTCCTAAAACAAACACAACAATGATATTACAGTCAAACCTGTCCATGTGGTCACCTCTATTAAGCAGTCCTAAAACAAACACGACAATGATATTACAGTCTTACCTGTCCATGTGGTCACCTCTATTAAGCAGTCCTAAAACAAACACAACAATGATATTACAGCCAAACCTGTCCATGTGGTCACCTCTATTAAGCACTCCTAAAACAAACATAACAATGATATTACAGTCTTACCTGTCCATGTGGTCACCTCTATTAAGTACTCCTAAAACAAACACAACAATGATATTACAGTCAAACCTGTCCATGTGGTCACCTCTATTAAGCACTCCTAAAACAAACATAACAATGATATTACAGTCTTACCTGTCCATGTGGTCACCTCTATTAAGCACTCCTAAAACAAACATAACAATGATATTACAGTCAAACCTGTCCATGTGGTCACCTCTATTAAACACTCCTAAAACAAACACAACAATGATATTACAGTCAAACTTGTCCATGTGGTCACCTCTATTAAGCACTCCTAAAACAAACACAACAATGATATTACAGTCAAACCTGTCCATGTGGTCACCTCTATTAAGCAGTCCTAAAACAAACACAACAATGATATTACAGTCTTACCTGTCCATGTGGTCACCTCTATTAAGCAGTCCTAAAACAAACACAACAATGATATTACAGCCAAACCTGTCCATGTGGTCACCTCTATTAAGCACTCCTAAAACAAACATAACAATGATATTACAGTCTTACCTGTCCATGTGGTCACCTCTATTAAGTACTCCTAAAACAAACACAACAATGATATTACAGTCAAACCTGTCCATGTGGTCACCTCTATTAAGCACTCCTAAAACAAACATAACAATGATATTACAGTCTTACCTGTCCATGTGGTCACCTCTATTAAGCACTCCTAAAACAAACATAACAATGATATTACAGTCAAACCTGTCCATGTGGTCACCTCTATTAAACACTCCTAAAACAAACACAACAATGATATTACAGTCAAACTTGTCCATGTGGTCACCTCTATTAAGCACTCCTAAAACAAACACAACAATGATATTACAGTCAAACCTGTCCATGTGGTCACCTCTATTAAGCACTCCTAAAACAAACATAACAATGATATTACAGTCTTACCTGTCCATGTGGTCACCTCTATTAAGCACTCCTAAAACAAACATAACAATGATATTACAGTCAAACCTGTCCATGTGGTCACCTCTATTAAGTACTCCTAAAACAAACACAACAATGATATGACAGTCAAACCTGTCCATGTGGTCACCTCTATTAAGCACTCCTAAAACAAACACAACAATGATATTACAGTCAAACCTGTCCATGTGGTCACCTCTATTAAACACTCCTAAAACAAACATAACAATGATATGACAGTCAAACCTGTCCATGTGGTCACCTCTATTAAGCACTCCTAAAACAAACACAACAATGATATTACAGTCAAACCTATCCATGTGGTCACCTCTATTAAGCACTCCTAAAACAAACACAACAATGATATTACAGTCAAACCTGTCCATGTGGTCACCTCTATTAAGCACTCCTAAAACAAACACAACAATGATATGACAGTCAAACCTGTCCATGTGGTCACCTCTATTAAGCACTCCTAAAACAAAGACAACAATGATATTACAGTCAAACCTGTCCATGTGGTCACCTGTATTAAGCAGTCCTAAAACAAAGACAACAATGATATTACAGTCAAACTTGTCCATGTGGTCACCTCTATTAAGCACTCCTAAAACAAACACAACAATGATATTACAGTCAAACCTGTACATGTGGTCACCTCTATTAAGCACTCCTAAAACAAACACAACAATGATATTACAGTCAAATCTGTCCATGTGGTCACCTCTATTAAGCACTCCTAAAACAAACACAACAATGATATTACAGTTATACCTGTCCATGTGGTCACCTCTATTAAGCACTCCTAAAACAAACATAACAATGATATTACAGTTATACCTGTCCATGTGGTCACCTCTATTAAGCACTCCTAAAACAAACATAACAATGATATTACAGTCAAACCTGTCCATGTGGTCACCTCTATTAAGCACTCCTAAAACAAACACAACAATGATATTACAGTTATACCTGTCCATGTGGTCACCTCTATTAAGCACTCCTAAAACAAACACAACAATTATATTACAGTTATACCTGTCCATGTGGTCACCTCTATTAAGCACTCTTAAAACAAACACAACAATGATATGACAGTCAAACCTGTCCATGTGGTCACCTCTATTAAGCACTCCTAAAACAAACACAACAATGATATTAGTCAAACCTGTCCATGTGGTCACCTCTATTAAGCACTCCTAAAACAAACACAACAATGATATTACAGTCAAACCTGTCCATGTGGTCACCTCTATTAAGCACTCCTAAAACAAACATAACAATGATATTACAGTCTTACCTGTCCATGTGGTCACCTCTATTAAGTCAAACCTGTCCATGTGGTCACCTCTATTAAGCACTCCTAAAACAAACACAACAATGATATTACAGTCAAACCTGTCTATGTGGTCACCTCTATTAAGCACTCCTAAAACAAACATAACAATGATATTACAGTCAAACCTGTCCATGTGGTCACCTCTATTAAGCACTCCTAAAACAAACACAACAATGATATTACAGTCAAACCTGTCCATGTGGTCACCTCTATTAAGCACTCCTAAAACAAACACAACAATGATATTACAATCAAATCTGTCCATGTGGTCACTTCTATTAAGCACTCCTAAAACAAACACAACAATGATTTTACAGTCAAACCTGTCCATGTGGTCACCTCTATTAAGCACTCCTAAAACAAACACAACAATGATATTACAGTCAAACCTGTCCATGTGGTCACCTCTATTAAGTCAAACCTGTTCATGTGGTCACCACTATTAAGCACTCCTAAAACAAACACAACAATGATATGACAGTCAAACCTGTCCATGTGGTCACTTCTATTAAGCACTCCTAAAACAAACACAACAATGATATTACAGTCAAACCTGTCCATGTGGTCACCTCTATTAAGCACTCCTAAAACAAACACAACAATGATATTACAGTCAAACTTTTCCATGTGGTCACCTCTATTAAGCACTCCTAAAACAAACACAACAATGATATTACAGTCAAACCTGTCCATGTGGTCACCTCTATTAAGCACTCCTAAAACAAACACAACAATGATATTACAGTCAAACCTGTCCATGTGATCACCACTATTAAGCAGTCCTAAAACAAACAACAATGATATTACAGTCTTACCTGTCCATGTGGTCACCTCTATTAAGTACTCCTAAAACAAACACAACAATGATATTACAGTCAAACCTGTCCATGTGGTCACCTCTATTAAGCACTCCTAAAACAAACATAACAATGATATTACAGTCTTACCTGTCCATGTGGTCACCTCTATTAAGCACTCCTAAAACAAACACAACAATGATATTACAGTCAAACCTGTCCATGTGGTCACCTCTATTAAGCACTCCTAAAACAAACACAACAATGATATTACAGTCAAACTTGTCCATGTGGTCACCTCTATTAAGTACTCCTAAAACAAACACAACAATGATATTACAGTCAAACCTGTCCATGTGGTCACCTCTATTAAGCAGTCCTAAAACAAACATAACAATGATATTACAGTCTTACCTGTCCATGTGGTCACCTCTATTAAGCACTCCTAAAACAAACACAACAATGATATTACAGTCAAACCTGTCCATGTGGTCACCTTTATTAAGCACTCCTAAAACAAACACAACAATGATATTACAGTCAAACCTGTACATGTGGTCACCTCTATTAAGCAGTCACCTGTATTTAAAGGTCATCTTTTCTACATGTCTTGTCATAGAAAATTTCAAATGTGTCTTCAATCATGGCCGCAGGTACCAGAAACGCTTCATTGGGTCTATGACTAAATAAAACCAAAGTTTATTTTATCCATTTATTAGTACCCAAAACCACACCATTGCAGGATAAACTGTGCTTCATTTATTGATTCCTAAACTTCAATGTATTGATCAATACAACTACAGCAAACTTATTGTAATCTAAATTGGACAACATCTGAAAAGCTGTGTACATACATGTATAACAAAATGTTGGTACAGACAAGAAAAAACATTCTTGTGATACAACATTATGTGATAAAGTTTGCTGGTGACTTGCAACAGATTGGTGATTTTCTCTGGTTTCCTTCATCAATAAAACTGACCGACAAGATATAACTGAAATGTTGTTTTAGAATTTAATTGAATCACTTTCCTTTTTCTTTTTTAAAACGTACATAAGATGTGTGTCCTAACATCTGACATCTATGGCAGTCTATATACCGTGATCTTCTGGGACCAGTACAATCAGATAGAGTTTGCTTAAAAGTGACTTGTGACAGGTCGGTGGTTTTCTCCATCAATAAAACTGACCGCCACGACATAACTGAAATATTGTTGAAAGTGGTGTTAAACACCATAACTCTTCCACCTCCGCTTCCATTCTTGATATCTTGATACCCTACTAGCCAAATTACGTTGTCAAAACGTAGTGACAACGTAACTTTTTCGTTGCTACAACGTAAGAATTTTACGTTTTAACTACGCCGATTTGTAGACTCCCCTAAGCGTAACTACCACGTTGTGGTACTACGTAGTAAAAGACCTTTCTACAACCAAACGACAACCATGACCATGTAAGAACGTTTACACAACGTAACCACCAACCATCACAAAACCTTTATACGAGGTAAATACAACTAATTAAGGACGTTTACACAACGTAACTACAACCACCTAGGGACCTTTACACAACGTAACTACAACCACCTAGGGACCTTTATACAATGTAACTACGACCACCTAAAGACCTTTCGACGACGCAACTACAATCATCTCTATATAGTTATACAACTACAAAAAATGTACAACCCTAAAAGGACTTGTATAGCCAAATTACGTTGTCAAAGCATTGTGACAATGTAATTTTAATTTGGATAGTAGGCAACTATAATAGCATTAAGACCGTTACACCATGCAACTACCGGTACCAACTACAAAAATGTACATTATTTTTTGTGTATTTAAGGACCTTTTGTGATGTTCTGAATTTTTTTGAGTTAACTAATAAAATATAAAATTCTAAACATTTATTAATCCAAATTATTGCAAGTTTTACAGATGATGAAACACTCTTTCTACTCTCAGACTCATCCCATCATAATCTATTTCAAAGATGCCAAAATGTTTAGATGTAATTATTATACAAATATGTCAGGTACATGTAATAATAAATATATCAGATTAAAAAACATGTAAAATAAATGTACTAAAAATCTTTATCTTGTGAAAGTTGCATTTGACTAAATTAAAGATGTACAAATGTATATAGATAACATCTATAGAAGTAATGAATAGGTATACATCCAGTGGAGGACCTACATTTTAAGGTCCCTGAACTATTATGTGGGCCCTTTTGCAGCCAGCAAGAATAACCAACAAGGTCAAAAGGGCCATGAACAGGGTGTTGGGGTGGAGTCCTTGACAATGGGCCAAACATTGATCCCTTTCCCACCAGCAAAGAGGTCTGAGTAACTGATGGCATCTTCTTCAATGGTGTTGTTCCATGGGAGATTCTGATAATTGTTTGTTTTTAATTTAACCACTATATCTCAGATTTTTATTAAAATTGCTGTACTGGGTTATAAGCATTTTATGCTAGAAAACAGAAATATCTCAATAAATATGGGAACTGAAGCACTAGTTGCTGGCTAAGGAAACAGCAGAAATACATGTATACATATAAAAATATCACCCTGTTAACAACGGACCAAACTTATAAGAACAACTTGACCTATAAAACTATTCTTTAGTTTAAAATTAAACACTAAAAAATATATAATCGAAAATTACCAAAAACGAAGAAAAATTTGTAGGATCATCAATGCACAGAAAAAAGAATTTTTTCATTCTTTAAATTACTAGATAAACAGGTGATAGTCTTGATTTTTGGTATTTGAATGCACAAGCCTGAATTAAGAATTCATATGTCTGTTTGTGGTTCCGATTGGTTCTAACATAAGGACTGAGCTGTCAAACTATTAAGCTGTGCACCAACAAAGGATTCAAGGATCCAACTGCCAAAATGTAGGCTATGAATAGATTCTGGCTAAGTCAAGGAGCCCATACAGCTTGGGATTCAGGTGCAAATTTGGAAATTTTACTAATTGCAGGGACATTTTGAGGCCATATGAAATTGGAATTGGAGCATATTCTAAGGTCAATATTAAGTTCTTTAAGCCATTGACCTATGATTCTATTACTAAAATAGCCTTATTCTAATAACAAAGACAGTAAAAAAAAACTCCATTAATTTTGTTGAAAAGTTAGTTCATTAAAAAAGTTGTTTCTGGGATATAAGGGGCCCCAAGCCTGAAGCGTAAGCTTCGTTAGTTTCATAGTAAGATCTACAAATGTACCAGTGTACACATCCCAATCCTGAGAAAGCTGTAACCCCAAAATATTCTTGTTAATGTATATAAAAATATAACAAAGAACAATAATATTTTAAGCTAAGCAATTCAAAATAAAAATATCAAAACCAATATATCACATCCCCTTACAGAGAAAAAATATAACCCAAATTTTTCTTTCTTTCTTAAAGAAAAAATATATATTATTAAATATGGGGACAGTCATGATCATATGGTAGTTGGATTTATAACTACCTATGCAATCAGTGCACATCACCACTAATGTTGTGAGTTGCGAGGGGTAAAATTTGCACAGATAATGTTACCCATATTGAAATCTCCAACAAACTTACCCCTTCCATAAATTATTTCTATTCTAATAGGACATATACGGTAAATATTTAATCCATATTCCTTAATAGTGTACCCATATTAAAATCTCCAACAAACTTACCCCTTCCATAAATTATTTCTATGACGTGCTGTTTTGGCTTTGTAAACAAAAGGGTATAATAAAACAGCCAAATACGTCATGATCATTAGCGTGTGTAAGTCATAATAAACCGGGGATTTTTATACCCTTTTGCTTACAAGGCCAAAACAGCATGTCATATTAGAATTCAAAATACTGGCATACAAATCATGATTCTCATTCAACCAATCAACTTTCATTCAACATTATATTATATAATACTATCCTGGGTACTCCGGTTTCTTCTACCTTTATAAACTGCAATATTGTTGAAAGTGGTGTTAAACACTCATAACCTTATAATTAACTCAAACCCACATTATCTCAACCATACTGATACTGATATATATATATCACAAAACTTGCATACAAAAAAAAACACATACAAATTCTAACATTTGGTCAGCAAAAAAATGACAGATATAAAAAACAACAAAGTTAAATGAACAATGAAAAGTTTCCTTCAACTATAAAGTTTTTTTTCTCCATCAAGCATCTGGAAAGCTCCCTTCATTGGTGGATTGATTCTGAAAAAAATAATATGATATTAATATTTTCAGCTAAATGGAACAACTTTAGGGGTGAAAATATTTTAGTAACTATTTTGATTATGATCAGAAGCTTGAAATTATTATATTTAGGAGATAACTGTATTGTATTTTAAGCTTTGCGGATGTAAATCGTCGGTTTTACGGTCGCAAAATGAGCTTACCTAGCGACGCATATCGTAGCTAGGTAAACAGATATTTGCGACTGTAAGTGAAGACACATTGTAAAACCTATAATTAATTGATTATAACTCGGAAATATATTGCATGGATATATATTACAGAGCTAAAGAAAGAAATCCAAAAACAGTGACCAAACATATGGATATATATTACAGAGCTAAAGAAAGAAATCCAAAAACAGTGACCAAACATATACGTTAAATTTTATTGATAGGACAAATCTAGAAAAGATACATCTCCATTTATGTAAAAAAAAAAACATGAGAACAGAAGAGAATTAGAAGAGATACAAAAAAAAGTGCAGTTCAAACATTTAGATCTATTGCAAGACTACAATATTATCAAAATTAATACTTAATTTTAGAAGAAGCATTTGCAGTATGTAAAACATTAGACTCGGAGAGGAACTTACACTTAATATGCAAGAAACTTATATCTCTAGATTAAAAATTGATTTAAGACAGCACTTATCTTGCAGTTTTTGATATTTGTTGTTGATATAAACATATCCCGTAAAATGTTTTCCATGATCTCATTTCATTAATGAGAAATTACGAAAATCACAAAAGCACATATAAACAATCAGTGGGGAGGAGATAAATATCGATCAATCAGTGGTGTGACCTAATTAAATAGCATAATTACCCATGCCCAGTACTTCTCTACTGACCAATATTATCTTTATTTATTACACTTTTATTATTTCTACACTTAATATAGAAAACTTTAAAAAGAAAAGTAGAAATGAACCAAAAAATTCAGTTCATGTTACAAAGCTCTGACAAAGGATCATATTATAATTATTTACTCTTGGGAATTTTAGGCATTTTTTTTTGCAGTTTTTTTTACATAACTATATTTCTTATTAATTGATTTCTCAAAATTTCATTACATGTACAGTTAATTTGTCTTTGGGATGGGATCTCTATCAGATAGGTTGATCTTTTCAAAATGTGTTTATTTTCATTTTATCGTCAACTGTAACTGATGATATTTAACATAAATCTCTTCTTAAGAAATGTTCTGTATTTGAAGTAGATTGCATACATGTAATTAAATGTAACAAGTTCATCTAAAGAACCCTTTGTTTCTGTGATAGCCACACACTGTAAATATGGGAGGAGCTCTATTGGTATAACTTACATGTATAAGTGTATGCATGTATCACTATACATTTATTTTGTAGGCTTTGTGCATGAAGTCTAATTTCTGGTTCATCAATAAATCATCATGGTAGCTTTCGTGATCCGAGTTTAATCCCTACAAAATTGCCTCAGGACTAGATTAGTTGATAGTAAAATGTAAAATATAATGTTGTTGACTTGTCTGGCCTAGAGCTAGAAGAACATGAAATTGAATACCTCTGATTAGATGATGGTGAAATTTGCTGTTGTCTAGCTATAGCTATGTGTTGATCGGTCTGACATTACAGGACATGAAGCAGGTGACATCTGTGGCTTCCAATATTACATGGGGCCAGGAATTATTTCGACTGGTTTGCCATATGTTGAAAAGTCACAAGGTCAGCTATGTGCCTATAACAGCTATAACCTCAAATCCAACTGTACTTGTTTACCACTTTTACAGAAATGAACCAGCTCTGAAATTATAATGAAGAAATTTAAACTATTTTATTCAAGATTTCAAGATTTCAAGATTTATTATATAACTCAGGCACACATGTGCAACATAAGCAAATATAATAATATAATACAATATGTAAATATAGAAAACATGGGGGATAGAGAAGGCATATACTTTAGACTAATACATTATATTCAATACACATTCAACATTTAAGACTTATTGGAATAAACCACTGATGCACTTTATAAATATTGATATTTTTTGTAGTAGTTCTACATTGCATAAAGATAGCATTCTAGACATTTTTTCTAAACTGGCGTTGGTTGTAAAATAAATTGGTATATATTTGTTTCTTAGTTCTAAAATATCATGGCAATTACATACAAATAAGTAATGGAATTCATCACCTATTAAACTTAAAGAACATTTTTGACAAATTCTATCTTCTCTATTAATATTTCTCCAGCGACCGGTCTCAATAGGAAATTTTATATTATTTACTCTAAGTTTTGTTATAAATTTTCTATGGACTTCAGTGAGTCTAGTAAGGTATGGTTCCATACTAAATTCTTGTTTGAAAATAGAATAAAAGTGGCCTCTAGACGAATTAGCAATATCTCCGCGCCATCGTTGCACAAACTGGTCACAGAGTATTTGTTTGGCATGAACTTTAATCCAATTTGGGTTAATTTCTAATTGATTTGTAAATATAAAACTTAGACCAATTTCATCGAAAGTTTTCTTGATAAAATCAATCCATTTGAGACCGTTCGTACCATTTTTATACAAATTATATGTGAGATTATATATTTTACTTGATAATTTTTCAGATGATACAAGCTTACTCCAGAAAAATAGCATTCTACATTTGATATTGACAATAAGGAGGTAACGGCCTAATTCACCGTATACAAGAAAATTTGGGGTAGTTATTCTCACACCTAAATTTTTTTTCAGAAATTGGAGGTGGACTTTTTCGATGTTGTCATTCTTTTCAAATCCTAGTACTTCACTTCCGTAGAGTAATATCGGTGCAACTAGAGCGTCAAATATTTTCAACTGAAGATCAATAGGGATTTTGATATTCCTGATTTTATAATACACGGAATAAAGAGCTTTTTGAGATTGTACTATTAATCTTTTTTTAGCATTAGTAATATTACCATTGTAGTTAAATAACACTCCCAAGTAACAGTAGTTATCTGAAAATTGAATTTCTTCTCCAATTACTTTAAACTTATGATTTGCCTCATATCTTTGTTTTGAAAAGACCACAACTTTCGTTTTGTCGATATTTACATACAGTTTCCACTGTTTACAATAATCTGTGAATACATCTAACATGTTTTGCATTTCTTCACGAGTCTCATTTATATACACAATGTACAGGTATCAGCAATGACCATACTGTCTTAACGATAAAAAAAAAGAGGCTACTTCCCCCTGCCTCCTAAGTATATACATGTAGCCAGAAATGAGGTATCATTTGATAATTTGCATATCTAAGATGGGGACATCATGGGGAAGTCTGCAATTTTCATATGATCTACATTAAAGATATAATTTCTAATTGCATGCATGTTATTTTCTGAACTTGAAAATTATATACCTTTGGCTAAAATCAAGCTAAATAATAAATGAAATAACAATTAAATGTTCAAGGTTCCTGGACAAAATGAAAATCGGATGCATCTAACCTTTATCTGATCTTAAGAGTCTATGTAAAAATGTCTGTAATACAGAGACGTGCAAAAAGTATTCGGTCACTGTGATGTTTTACTATATATTTCATATAAAACCACATTTTTTAAAAACATTATTCCAACGTCGACTCTTGTTCGATTTTGATGATTTTTTTACCAACAAAAACAGAATTAAATGTAGTTTTACAAAGTGATTTTAGCATAATTTTATAATCTATAATTTTTATGAGTTCACAATTTAAACACAAAACAAAATTTTGAATGTCAAAAATACAATACAATGATAGTACATTTGAAGACAAATAATTTAAGTTTGCATTTAAATCATGAATATTTAAAATCTGTGCTTCCAAAAAATATTTAAAAATAATCACAGAAAATTACATAGTTCTCGCTTCTGACAGAACGTCAGAAGCGAGAACTATGTAATTTTCTGTGATTATTTTTAAATATTTTGGTAAAAATTTCATCAAAATCGAACAAGAATTGAGTTTGGAATATTTTGAAAAATTGTGGTTATATACCTGTATGAAGTTTAGCAAAAAAATTACAGTGACCGAATACTTGTTGCACGTCTCTGTACATGAAATTGAGACCAATGAGGGAGATAACTTATTTACATTGAGACAAGAAAAAATTAAATAAGTGTAATGGTTATTATTATTATTTTTTTAATTTTATGCTAAAATTACAGTGTAAAACTACATTTAATTCTGTTTTTGTTGGTAAAAAAATCATCAAAATCGAACAAGAGTCGACTTTGGAATAATGTTTTTAAAAAATGTGGTTTTACATGAAATATATAGTAAAAAATCAGTGACCGAATACTTTTGGCACGTCTCTGTACCTCATTGCTTTGGTCACTGACATAACTACCTTTTTGTACATGTACAAGGTATGTATGATTATAAACTTTTGCTGTAAATTAGTGTAAACCTTTATTGTGTTATTTTATTTTATTTCAATGTTTGAAAATCACTTAAATCACGCTAATCATTGTAACAAATTAATGATGATTTTTCTGTTCTTCGGGGCAAGACGCCCCGAAGAACAGAAAAATCATCATTAATTTGACAATAAAGTATTTGTTTGTTTGTTTGTTTTTGACACAAAATTTAACAATGAATGCCATTTGGCGTCACACTCACAGTATTTTCTTAAATCAATTTGGATTGCTCATTCATAGATGTAATTCTATTGACTAACCTTACTGTATATTTCTACCTTCTAAACTCGAGGTTTTTGTATGTTCGGGACATCAAAGAAATTGTTAAAATTGTCACAAAACACCAAAATGATTTGAATTTGGGTAGGAATTCAAACTCCGGAAATAGCAATAACTTTTTATTATCGAATCGTTGACGGACACACTGAATTTCCGCATTGTATACTATTATTTGACAAATCTAATAAACGAAACTGCAGTGATCAAAATCTAATTCAAATATGACGAATATTTATGATGAAAAGTACTTCTAATTTTTGGATAATGATAACTTTATTGCACGTAATTAAATCTTGGAGATACATTTGTATATTGCTTTCTTCATCACGTTCTACTAAGTTAAGTGGAAAGAAGAACGATTAACGATCAAGTGGCCACCGATACGATCCTCGTACATGGCGTTTTTATTATGGTTTTTTTATTGCTATTGATATACAACTATAGCCAGTTGTATCATCTTAACGCAAAAATGTAGCTTAATAACAACACAACTTAGTCACATTTTTTACTGATGAACCTGGAAATGCAAAATGTCCTTATCAACCATGCATTTTTAGAATCAGGAGATCAACTACTATCAAATTCAAAGTCATGTCTAGAGAATACTTTCCAATTTGAAAAAATCACTTTTTAATTAAGATCCTTTCCCTTTTCCAGGGAAATACCGTAATGATTGGTGATAAGTACGTACGGTTGTTGGACAACGACTTGCATATAGCGTATTCTGAAATACGTTACCAGAACGTAATAATTACGTTTGAGTTTTTACGTTCAAGGCCATATCGGTACGTAACAAAGACGTTGGAAAGTACGTTGTCACAACGTCTTGGATATAACGTATTCTGAATACGTTACCAGGACGTACACATTACGTTTGAGCTTTTACGTTAGCATCAAGACCATATCCGTACGTAACAAAAACGTTGGAACATACGTTGTCACAACGACTTGCATATCACGTATCTAAAATACGTTGTGGCAACGTAATTTTCACGTAAGAAAGGGACCTGACCAAACAGCAACCAAACTGCAACGTTGTGTATACGTAGTGTGCTAGCTGGGTAGTTACCATTTGATAAATGACTTTATAATGTCTGTCCCTAAAGTTTTAGAATGTACATGTAATTGAATCACTATTTGTTTTCCTTTTTAAAAAAAAACTTACATAAGATGTGTGTTCTAACATTTGACATCGATGGCAGTCTATATACTGTGATCTTCTGGGACCAGTACAATCAGATGCCACATCACATTACAGTTGTAACATATCGTGTTAGAACATATATTGCCGCTGTGGCCACTTTCTCCACAAAGATAACATACAACAACTTTCTGTAAAGATAAAAGAAGATGTAAAAATGGTGACGTTGACAGTATAACATGAAACATCAGATGATGAAATGAGAAAATTTTATATTCCAGAAATTTATATTGACCACTGAGCAGTTACCATGGAGATCATGTTGTTTATTTGTACCACCATTACCATTAAATACACTCTGTAACTTCATCACAAGACTACGTTGTTTTCCTGTCTTTTCTTCTTATTTGTTGTAAATTTATGTCAGTCAAGATTTTCAAGACCGCATCCTTGGTACAATGGTTGGCTTTCTCATCTGGAGTGTAATAGTTAATGGGTTTGATTCCAGGTCGGAAAAAAAACACTAAAAAATTGGTATTTTCTCCTTCTTGGCGTAGAGCCAAGACTGGTTGGTTTAGAGTCATGAAAAGGTGCCCTAGTCTACCCTTTGACTGTTGTCTTAGTGAGCTAGCATAATAAAATTCCAAATATGTGCATTGGTCTTAACAGGGGTTCAAAATTATGTAGGTGCGAGGTCCGTGACCTTTCACTACTGACTTCAGACTTTTACATTGGGTATAATCTTTTGATAAGTTTATCAAACTCTTTAAACATGTAGTGTATCAAATCATAGATCTGCTCATTTCACTAAAAAATTTCATTAGAAATTATATTTAACGGCACCGGTCACAAACAGTTATCAAGTTTGCAAAGGGAACCGTCATTGCCGTTATTAGGAGTAATACCCTTAAATAATCTCCCATAGCATTCTGTGTTAAATAAAATCTTTTTGGGCTTTTATACAGGTTTCACCTGAAGTTTAATATAAGTGACACTCATATCTATTTGGAAACTTACCTCCGAAAATCAACATACATTTAATGGCATATAAGAAAATATCGTCTGCTTGAAGGTGTCATCCTCAAAAATCCTACTTCCATTTTTGATTAAACCTGAATTCAGATGGTTACTCTCCAATGCAAGCAATTGTTATTTAAGACCACAAGGTTTTCAAATATGTGCTTAAAATTATCCTTAGATCTGTAGGTTTCTGTTGACATCAGTAGTTTGCAGTATCTACTAGGTTTTTTTTTTAATCTAACAGTGTAGGAATTCATTTTGCATTTTACATACTACTTTATCATAATTCTTATCGAATTAATGTATATTGTTTTCGTGCCTTTTGATTGGACAAGAGCACTGTCAGCTGTTTGTTTTTGATTCGTTCATAACTCGATGAACTTTTCAATCTATAAGTCGTACCTAAGGGGTTCAGCTGAAAGGATTCACCAGCTTGAAAACATGAAATTCTACAAGTCATATTTACAACAATACACAAAAATAATTAAAATTCCTACCTTGCAACCTTATTTTAGCTTAAAATTTATAAAAATTGAAGAGTACACGAAGCCAAATGACGTCTGATCTTTACATTTAGTATTGGAAGTCTTCTTATGATGTCATGTTGTTAATGTGCAAAAGATGTGGCCTCATAAGAGATGGACAACTGTATATGGAATACAAACGACTTGTTAAACTACATGTACAACTGCCATGTATAATATTCAACAAAATTTTTCCCAAATTGCTTAAGAATTTAAAATATCAAGACAATCTGTTTTAAAAAGATACATGAAAGTTTATTTTAGATCAAGATATTGTATATCAAACCTGTTATTATGAAAGAACCAATTGAGAAAAATCAGGTCAATTTATGAATTAATTTTAGGGGATAAAATATAGGAGAAAATAAGTGAGTAACATGGTGGGTGCACCTAGTGGAGCAGGAACTGTTTAACTTTCCGGACCACCTGAATTCACCTTTAGTTTTTTGGTGGAATTTGTGTTGCTCGATCTTTTAATTTTCTGTATTGTATTTTGTTAATCTTTTTGTACTTTTTCTTTTGACAATTATAGTGTCTGTCCTTTCAATTATGTCTTCTGATTTCAACCTTTTGTATCTTCAAATTTTTCTGGAAACAACCATGTATAAAAATAGAACCTGACCTACTGTTAATTTATCTACATTGCACACCTTAATAAGTACATACTTTTCTGTTTCTTCGGCTTTGACAATGGACCGTAATATTCTTCCTCTAATGATAGTGTTTTCTTCTTATCTTTTTTCTTCTTTTCCACATATTTATTTTTGTGATGTTTCTTATTTGTTTTATTTTTCTTATCCCAGAATGTGGCATCATCATTATCCATCATTTTACAGAAATTCTCTTATTTCTTCTTCTTTTCTTTGTATTTGTTTTTCTTTTTATCTGTCTTTCTATCTTTGCTTACATTAATAATAGAACGTTTGCCAACATTATCTACGTTTAATGTCATTTTTTCATGTTCGTCATCTAATTTTCTTCTTTTTGCTATATTTGCACATTCGTCTCCCTGTATAATTTCTGAAAGAATAAAAATTATCAAAATAAATTCAGGAGTATTTCATCAAACTTGTGTATTGCAGTTCTCCATAGTAACACCTAAAATGACAAAGTTGATCAATTCTAAGAAAAAATAAAAATAAACAGAAGGTCAACAGCCTTAAGGTGTGATTGTTGCTTTAACGCTAAGTGAGCAATCTTTTAAGCTATGTGATGGCGAGAACAAGTTGCATTAAATGATGATGAAGTCTGCTTTGGACTAGACCTAACATGCTTAGTTGGAATTTTTATAGTGCAAGTTCACTGAAACAACAGTCAGCTGGTAATAATGTCACTCCACTCAGACACATTATCTTGATTCTCAGCCAAGCATTTTGCTATTACTCCTTAATATTGAGTGTTCAGAGTAGAAGCAGCAAATACCAATTTCATATTATATGGTTTGACCTAACCAGAGTTCCTGCCCTTGATCTACTGCAGTGAGAATGGTAACCAATATGCCACCGATGCGGTTATGCACAGGTTAAAGATAAAAAAATAATACATGTATGACAATGACAGTGGCATAGAGGATATGCATGCATTACATCACAAAAAGTACAGATACATGTATGTAGCTTAAAATATATACTAGTTATATCTAATAATCTTTGATATCTACTTAACTAAATCACATAATTATTTATGCCCCCATGATGGGGCATTTAAATACTTCCCTTATCCGTCTTTCCATCCATTATATTTTAGTTACATGCTTCATCTTAAGTTTCCTGTGGCCAATGTTTTGAAATTTTTATAATTGTCTTTCACAACAATACACAGGTTAAGTTCAAATTTGATTCCTTTGATGGTTCCAGTTAATTGAATTTTTTTAATTTGTGGTTAGGTAAAATAGAATTTAGCAATTATTCCTTTTATGATTCCAGAGTTATTTCCCTTAGATTGAAAATGGTAAATTTGTGGTTTTCATGCTCTAATTTCAGCTTCACTCGGCTAAACGTTTTAAAATATTTACACAATGGTTTTGACCACAAAACACAGGTCAAATTTTATTTTGGCTGTAATATCTTGTACAATACGAGAGTTATTACTCTTAATTGATTTGTTTGCTCTACCATGCATATAGCTCTTAGTTTAATATTTATTAGTAACATGAGTTTCTGTGTCTTATGGACGCATTCTTCTATTTATTTATTTCATTATTAACTATTAAAAAAAAAATTCAATTGAATGTTAATCGTAATCTAAATCATTTAAAAAAAAATAGATGTTCTATGTTATAATAATCTAAAATAGAAAACACATACATGTATATATTTGGTTTGGTTTGCTTTATAGTATTTAACACTCAGTCACTAACAATCTTTATCACATATTGTTGTATCAAGTATACCTCACCCTGAACTGGGCTCAAACTCACAGCTTTAGTGGTGAGAGGCACTGATTGCACTGGTAGTTGTAAATCCAACTACAATACGATCACGAACACGACGACCCCTTATTAGATATTAAATGATTCCGAATTGAAATTACTTTAAAAATAAATAAAAGAATAACTAAAATTGACGGAAGAAATATAATGTTTAAATGAAATATTGTAGTAAGAGCCGATATACATTTGTAACTGTCACCACCTTGGTCCAAAAATTAGCTATTGTAGCTAAACTGTGTTTTTTTTTATATATCTACTGTACTACCGTGAATTTAGATATCTAAGAAATGGAATCCATTTTTTATCAACTTTGATATTCAAAGACGATTCATTGAAAATGTTTAAAAACAGGGTGTAAACCGTTTATCGAGCTCCTGACGGAATAAAAAAAAAATTTCTATTTGGGTTTCACACTATTGCACCGTAATCAAAATATCAATGTTGACAGTATTACTGGTAATTTATTGTATTATGAAAAGAAGGGTAGTGGTCCTCCAAGATAACACTTCTGATTTACCTAACATACCAAGATATAAAGTACCTGTGTTTCTACTTACATTCTTGAAAGAAAATAGGGATAGGTAGGTAGATATTCTTAACAATCTGACGAAGTGCTAATTCAAAAATGGCAATACAAACTTTATGGTAGGCATTTAATAATTAGGGTTGGTAGGGTTAGCAGAAACATTTTGTTTGCCTAATCTGAAAGTCATACATCCAACGCAAATCTAATTGATGTAAACATTTCAGGGTTTTAAAAAACTGATTTTTTGGTGCACATTTATTTTGGCAGTTTTGTATAAGAAAAGTTTTTGTTTAAATTAACATGTTAATTTATAGTTATCAACTTGGTTACTAGTAAATTGTGTCAATAGAATTTTAATTGGTAGATAGTTTTTCATATTTGATTATACACATCTGGTAAATATCAAACTCTAAAATAACAATTAATCAGCTGACTGTCATCTTACTGTTATTTATATTTATGTTCTGTGTAAATGTGTTAATAAGTTTACAATAAAGTCCAAAGAGTAATGGTCTGTAGTACAGATTCTACCTTCCTCCTAGCTAGTAGTCAGTTAACTATGAGTAATGGTCTGTAGTACAGATTCTACCTTCCTCCTAGCTAGTAGTAAGTTAACTATGAGTAATGGTCTGTAGTACAGATTCTACCTTCCTCCTATGTTAGTAGTCAGTTAACTATGAGTAATGGTCTGTAGCACAGATTCTACCTTCCTCCTAGCTAGTAGTCAGTTAACTATGAGTAATGGTCTGTAGTACAGATTCTACCTTCCTCCTAGCTAGTAGTCAGTTAACTAAGAGTAATGGTCTGTAGTACAGATTCTACCTTCCTCCTATGTTAGTAGTCAGTTAACTATGAGTAATGGTCTGTAGCACAGATTCTACCTTCCTCCTAGCTAGTAGTCAGTTAACTAGGAGTAATGGTCTGTAGTACAGATTATACCTTCCTCCTAGCAAGTAGTCAGTTAACTAGGAGTAATGGTCTGTAGTACAGATTATACCTTCCTCCTAGCTAGTAGTCAGTTAACTATGAGTAATGGTATGTAGCACATATTATACCTTCCTCCTAGCTAGTAGTCAGTTAACTATGAGTAATGGTCTGTAGTACAGATTCTACCTTCCTCCTAGCTAGTAGTCAGTTAACTAGGAGTAATGGTCTGTAGTACAGATTCTACCTTTCTCCTAGCAGCTAGAAGTCAGTTAACTATGAGTAATGGTCTGTAGTACAGATTCTACCTTTCTCCTAGCAGCTAGAAGTCAGTTAACTGAACATTTATTCAACTTGTTATTGTACTGTCCATGTTTATATTGTCATTCATCTTTGTGGCAGTATTTGGTTTTTTGAGTGGAAGCGAATCTGTGCAGGTTTTTTAATCATTTGTTTATATATGTATTGCCGTTGGAGATCCAGTTATCAAGAGGGGAGGGTTGGGATCCTATTAACTGGAATAGACTCGCCACTTTTTTGCCTGTCCCAAACCAGAACCTAGATTTCCAATGTCATATGTCATGGTCTTTTTTTGTGTTCAGTGAGTTGAGGTGAGAGGTGATGGTTCATTTTAATATTTGTTGAAAATGGTGGAATTGTATATAATTAGTTAAACTCAATCTAGGCAAACTTATTTTGCATGACCAAAGGGGAATAACTCCAGGAGAAATTATTTAAGAAATATTTTAAATTATTTATTCTGGGAAACCACTTGATATCACATTTGACTGGAACCTTCCTTTGATGGTCTTTAGAGAAATGCATATTTTTGGCATTGATCAGAAATCCAAGATGACAGCCACAGCAGTACATTTGTCCTGTAGTGGTGGCCATCTAGGATATTTGATCGCCAATACAAAATTGTATGAGGATCTGGTCATGTAATAAACATTTACCCAGTATACAGAAAGGTAGATATTTTGAAATTTACAAAGTTTAGGCCCATCCAAGGGTCAATCTTGACAAGCTTTGTTCTATATGGTGTGATGATGTCTGAGAATAATATTGGAAATTGAAATAAAAGACAACAGATAATGGATGCAATACCTCCATTGAACTTTTTGGGCTAAGATTTCATGGTCAGTTTGTTCAGATAAAAGACTAGTTTCCAACACAAAAAATCAAAAGGAAATATGGATTATTGCATCTTAGAAGGTTAGAAAAAGGGTCCCAACTCCTATTGAACTGAACCATTTGGAAAATCGTAACAAAATGTCCATGCTCATATCATACCAAGACACAATACCAACTATGAATTTAAGTTCCTACACAAGAATACTATGAAAGGGACATATGGACAACCATTTAAGAAGTCATAAAAAGGGGACATAACTCCTATCACATATGTTCATATCCTACCTAGACAGCATAACAAATATGAACTAACTCTGTGAATAGGTAAAAGACTTAATTGCCTACACAAGACAATGGCATGGGCAAATGAAAGAACAGACAAGGGCAATCCATCCAGTATACACACCACTGTATGAAAGTTAGTGGGGGTAAAATTATCAATATCCGTCCTCCAAGGTACAATATTGTACAGGTTGATGGCAGTTAAAAGACTTTATTACGAAAAGAAAATTAAAACAATCCCATCAATATCACATATGCATAGCAGAATAAAAAGCAAATATGTATATGTATACCTTTATATATATGTACAGTAATAGTCTAATTGCATGATAAACATATATTTAAATCTACATCGCATGTCATGATGATATTATAATATCAAATTACATTTTAATTATGATTGTTTTTTTAAACATGCAAACAATGGATAAGAATTATAGCTGAACAGAACCAAAACAATATATATCTGTATCACATTATCACATTTTATCAAGTGAAGAATTATTTCCCTTTACTGATTATAATGAAGCAGATTTGTCTTTCCTTGGTACTTGCAGTCTCCATGGTTGTAATGGTGGAATCAGCTTGTAATCATAAACTAGGTAAGTAAGATTTTTGTAATGGTTATAGCCCTCACCTCGAGTGTGGTAGATTATGGATTTGAGTCCTGGTCAGGTCAGACCAAACCAAAGACTATACAATTTGCATTTGCATCTTTCCACTTGGCACACCACATTAAGGAGTAAGGGCAAAGATTGATTGGCTCAGAATCAGAATAGAGCGTCTTAGTGGAGCACCACATGTCTACACGAGGACTGTTGTTTCAGTGAGCTAGCACTATAAAAATCCATCTAAGCCTGTTGGTCTAGTACAAAGGAGATATCATCATCTCATTGAAATGTAATTTATTCTCATCATTATACAGCTGAAAAATTGCTCCACTGGTGTTAAACAACAATCACTTAATATTTTGTGAGTTTTATGATTTTCATAGACACAGACCCACAGTATATCTATGATATATACCCCAAACTTTTCCTTCTAAATTTCATTCTACTTACTTCAAACTAAATAATAAGGATACAACTTAGTAGGTATTTTACAGTAATATGTAGTTAAGTTAAGCTAAGAATAGTTTTTAACACCACTTTCAACAATATTTCAGTTATATCTGTGATCTGTTGTAGTTAAGTTAAGCTAAGAATAGTTTTTAACACCACTTTCAACAATATTTCAGTTATATCTGTGATCTGTTGTAGTTAAGTTATGCTAAGAATAGTTTTTAACACCACTTTCAACAATATTTCAGTTATATTGTGGCGGTCAGTTTTATTGGTGGAGGAAACTGAAGTACCTGGAGAAAACCGCCGACCTGCCGCAAGTCACTAACTAACTTTATCACATAATGTTGCATCGAGTACACCTAGCCTGAGCAGGATTTGAACTCGCAACGTTAGTGGTGAAGGCATTTATTGCATAGGTAGTTGTAAATCCAACTGCTATATGATCACGACCATGACCACGATGGCCCCTTGTATTTGGGGTCACAAACTATTACATATAATATCTATAAGCAATGATATATGTATCTAATTAGTGATATCTTCATTTTCAGAGGCCTCCTTGTTTGATGATCTCTTGAATATGATGAGAAAATATAAAGGTTCTTCTCGTAAGTCTACTATTATGACAGTCTTATCACTAATTCATTGACCAAGTTTTAAACGTTATCTTAGTATCAGTAAAACAGAATTTTGCATGCATCCCTGGAGTGGGCGTTGAATGGTTGTGCACTTCATTGAGAAGTAACAAAACGACGAAATAAAAAATCAACGAATATCACATTTTCTGCCAATCCACGAACATTTATACCAACGAAAATAAGTGAATCCACAGTATATGTTTATTATACAATGGTAAATTATGTATGGTTTTCATTCAAACAGAATGGTGGTTTCTCAGAAGAAGACATTGTAAAATTTTCCTATTGGCTGCCATTCATTTTTTTTTAAATGAAGCAAATGTTGTTATTTGGTATATGTATCCTGTATACTTCAGACAAAGCGTTAACTATGCACATAGAAAACAAATGTGAAGTTTATTTGTATGACTTTTATATGATTCACTAATACCACTCCATATTTCTTATTTGTGATTTTTTAGATTGCTCCGGTTACAAGAGTGAAATACCTGCTTTCTCAGCAACCAGATCCCAGTCAAAATCACTTGGACCAGGAGAGATAATTTTGTTTGATCACGTCTGGACAAATGTTGGAAATGGCTATAATCCCAATACAGGAAAGTTTACAGCTCCCAAAAGTGGCCTATATCAAATATCGGGTACTATCATGTCAACGTCTGGGAAGTACCTATATGTCTATCTGTTCAAGAATGATAAACAAACTGTATCTCTTTATGCTGGCACAGGGTATGATACAGCGACAGTCAACATTGTGTTTAAATTACAGAAGGGAGAAACTGTTTATATGAAGCATCATAATAATACCCAGACCATATACAGTGATAGCAGTGTTTACTGTGTATTTTCAGGTTTTCTAATATCTGAATAAAAGATTATTCTACACTATATAACTTTTTATTTAATATAAGGTGCCATAAACAATCATAACTGTTTTAATTTAAGGTGTCAAAATAGTCATCAAACTAAATAATTGCATTTTATAATCGAATGATTAATTAGTTGGAAATTAGATTTTGGTTCAGTTTCACTGTTATGCCTTATGCTGGACTTGAATATTATCTAATATTTAAATAAAGATTGAGGCCATCAGCTCTCTTTAATAGTTTTTTAATAGTATTTTCAGGTTTTCTAATATCTGAATAAAAGATTATTCTATACTATATAACTGTTTAATTTAAGGTGTCAAACTAAATAATTTTGCATTTTATAATCGAATGATTAATTGGTTGAAAATTTGATTTTGGTTGATGGCCTTGAATATTATCTAACATATAAATAATGATTGAGGTTATCAGGTCTCTTTAATAGTTTAATATAATACATATGACAACTTCTGTACAACTAATATTAAATATAATGTTCAAGATTATAGCATTCATTAAAATAAGACTGTTTGTATGTTTATATGTGAAGGGTTGGCATTTCTCTCACATGTAGAAACCACTTGTATGACCACATCATTACATTAAGAAGGGAAGTTTGGGTACATAATACTAGTTTAACCCTGTCACTTTTTACTGAAGTGTCTGTACCAAGCCAGGAAAGTGAGGCAGTCATGTATTTGTTTGTAAGAGGTATCGATTTTGACTCTTTCTACGATTTTTTTTATTGGATTTTAGAACTGTTCCGACAATGTGGTATTTTAGAACTGTTCCGACAGTGTGGTATTTTAGAACTGTTCCGACAGTGTGGTATTTTAGAACTTTTCCGACAGTGTGGTATTTTAGAACTGTTCCGACAGTGTGGTATTTTAGAACTATTCTGACAGTGTGGTATTTTAGAACTGTTCTGACAGTGTGGTATTTTAGAACTATTCTGACAGTGTGGTATTTTAGAACTGTTCTGACAGTGTGGTATTTTAGAACTGTTCTGACAGTATGGTATTTTAGAACTGTTCCGACAGTGTGGTATTTTAGAACTGTTCTGACAGTGTGGTATTTTATTAGTAGAATGTTTGTTCAAGTAACTCATCATGTAAATCAAGCTATTCAGTCTTAATGATTTACCCTCATCTGGGTGTCAACCTATACCTGATTGATAAGATGAGAGGATAATATTCTGTATATTTAACCCCATCACATTTTTGCACTTGTCTCAAGCCATGCCCAACATCATGTGTTGTGGTCTTTTTCATTTAAGTTCAGTGAGCTAAGGTGACGGGTTACTGTTTGTTTTGTTGACGTCAGTGGAATTGTTGACCATCAATGTTTCATAAGTTGCCTTATAAGCCTAACACTACCACAGAGCAACACTTAAGATCAATTTATTATTCTTAGAACACGTCATATAACACATATTGTCTTTTTCATTTAAGTAAATAAACAGGAAGTAATCGTTACAATAATTATTGGTCAACGCTATCTGAAGAATTTTTTTTGATAAATTGTGTTAACCATTCCTTTGGATAGTTCACAGCTACATGTACAGTACTTGCAAATGATTAGGGGGGATATTGTTAGGGTTATGGTGTTTAACACCACTTTCAACAATATTTCAGTTATTTCGTGGCAGTCAGTTTTATTGGTGGAGGAAACTGGAGTATCCAGAAAAAAACACAGACCTGTAGCAAGTCACTGACAAACTTTATCACATAATGTTGAATCAAATACATCTCATCATGAGTGGGATTAAAACTCACTACTTTAGTGGTGATAGGCACTGATTGCATAGGGTTTGTCAGTGACTTGCAGCAGGTCAGTGGTTTTCTCTGGGTACTCCGGTTTTATCCACCAATAAAACTGAATGCTACGATATAGTTGAAATATTGTTGAAAGTAATCTTAGACACAATAACGCTAACCTTAACCCCCTGATTGCATAGGTAGCTGTAAATACAACTACCATACGATCACAACCACGATGGCCCCATGATGATTTGGTAATTCTCCTTGACATGAAAATGGTTTTTTAAGCTGTCAGACTGAATGTTATTTTTTTTCTGCTGAAAGTGGCACTAAACACCTTAACCCTAACCTCCTGACTTTAAATCCAACTACCATACTCTCAGGACCACAACAACTCCTGATGATTTAAAGGTGTCAGACTTAATATTGTTATTTTTTTAGTGATAATATAAAAAAAACTCAACTTAATAACTCAATACTTACAGTCAGGTGAAACTGTCTCCATATTTCAGGGCACTCCTAAAACAAACACAACAATGATATTACAATCATACCTGTCCATGTGGTCACTTCTATTAAGCACTCCTAAAACAAACATAATAATGATATTACAGTCAAACCTGTCCATGTGGTCACCTCTATTAAGCAGTCCTAAAACAAACACAACAATGATATTACAGTCAAACCTGTCCATGTGGTCACCTCTATTAAGCACTCCTAAAACAAACACAACAATGATATTACAGTCAAACCTGTCCATGTGGTCACCTCTATTAAGCACTCCTAAAACAAACACAACAATGATATTACAGTCATACCTGTCCATGTGGTCACCTCTATTAACCAGTCCTAAAACAAACACAACAATGATATTACAGTCAAACCTGTCCATGTGGTCACCTCTATTAAGTACTCCTAAAACAAACACAACAATGATATTACAGTCAAACCTGTCCATGTGGTCACTTCTATTAAGCACTCCTAAAACAAAAACAACAACGATACTACAGTCAAACCTGTCCATGTGGTCACCTCTATTAAGCACTCCTAAAACAAACATAACAATGATATTACAGTCTTACCTGTCCATGTGGTCATCTCTATTAAGCAGTCCTAAAACAAACACAACAATGATATTACAGTCAAACCTGTCCATGTGGTCACTTCTATTAAGCACTCCTAAAACAAACACAACAATGATATTACAGTCATACCTGTCCATGTGGTCACCTCTATTAAGCACTCCTAAAACAAACATAACAATGATATTACAGTCAAACCTGTCCATGTGGTCACCTCTATTAAGCACTCCTAAAACAAACATAACAATGATATTACAGTCAAACCTGTCCAAGTGGTCACCTCTATTAAGCACTCCTAAAACAAACACAACAATGATATTACAGTCATACCTGTCCATGTGGTCACCTCTATTAAGCACTCCTAAAACAAACATAACAATGATATTACAGTGAAACCTGTCCATGTGGTCACCTCTATTAAGTACTCCTAAAACAAACACAACAATGATATTACAGTCAAACCTGTCCATGTGGTCACCTCTATTAAGCACTCCTAAAACAAACATAACAATGATATTACAGTCAAACCTGTCCATGTGGTCACCTCTATTAAGTACTCCTAAAACAAACACAACAATGATATTACAGTCAAACCTGTCCATGTGGTCACTTCTATTAAGCACTCCTAAAACAAACACAACAATGATACTACAGTCAAACCTGTCCATGTGGTCACCTCTATTAAGCAGTCCTAAAACAAACACAACAATGATATTACAGTCATACCTGTCCATGTGGTCACTTCTATTAAGCACTCCTAAAACAAACATAACAATGATATTACAGTCAAACCTGTCCATGTGGTCACCTCTATTGAGCACTCCTAAAACAAACATAACAATGATATTACAGTCATACCTGTCCATGTGGTCACCTCTATTAAGCACTCCTAAAACAAACATAACAATGATATTACAGTCATACCTGTCCATGTGGTGACCTCTATTAAGCACTCCTAAAACAAACACAACAATGATATTACAGTCAAACCTGTCCAAGTGGTCACCTCTATTAAGCACTCCTAAAACAAACACAACAATGATATTACAGTCAAACCTGTCCATGTGGTCACCTCTATTAAGCACTCCTAAAACAAATACAACAATGATATTACAGTCAAACCTGTCCATGTGGTCACCTCTATTAAGCAGTCCTAAAACAAACATAACAATGATATTACAGTCATACCTGTCCATGTGGTGACCTCTATTAAGCACTCCTAAAACAAACACAACAATGATATTACAGTCAAACCTGTCCATGTGGTCACCTCTATTAAGCAGTCCTAAAACAAACATAACAATGATATTACAGTCAAACTTGTCCATGTGGTCACCTCTATTAAGTACTCCTAAAACAAACACAACAATGATATTACAGCCAAACTTGTCCATGTGGTCACCTCTATTAAGCACTCCTAAAACAAACACAACAATGATATTACAGTCAAACCTGTCCATATGGTCACCTCTATTAAGCAGTCCTAAAAAAACATAACAATGATATTACAGTCAAACCTGTCCATGTGGTCACCTCTATTAAGCAGTCCTAAAACAAACATAACAATGATATTACAGTCATACCTGTCCATGTGGTCACCTCTATTAAGCAGTCCTAAAAAAACATAACAATGATATTACAGTCAAACCTGTCCATGTGGTCATCTCTATTAAGCACTCCTAAAACAAACATAACAATGATATTACAGTCATACCTGTCCATGTGGTCACCTCTATTAAGCACTCCTAAAACAAACATAACAATGATATTACAGTCAAACCTGTCCATGTGGTCACCTCTATTAAGCACTCCTAAAACAAACACAACAATGATATTACAGTCATACCTGTCCATGTGGTCACCTCTATTAAGCACTCCTAAAACAAACATAACAATGATATTACAGTCAAACCTGTCCATGTGGTCACCTCTATTAAGCACTCCTAAAACAAACACAACAATGATATTACAGTCAAACCTGTCCATGTGGTCACCTCTATTAAGCACTCCTAAAACAAACACAACAATGATATTACAGTCATACCTGTCCATGTGGTGACCTCTATTAAGCACTCCTAAAACAAACACAACAATGATATTACAGTCAAACCTGTCCATGTGGTCACCTCTATTAAGTACTCCTAAAACAAACACAACAATGATATTACAGTCAAACCTGTCCATGTGGTCACCTCTATTAAGCACTCCTAAAACAAGTACAACAATGATATTACAGTCATACCTGTCCATGTGGTCACCTCTATTAAGCACTCCTAAAACAAACATAACAATGATATTACAGTCATACCTGTCCATGTGGTCACCTCTATTAAGCACTCCTAAAACAAGTACAACAATGATATTACAGTCATACCTGTCCATGTGGTCACTTCTATTAAGCACTCCTAAAACAAGTACAACAATGATATTACAGTCAAACCTGTCCATGTGGTCACCTCTATTAAGCAGTCCTAAAACAAACACAACAATGATATTACAGTCATACCTGTCCATGTGGTCACCTCTATTAAGCACTCCTAAAACAAACATAACAATGATATTACAGTCAAACCTGTCCATGTGGTCACTTCTATTAAGCACTCCTAAAACAAGTACAACAATGATATTACAGTCAAACCTGTCCATGTGGTCACCTCTATTAAGCAGTCCTAAAACAAACACAACAATGATATTACAGTCATACCTGTCCATGTGGTCACCTCTATTAAGCACTCCTAAAACAAACATAACAATGATATTACAGTCAAACCTGTCCATGTGGTCACCTCTATTAAGCACTCCTAAAACAAACATAACAATGATATTACAGTCAAACCTGTCCATGTGGTCACCTCTATTAAGCACTCCTAAAACAAGTACAACAATGATATTACAGTCATACCTGTCCATGTGGTCACCTCTATTAAGCACTCCTAAAACAAACATAACAATGATATTACAGTCATACCTGTCTATGTGGTCACCTCTATTAAGCACTCCTAAAACAAACACAACAATGATATTACAGTCAAACCTGTCCATGTGGTCACCTCTATTAAGCAGTCCTAAAACAAACATAACAATGATATTACAGTCATACCTGTCCATGTGGTGACCTCTATTAAGCACTCCTAAAACAAACACAAAAATGATATTACAGTCAAACCTGTCCATGTGGTCACCTCTATTAAGCAGTCCTAAAACAAACATAACAATGATATTACAGTCAAACTTGTCCATGTGGTCACCTCTATTAAGTACTCCTAAAACAAACACAACAATGATATTACAGCCAAACTTGTCCATGTGGTCACCTCTATTAAGCACTCCTAAAACAAACACAACAATGATATTACAGTCAAACCTGTCCATATGGTCACCTCTATTAAGCAGTCCTAAAAAAACATAACAATGATATTACAGTCAAACCTGTCCATGTGGTCACCTCTATTAAGCAGTCCTAAAACAAACATAACAATGATATTACAGTCATACCTGTCCATGTGGTCACCTCTATTAAGCAGTCCTAAAAAAACATAACAATGATATTACAGTCAAACCTGTCCATGTGGTCATCTCTATTAAGCACTCCTAAAACAAACATAACAATGATATTACAGTCATACCTGTCCATGTGGTCACCTCTATTAAGCACTCCTAAAACAAACATAACAATGATATTACAGTCAAACCTGTCCATGTGGTCACCTCTATTAAGCACTCCTAAAACAAACACAACAATGATATTACAGTCATACCTGTCCATGTGGTCACCTCTATTAAGCACTCCTAAAACAAACATAACAATGATATTACAGTCAAACCTGTCCATGTGGTCACCTCTATTAAGCACTCCTAAAACAAACACAACAATGATATTACAGTCAAACCTGTCCATGTGGTCACCTCTATTAAGCACTCCTAAAACAAACACAACAATGATATTACAGTCATACCTGTCCATGTGGTGACCTCTATTAAGCACTCCTAAAACAAACACAACAATGATATTACAGTCAAACCTGTCCATGTGGTCACCTCTATTAAGTACTCCTAAAACAAACACAACAATGATATTACAGTCAAACCTGTCCATGTGGTCACCTCTATTAAGCACTCCTAAAACAAACACAACAATGATATTACAGTCATACCTGTCCATGTGGTCACCTCTATTAAGCACTCCTAAAACAAACATAACAATGATATTACAGTCATACCTGTCCATGTGGTCACCTCTATTAAGCACTCCTAAAACAAGTACAACAATGATATTACAGTCATACCTGTCCATGTGGTCACTTCTATTAAGCACTCCTAAAACAAGTACAACAATGATATTACAGTCAAACCTGTCCATGTGGTCACCTCTATTAAGCAGTCCTAAAACAAACACAACAATGATATTACAGTCATACCTGTCCATGTGGTCACCTCTATTAAGCACTCCTAAAACAAACATAACAATGATATTACAGTCAAACCTGTCCATGTGGTCACTTCTATTAAGCACTCCTAAAACAAGTACAACAATGATATTACAGTCAAACCTGTCCATGTGGTCACCTCTATTAAGCAGTCCTAAAACAAACACAACAATGATATTACAGTCATACCTGTCCATGTGGTTACCTCTATTAAGCACTCCTAAAACAAACATAACAATGATATTACAGTCAAACCTGTCCATGTGGTCACCTCTATTAAGCACTCCTAAAACAAACACAACAATGATATTACAGTCATACCTGTCCATGTGGTCACCTCTATTAAGCACTCCTAAAACAAGTACAACAATGATATTACAGTCAGACCTGTCCATGTGGTCACCTCTATTAAGCACTCCTAAAACAAACATAACAATGATATTACAGTCATACCTGTCCATGTGGTCACCTCTATTAAGCACTCCTAAAACAAACATAACAATGATATTACAGTCAAACCTGTCCATGTGGTCACCTCTATTAAGCACTCCTAAAACAAACATAACAATGATATTACAGTCAAACCTGTCCATGTGGTCACCTCTATTAAGCACTCCTAAAACAAGTACAACAACGATATTACAGTCATACCTGTCCATGTGGTCACCTCTATTAAGCACTCCTAAAACAAACATAACAATGATATTACAGTCATACCTGTCTATGTGGTCACCTCTATTAAGCACTCCTAAAACAAACACAACAATGATATTACAGTCAAACCTGTCCATGTGGTCACCTCTATTAAGCACTCCTAAAACAAACACAACAATGATATTACAGTCATACCTGTCCATGTGGTCACCTCTATTAAGCACTCCTAAAACAAACACAACAATGATATTACAGTCAAACCTGTCCATGTGGTCACCTCTATTAAGCAGTCCTAAAACAAACATAACAATGATATTACAGTCAAACCTGTCCATGTGGTCACCTCTATTAAGCAGTCCTAAAACAAACACAACAATGATATTACAGTCAGACCTGTCCATGTGGTCACCTCTATTAAGCACTCCTAAAACAAACACAACAATGATATTACAGTCATACCTGTCCATGTGGTCACCTCTATTAAGCACTCCTAAAACAAACATAACAATGATATTACAGTCAAACCTGTCCATGTGGTCACCTCTATTAAGCACTCCTAAAACAAACACAACAATGATATTACAGTCATACCTGTCCATGTGGTCACCTCTATTAAGCACTCCTAAAACAAGTACAACAATGATATTACAGTCAGACCTGTCCATGTGGTCACCTCTATTAAGCACTCCTAAAACAAACATAACAATGATATTACAGTCATACCTGTCCATGTGGTCACCTCTATTAAGCACTCCTAAAACAAACATAACAATGATATTACAGTCAAACCTGTCCATGTGGTCACCTCTATTAAGCACTCCTAAAACAAACATAACAATGATATTACAGTCAAACCTGTCCATGTGGTCACCTCTATTAAGCACTCCTAAAACAAGTACAACAATGATATTACAGTCATACCTGTCCATGTGGTCACCTCTATTAAGCACTCCTAAAACAAACATAACAATGATATTACAGTCATACCTGTCTATGTGGTCACCTCTATTAAGCACTCCTAAAACAAACACAACAATGATATTACAGTCAAACCTGTCCATGTGGTCACCTCTATTAAGCACTCCTAAAACAAACACAACAATGATATTACAGTCATACCTGTCCATGTGGTCACCTCTATTAAGCACTCCTAAAACAAACACAACAATGATATTACAGTCAAACCTGTCCATGTGGTCACCTCTATTAAGCAGTCCTAAAACAAACATAACAATGATATTACAGTCAAACCTGTCCATGTGGTCACCTCTATTAAGCAGTCCTAAAACAAACACAACAATGATATTACAGTCAGACCTGTCCATGTGGTCACCTCTATTAAGCACTCCTAAAACAAACATAACAATGATATTACAGTCATACCTGTCCATGTGGTCACCTCTATTAAGCACTCCTAAAACAAACATAACAATGATATTACAGTCAAACCTGTCCATGTGGTCACCTCTATTAAGCACTCATAAAACAAGTACAACAATGATATTACAGTCATACCTGTCCATGTGGTCACCTCTATTAAGCACTCCTAAAACAAACATAACAATGATATTACAGTCATACCTGTCCATGTGGTCACCTCTATTAAGCACTCCTAAAACAAACACAACAATGATATTACAGTCAAACCTGTCCATGTGGTCACCTCTATTAAGCACTCCTAAAACAAACACAACAATGATATTACAGTCATACCTGTCCATGTGGTCACCTCTATTAAGCACTCCTAAAACAAACATAACAATGATATTACAGTCAAACCTGTCCATGTGGTCACCTCTATTAAGCAGTCCTAAAACAAACACAACAATGATATTACAGTCATACCTGTCCATGTGGTCACCTCTATTAAGCACTCCTAAAACAAGTACAACAATGATATTACAGTCATACCTGTCCATGTGGTCACCTCTATTAAGCACTCCTAAAACAAACATAACAATGATATTACAGTCAAACCTGTCCATGTGGTCACCTCTATTAAGCACTCCTAAAACAAATACAACAATGATATTACAGTCAAACCTGTCCATGTGGTCACCTCTATTAAGTACTCCTAAAACAAACATAACAATGATATTACAGTCAAACCTGTCCATGTGGTCACCTCTATTAAGCACTCCTAAAACAAACACAACAATGATATTACAGTCAGACCTGTCCATGTGGTCACCTCTATTAAGCACTCCTAAAACAAGTACAACAATGATATTACAGTCAGACCTGTCCATGTGGTCACCTCTATTAAGCACTCCTAAAACAAACATAACAATGATATTACAGTCAAACCTGTCCATGTGGCCACCTCTATTAAGCACTCCTAAAACAAACACAACAATGATACTACAGTCAAACCTGTCCATGTGGTCACCTCTATTAAGCACTCCTAAAACAAACATAACAATGATATTACAGTCAAACCTGTCCATGTGGTCACCTCTATTAAGTACTCCTAAAACAAACACAACAATGATATTACAGTCAAACCTGTCCATGTGGTCACCTCTATTAAGCAGTCCTAAAACAAACACAATGATATTACAGTCATACCTGTCCATGTGGTCACCTCTATTAAGCACTCCTAAAACAAACATAACAATGATATTACAGTCAAACCTGTCCATGTGGTCACCTCTATTAAGCACTCCTAAAACAAACACAACAATGATATTACAGTCAAACCTGTCCATGTGGTCACCTCTATTAAGCACTCCTAAAACAAACATAACAATGATATTACAGTCAAACCTGTCCATGTGGTCACCTCTATTAAGCACTCCTAAAACAAACATAACAATGATATTACAGTCAAACCTGTCCATGTGGTCACCTCTATTAAGCACTCCTAAAACAAACATAACAATGATATTACAGTCAAACCTGTCCATGTGGTCACCTCTATTAAGCAGTCCTAAAACAAACATAACAATGATATTACAGTCAAACCTGTCCATGTGGTCACCTGTATTAAGTCAAACCTGTCCATGTGGTCACCTCTATTAAGCACTCCTAAAACAAACATAACAATGATATTACAGTCAAACCTGTCCATGTGGTCACCTCTATTAAGTACTCCTAAAACAAACACAACAATGATATTACAGTCAAACCTGTCCATGTGGTCACCTCTATTAAGCACTCTTAAAACAAACATAACAATGATATTACAGTCAAACCTGTCCATGTGGTCACCTCTATTAAGCAGTCCTAAAACAAGTACAACAATGATATTACAGTCAAACCTGTCCATGTGGTCACCTCTATTAAGCACTCCTAAAACAAACACAACAATGATATTACAGTCAAACCTGTCCATGTGGTCACCTCTATTAAGCACTCCTAAAACAAACATAACAATGATATTACAGTCAAACCTGTCCATGTGGTCACCTCTATTAAGCACTCTTAAAACAAACATAACAATGATATTACAGTCAAACCTGTCCATGTGGTCACCTCTATTAAGCACTCCTAAAACAAACACAACAATGATATTACAGTCAAACCTGTCCATGTGGTCACCTCTATTAAGCACTCCTAAAACAAACATAACAATGATATTACAGTCATACCTGTCCATGTGGTCACCTCTATTAAGCACTCCTAAAACAAACATAACAATGATATTACAGTCAAACCTGTCCATGTAGTCACCTCTATTAAGCACTCCTAAAACAAACATAACAATGATATTACAGTCAAACCTGTCCATGTGGTCACTTCTATTAAGCACTCCTAAAACAAACACAACAATGATATTACAGTCAAACCTGTCCATGTGGTCACCTCTATTAAGTACTCCTAAAACAAACACAACAATGATATTACAGTCAAACCTGTCCATGTGGTCACCTCTATTAAGTACTCCTAAAACAAACACAACAATGATATTACAGTCAAACCTGTCCATGTGGTCACCTCTATTAAGCACTCCTAAAACAAACACAACAATGATATTACAGTCAAACCTGTCCATGAGGTCACCTCTATTAAACACTCCTAAAACAAACAGTATAACGGAACAATGATATGACAGTTAAACCTGTCCATGTGGTCACCTCTATTAAGCACTCCTAAAACAAACACAACAATGATATTACAGTCAAACCTGTCCATGTGGTCACTTCTATTAAGCACTCCTAAAACAAACACAACAATGATATTACAGTCAAACCTGTCCATGTGGTCACTTCTATTAAGCACTCCTAAAACAAACATAACAATGATATTACAGTCATACCTGTCCATGTAGTCACCTCTATTAAGCACTCCTAAAACAAACATAACAATGATATTACAGTCAAACCTATCCATGTGGTCACCTCTATTAAGCAGTCCTAAAACAAACATAACAATGATATTACAGTCAAACCTGTCCATGTGGTCACCTCTATTAAACACTCCTAAAACAAACATAACAATGATATTACAGTCATACCTGTCCATGTGGTCATCTCTATTAAGCAGTCCTAAAACAAACATAACAATGATATTACAGTCAAACCTGTCGATGTGGTCACCTCTATTAAGCAGTCCTAAAACAAACACAACAATGATATTACAGTCAAACATGTCCATGTGGTCACCTCTATTAAGCACTCCTAAAACAAACACAACAATGATATTACAGTCAAACCTGTCCATGAGGTCACCTCTATTAAACACTCCTAAAACAAACAGTATAACGGAACAATGATATGACAGTCAAACCTGTCCATGTGGTCACCTCTATTAAGCACTCCTAAAACAAACACAACAATGATATTACAGTCAAACCTGTCCATGTGGTCACTTCTATTAAGCACTCCTAAAACAAACACAACAATGATATTACAGTCAAACCTGTCCATGTGGTCACCTCTATTAAGCACTCCTAAAACAAACACAACAATGATATTACAGTCAAACCTGTCCATGTGGTCACCTCTATTAAGCATTCCTAAAACAAACACAACAATGATATTACAGTCAAACCTGTCCATGTGGTCACCTCTATTAAGCACTCCTAAAACAAACACAACAATGATATTACAGTCAAACCTGTCCATGAGGTCACCTCTATTAAACACTCCTAAAACAAACAGTATAACGGAACAATGATATGACAGTCAAACCTGTCCATGTGGTCACCTCTATTAAGCACTCCTAAAACAAACAGTATAACACAACAATGATATGACAGTCAAACCTGTCCATGTGGTCACCTCTATTAAGCACTCCTAAAACAAACACAACAATGATATTACAGTCAAACCTGTCCATGTGGTCACTTCTATTAAGCACTCCTAAAACAAACACAACAATGATATTACAGTCAAACCTGTCCATGTGGTCACCTCTATTAAGCACTCCTAAAACAAACATAACAATGATATTACAGTCAAACCTATCCATGTGGTCACCTCTATTAAGCACTCCTAAAACAAACACAACAATGATATTACAGTCAAACCTGTCCATGTGGTGACCTCTATTAAGCAGCCACCTGTATTTAAAGGTCACCCTTACTACTTGTCCTGTCATAGAAAATTTCAAGATTGTCTTCTATCATGGCTGCAGGTACCAGAAACACTTTATTGGGTCCATGACTAAATAACACTAAATTTATTTGTCCCATTTATTACTACCGAAAATCACACGATTGCATGATAAACTGTGCTTCATTTACTGATTCTAAAACTTCAATGTATTGATAAATACAACTATAGCAAACTTATTGTAAACTTATTGTAACAAACTCTATCACATTATGTGATAGAGTTTGTTAGTGACTTATGACAGGTCGGAGGTTTTCTGTGGTTTCCTCTACCAATAAAACTGACTGCCATGATATAACTGAAATATTGTTGACAGTGGCATTAAACACCACAACTCTTCCACCCCCACTCCCATTCTTGATAGTTACCATTTGGTAAATAACTTTATAATACCTGTCCCCAAAGATTTAGAAATTAATTGAATCACTGTTATTTTTTTTATTTTTTTTTAAACTTACGTAAGATGTGTGTCCTAACATCTGACATCTATGGCAGTCTATATAACGTGATCTTCTGGGACCAGTACAATCAGATGCCACATGACCTGGTTTATTACAGTTGTCACATATCGTGTTAGAACATTTATTACCGCTGTGGCCACTTTCTCTACATAGATAACATACAACCACTTTCTGTAAAGATAAAAGAAGATGTCAAAATGGTGATGTTGACAGTGATGAAACATGAGATATAGAATGAGAAAATTTTATATTCCAGAAATTTATATTGACGATTCTAACATGACGTCCTTCTTCCGCTTTGCTAACAAACGAGCGATTTATCGATTGGGTATAATCCCATTCGCACAATTATCGTCTGAGATGATGAAATGAGAAAATATTATATTCCAGAGATTTATATTGATCATTGAGTGGTTACCATGGAGATCAGGTTGTTTATTTATACCAATATTTCCATTAAATACACCCAGTAACTCCATCACAACACTATGTTGCTTTCCTTTCTTTCTTCTTATTTGTTTGTAAATTTAGGTCACAGTTAAGATTTTCAAGACTGCATCCATGGTGTAATGATTAGTTCTCATCTTGAGTGTGGTAGATCGTGGGTTCTAAACTATAAAATTGGTATTAGCTCCTTCTTCACTAATATAAATATACAGCAAAAAGGAGTAGACAAAGGACTGGTTGGATTGGAGTCGGGATAATGTGTCCCAGTGGAGGGAAATGTCTACCCTTGGAGTGTTGTTTCACTGAGTTAGCATAATAAAATTCCAAATATGAGTGTTGGTCTTAACAGGGCCTGAGGGGTTCAAAATTATGTAGGTGAGAGGTCCGTGACCTTTCGCTACTGACTTCAGATTCTTTAAATATGTAGTGTATCAAATCATAAATGTAGGTTAATGGTGTAATGATTAGTGTGGTAAATCGTGGGTACAATCCCAGGTCAGACTTTTACCATGGGTATAATCTTTCGATAAGTTTATCAAACTCTTTAAACATGACACTCATATCTCATGGAATTGGAAACTTACCTTTAAAAATCATTTAATGGCATAATATAAGAAAAAATTGTCTGCTTGAAGTTGTCACCCTCAAAAATCCTACTTCCATTTTTTATTAAACATGAATTCAGATGGTTACTTTCCAATGCAAGCAACTTTTTTTTTATCTAACAGAGTAGGGATTCATTTTGTATTTTACTTCTACTTTATCATAAATCATTTTGACTGGTTCCCGGATTTAGCGGTATTACACCTATTAACTACAGGAAAACCAACAAAAAGGCAAGAAATATAAAACATGTATGTTAATCCTGGTTACCGAAAATGGTCTTCTGCACATAAATATGTCAATCAAAATAAACCAGTACTCATAGCCAAAAGGGAGCTTATTTATTTTGTGAAATAGTTATATAGTGAAATAATTATGCATATTGGGCTGTGAATCTAGTGTCTAGTGATGAAAAATTCAATGAAACCACAATGTAAAACATTTTGATTGGACCAAACTTTTCATAGACACCATATTCCCTTGAGTGCCCCAAAGTCTTCTGAGACAGCATTGGGTCATATCTTCTCACAACAATGCAAAGTTAAACAATTAAAAAGATACAAGGTGATTATTGATAATTGCTTAAAATCTTCTGATAAAACTAGGACCTTCCTAACAACGACCTTTAATTTTAAAAAATAATCTTGAACTCCTGGGTCTATTAGAAAGTGGACATCATCACCATCATTTGATCACAAAGTAATTTGTTCTCATCATGATACACATAAACCAGAGGCTCCCAGGAGCCTGTAATCGCTCACCTGGATCAAAGCTGCTTTCAATAACAATGCAATTGCACTGCGGCAGCCATCTTGGTGGGAGAGGATGACTGCTGGACACAATTTTGGAAGAGGACCATCAAATGACTATTCAATCAAAGTTTGGTTCTAATTGAGCTACTGGTTCCAGACAAGATGGTTTTTATGTGAATTTCCCATAGGGTTCTATGTTAAACTAAGTACAGCTGTGCAACCATCTTGGTCAGAGGGCGGGACCACCAGACACAATTTTGGAAGAGGACCATCCAATTGCTATTTTGTAAAAGTTTGGTTCCAATTGAGCAACTCACAGGTTCCAGACAAGAAGATTTGTATGTGAATTTCCCATAGGGTCCTATGTTAAGCTAAGTTCGGCTGTGGGGGCCATCATGGTCGAAGGGCCGAACTGCCGGACACATTTTTGGAAGAGAACCATCCAATGACTATTTCATCAAAATTTTGTTCTTATTGAGCAAATGGTTTCAGACAAGAAGATTTTTATGGGAATTTCCCATAGGGTCCTATGTTAAATTAAGTTCGGCTGTGGTGGCCATCTTGGTCGGAGGTATGAAATGTCGGACACAATTTTGGAAGGGGACCACCCAAGGATCATTTCAGCAAAGTTTGGTTGAGATTGGCTCAGTAGTTTCAGAGGAGAAGATTTTGTTTTTATTCCATCCCCCCTTTATTCTATTTTTAGCTTGGCGGCCATCATGGTTGGAAGTCGGGATCACCGGACACAATTTTGGAAGGGGGCCACCCAAGGATCATTCCATCAAAGTTTGGTTGCAATTGGCCCAGTGGTTTCTGAGGAGAAGATTTTTATGTGAATTTCCCATAGGGTCCTATGTTAAGCTAAGTTCGGCTGTGGGGGCCATCTTGGTCAAAGGGCCGAACCGCCGGACTTAATTTTGGAAGAGAACCATCCAATGACTATTTCATCAAAATTTTGTTCTTATTGAGCAAATGGTTTCAGAAAAGAAGATTTGTATGGGAATTTCCCATAGGGTCCTATGTTAAATTAAGTTCGGCTGTGGTGGCCATATTGGTCGAAGTTCCGAAATGCCGGACACAGTTTTGGAAGAGGACCACCCAAGAATCATTTCAGGAAAGTTTGGTTGAGATTGGCTCAGTAGTTTCAGAGGAGAAGATTTTTTTCAAATTTCACCCCCCCTTTTTTCTAATATGCATAATCGGTCAAAATCGGCAAAAGTTCAAAGTTCATAAAAAATCCAGTAATATTTGTTTAAAAGCTCATCATTATGCTTTAACAGTTCAAATTTGGGCACATTCTGGCTTAAAATAGAGCAGTTTTGGCCATTTGAAGAAATTTCTATTTTTAGTAATGGTGGCCATCTTGAATAGAGGACGGCGCTGCCTTACACAATTTTGAAAGGGGACCACCTAAGGATCATTCAGACAAAGCTTGGTTGAAATTGGCCTAGTGGTTTCTAACAAGAAGATTTTTAAATGATTTTTTGCTTATTTATTTGCATAATTGGTCAAAATAAGCAAAAGTTCAAAGTTCATAAAAAATCCCATAATATATGTTAACTAGAGGCTCCCAGAAGCCTGTAATCGCTCACCTGGTTTTCAATTTGACATCTAAAGTTGATAGAAAATGGGGGTGTTGCACGTAATTTGGAAAGTGGGCCACCCAAAGATCATTTCAACTCAAATTTCAGAGGAGAAGATTTTTTAGATGTGATTTTTATTTCATAATATTCCTAAACGGAATAAACTGGCTGAAAAAATCTCACAGAAAAACCCAGAATATATGTTAAACTACTGATTGCCATGTAGCTGCAGCTAAAATTTGAGCTCATTTTGACTTATACTAAAGCAGCAATGGACAATTGAAGAAATTTCTATTTTTGGTAACAGCAGCCATCTTGAATGGAGGGCGGGGCTGTCAGACACAATATTGAAAGGGGACCACCCAAGGACCATCCCAGCCAAATTCGTTTTAATTTGGTTCAGCGGTTTCAGAGAAGATTTAAATGTGATCTTTTATCAAAATAAGCCTAATTTGCATAATCGGTATAAATCGGCTGAAAGAAAAATTTCACAGAAAAATCCAGAATATATGTTAAACTACTCCTTGCCATGTAGCTGCAGTTAAAATTTGAGCTCATTTTAACTTGTACTAAACCAGAAATGGACAATTGAAGAAATTTCTATTTTTAGTAACAGCAGCCATCTTGAATGGAGGGCAGGGCTGTCAGACACAAATTTGAAAGGGACCCATCCAGGGTCCATCCCTGCCAGGTTTGCTTTAATTTGGTTCAGCGGTTTAGAGGAGAAGATTTAAATGTGATCTTTTACCAAAATATTCCCAATTTGCATAATCAGTATAAATCGGCTGAAAGGAATATATGTTAAACTGCTCCTTGCCATGTAGCTACAGTTAAAATGTGAGCTCATTTTGAGTTATATTAAAGCAGCAATGGACAATTGAAGAAATTTCTATTTTTATTAACAGCAGCCATCTTGAATGGAGGGCGGGGCTGTCAGACACAATATTGAAAGGCGACCACTCAAGGACCATCCCAGCCAAATTCCTTTTAATTTGGTTCAGCAGTTTCAGAGGAGAAGATTTAAATGTGATCTTTTATCAAAATATGCCTAATTTGCATAATCGGTATAAATCGGCTGAAAGAAAAATTTCACAGAAAAACCCGGAATATATGTTAAACTACTCCTTGCCATGTAGCTGCAGTTAAAATTTGAGCTCATTTTGACTTGTACTAAACCAGAAATGGACAATTGAAGAAATTTCTATTTTTAGTAACAGCAGCCATCTTGAATGGAGGGCGGGGCTGTCAGACACAAATTAGAAAGGGACCCATCCAGGGTCCATCCCTGCCAGGTTTGCTTTAATTTGGTTCAGCGGTTTCAGAGGAGAAGATTTAAATGTGATCTTTTACCAAAATATGCCCAATTTGCATAATCGGTATAAATCGGCTGAAAGGAAAATTTCACAGTAAAAAATCCGAATATATGTTAAACTGCTCCTTGCCATGTAGCTGCAGTTACAATTTGAGCTCATTTTGACTTATACTAAAGCAGCAATGGACAATTGAAGAAATTTCTATTTTTAGTAACAGCAGCCATCTTGAATGGAGGGCGGGGCTGTCAGACACAAATTTGAAAGGGACCCATCCAGGGTCCATCCCTGCCAGGTTTGCTTTAATTTGGTTCAGCGGTTTCAGAGGAGAAGATTTAAATGTGATCTTTTACCAAAATATGCCCAATTTGCATAATCGGTATAAATCGGCTGAAAGGAAAATTTCACAGAAAAAAATCGGAATATATGTTAAACTGCTCCTTGCCATGTAGCTGCAGTTAAATTTTGAGCTCATTTTGAGTTATATTAAAGCAGCAATGGACAATTGAAGAAATTTATATTTTTAGTAACAGCAGCCATCTTGAATGGAGGGTGGGGCTGTCGGACACAATTTTGAAAGGGACTCACCCAAGGACCATCCCAGCCAAATTTGTTTTAATTTGGTTCAGCGGTTTCAGAGGAGAAGATTTAAATGTGATCTTTTATCAAAATATGCCTAATTTGCATAATCGGTATAAATCAGCAAAACTCGGAATATATGTTAAACTACTCTTTGCCATGTAGCTACAGTTAAAATTTGAGCTCATTTTGACTTACACTAAAGCAGCAATGGACAATTAAAATTTCATCCCCCCTTTTTTCTATTTTTAGCTTGGTGGCCATCTTGGTTGGAAATCGGGATCACCGGACATAATTTTGGAAGGGGGCCATCCAAGGACCATTCCACCAAAGTTTGGTTCAAATTGGCCCAGTGGCTTCAGAGGAGTTGATTAAAATGTGAAAAGTTAACGGACGGACGGACGACGGACGACAGACGACGGACGCTCAGTGGTGACAATAGCTCACATGACCCTTTGGGTCAGGTAAGCTAAAAAGCTCATCATTATGCTTATACAGTTCAAATTTGGGCACATAGCTTAAAATAAAGCAGTTTTGGCCATTTGAAGAAATATCTATTTTTAGTAATGGCGGCCATCTTGGATGGAGGGCGGGGCTGTCGGACACAATTTTGAAAGGGACCCACCCAGGGACCATCCCTGCCAGGTTTGATTTAATTTGGTTCAGCGATTTCAGAGAAGAAGATTTAAATGTGATCTTTTATCAAAATATGCCTAATTTGCATAATCGGTATAAATCGGCTGAAAGAAAAATTTCAAACAAAAACCTGGAATATATGTTAAACTACTCATTGCCATGTAGCTACAGTTAAAATTTGAGCTCATTTTGACTTATACTAAAGCAGCAATGGACAATTAAAATTTCATCACTCCCTTTTTTCTATTTTTAGCTTGGCGGCCATCTTGGTTGGCAGTCGGGATCACTGGACACAATTTTGGAAGGGGGCCATCCAAGGACCATTCCACCAAAGTTTGGTTGCAATTGGCCCAGTGGTTTCTGAGGAGAAGATTAAAATGTGAAATGTTGACGGACGGACGACGGACGAAAAATGATGACAATAGCTCACATGGCCTAAAGGCCAGGTGAGATAAAAAAAACTACTCACTTGGCACCAAACAATTATCACTCATTCACTCTCTTGGGGGACAGCTTAGTGGAAACTATCATAGTGGATCTGAAAGCTGGTCTGATAAGAGGGATGGTCTCTAAAGGCCTTATAAGAGGGGGACTAAAGTAGAAAAATACTACTAATAATTGTTCCCTTCGAGAGAGGACACCCCTCTTATATGGTCTTTTATTTTATTGTAATAGGGTGGCCTTATAAGAGGTCTAAAGAACTCTTGATACATTACCATTACCTTTGCTTTATGGCAAACTTTAGATAAATGTCCCACTTCATTACAGTTATGACACCTGACTGACAATGGCTTGTAGTACCTTCCTGGCTTCTTGTTTCTTTCTAACAAAGTGCTACCAATGAATCTGTCTTGGTCAAGAATAGATCACTTGTCTACAATAGAAAAAACTTATATCTATAGTACAGTGAATTGTGTCTACCTAACGATAGACCACCAAGGAATACATCACTTCCATTAAATAAAAAAATATCTTCACAACATTCGTTCAAATGTTTCATTCCTCAACCACTATCACTGTCCGAATACAGAACAATTGCTCAATGTCTTTTGTGCATGATATTATTAGCCTGAAGTATAATTGTTCATGATACAGTTCCCTGCAGTATAAACAAATGCATCAAATGTCAGTTTAAAGTATTCCTCAATGGGATTTTGTATTTATTAACAAGATGTTCAATGGGTTTTCCCACATTCCAAGTATACAGTATAACATGTATCACATACATATATGATACAAGGTTTTGTATCTACTGGTCAAAATCTTGTATTTCTATAAAATACATATTAGATGTTAGCTAAATAACATTATCCCATCCATATCATGTTTATCTTTAAAAGCTTAGGTGGATTCAGATAGGGAGATTTTAAACATTTTCCACATAGGGTCCTGTGGTAAACTATCTCACAGCAGTGGACATATTGGAAAATAAAACTGGTGTACAATGTGTGGTGATTTAATCTAACCGGAAAACAATATTCACTATAATAATTGTTTATTGGTTAATTAATTAATCTATTTCAGCTACATCATTCCTGGTAACAGATACAAATTATGGAGAATGCACGAGCCCCCAGAGAAAACTAATGGGTAAAAGTTGACCATATCCCATACTGAGCTGGACAAGAACCCTTAATGTATGCTTCATCAGTTTACCAGGGATAACGGTGTAGATAATTGAATGTATTGGACCACTAGACCATAGCATACCTTTAAAATATGAATGGGAGAGAGTGATTGTTGTTTAATGCCAAAAAGAGTAAGTTTTCAGCAATATCATGGAGAGAACAAGTTACATTTGATGACATGATGATGTCTGCTATGTACTAGACCAACACGCTTGGTTGGAATATTATTTTGAAGCTCACAGATAGACCTGTTGCTCAACTAATTATCCTGATTTTGAGTCAACCAGTCTTTGCTCTTACTCCTTAATGTTATGTGATTAGTGGAGAAGTAACATATACCAATTTCATAATCTTTGGTTTGACTGACCGGGGTTCAAACTCATGAAATCCTGTACTCAAGGTGAACATGCCAACCATTACATCACCAATGTGGCCTCATAGGAGAGGGACTACTGTACATGGAATACAAACGATTTAAGGAATATAAAATTGAATAAAGATTTTCTCAAATTACTAAGGAATGTAAAATATCAAGACAATAGGTTTTAAAAAGCTATGTGAAAGTCTACTTTAAATCAAGAAATTGTATATCAAACCTGTTATTATAAAAGAACCAACTGAGAGAAATCAGGTGATATATGAATTAATTTTAGGTGCTAAAGCATAAGAGAAAATAAGTGAGTAACATGATGGGTACACCTAGTGGAGCAGGAACTTTTTAACCTTCTGTAGCACCTGAGTTCACCTTTGTTTTTTTGGTGGAGTTTGTGTCGCTCAATCTTTAATTTTCTGTATTTTATTTTGTCAATACTGTTTTTGACTTTTTGTCCTTTTTTATTTTGACAATTGTATTGTCTGTCCTTCCAATTACGTCTTCTGATTATCACCTTTTGTATCTTCAAACTGTTCTTGTAACAACCATGTACAATAATAGAACTTATCAAGTTTCGGTTCATTTGGCCAACAGGTTTCAGAGCTGAAGATTTTTAGAAATCGAACAATCAGAAACAAGAATTTTCTGTGGTGGCTATGCTTGTCAATGAATCGGGCCAAAATGAGCAATCTTTATAGAGAACCTTAATTCCATAGATACTGTTTACTTATCTACACTGTACATTTGAATAAGTACATACTTTTCCTTTTCTTCAGCTTTGACAGTGGTCCGTAATATTCTTCCTCTAATGATAGCGTTTTCTTCTTATCTTTTTTCTTCCATTCCATATATTAATTTTTGTGTTGTTTCTTATTTGTTTTATTTTTCTTATCCCTGAATGTTACATCATCATTATTCATCATTTTACGAAAATTCTCTTCTTGTTTTTCTTTTTATCGATCTTCTATCTTTGCTTATATTAATAATAGAATGCTTGCCAACAGTATCTACATTTATTGTCATTGTTTCATGTTCCTCATCTAATTTTCTTCTTTTTGTTGCATTTTCGCACACATATCCCTGTATAATTTCTGGAAAGAGAAAAATTATCAAAATAAATCCAAGAGTATTTGGCAATGCACTTTTCCATGCTGACACATAAAACGACAAAGTTGATAAATTACAAGAAAAAAAATAAAAATAAAACAGGAGGCAAACAGCCTTAAGGTGTGATTGTCACTTTAATGTGAGCATTTTTTTTTCAGCTATGTGATGGCGAGAACAGGTTACATTTTGATAAGATGATGATGAGGTCTGCTTTGGACTAGACTCAACATGTAAGTAAGTTCACTGAAACAACAGTCTGCTGGTAGACATGTCACTCCACTTAGACATATTATATCCTGATTCCCAGCCAACCATTTTGCTCTTACTCCTTAATACTACATGTTCAGAGTAGAAGCAGCAAGTACCAATTTCCAGAGTTCCTGCCCTTGATCTACTGCACTTGAAACAAGAATGGTAACCAATATGCCAATGATGCGGTTATGCACAGCTTTAAGATAAAAGATAATATGACAATGACGGTGGCAAAGAGGATATGCATGCATTACATCACAAAATGGCAGATACATGTATGTAGCTTAAAATGTATACTAGCTATATCTAATAATCTTTCATATCTATTTAACTAAATAAACCACATAATTTTGTATGCCCCCACGATAGGGCATCTAAATGTTGCCCTCATCCGTCTTTCCATTTATTGTTTTGGCTTGCATGCTTCAACATTAGTTTCCCTTGGCCAATGTTTTCAAATTGTTAAACATTTTGTTCACAACAATACACAGGTTAAGTCAAAATTTGATACCTTTTATGGTTCCAGTTTATGTCCATCAATTAATCTACATTTTTTTAAATTTGTGGTTGTTGTGTTAGGTCAAGTTAAAATTTAGTAATTATTCCTTTTATGATTCTAGAGTTATCTCCCTTAGATTTAAAATGGCAAATTTGTGTTTTTCATTGTTTTAACTTCAGTTTCACTAGGCCAAACGTAATATCTTGTACAATACGAGAGTTATCACTCTTAATTGATTGAAAAAAGACAGTTTTCTGGTTTTCATTCTCTTTAGTTAAGTTTCCCATAATCACCTGAAACTACATGTGTTGTCTGCTTTAGCATGTATATAGCTCTTAGTTTAATATGAATTAGCAACAGAGGATTCTATGTCTTATGAACACATTCTTCTTTTATCTATTTCATCCTTAAATATTAATTCAATTGAATTTTTATCGTAATCTAAATCATTTTAGTACAGAGATATAAATATAACTACCTCTTTGTCTTTTAGCCATCTTAACATCAAACTTCCTGTACTGTGATATAAATGGGTATAATGGTAAAACATGTCTGTCCATTCTTTCTTCTTCACATTCCTGGAAAATAAATGTTACTAATGACAACAATTACAGGGAGGTAATTCTAATTAGACAATGTAATCTGGTTGATACATAGTAATCCTTTTGTCTGTCTTCTTTCTGTCTGTTACATATTTTTTCATGAGTGATAACCTTTTCTTAACTCTGTTTTAATAAAATATGGGATTTTTTTTAAACCTTTTAATACACAGTAGAAATCAAATGACTTGCTTCTTTGGGGTTAGGGTTATGGTGTTTAACACCACTATCAACAATACATTATGTATTTCATTTTAATAGTAGCAATCCGTTTCATTGGTGGAGGAAACCAGAGAAAACATGACATAAGTCATTGACAAATTTTATCACATAATAATGTATCCAGTACACCTCGTCATGAGTGGGATTCAAACTTACAACATTATTGGTTATAGGCACTGATTGCATCGGTAATTTTAAATTCAATTACCATACGATCACGACAACGGCCATTGCTCCTTTGGTAATGACAGATTGTAACAATGTCAAAATGTACAAATATTTCACTCATTTTTTTTTCTGCTATATTTTTTTGTTATAATTCACATCATTATCAGATGGTATTTTTACTTACAAAATCAAAATGGTCACTTCCTGCACAGTTTGAACAGTGCTTTCTATGTTGTTCATGTCGCTTAGCTCTTACCAATGGACTATGCACTGTTCAAAGTATAAAAAAATATAAAATTAACATAATGAATTATATAATAAAATAAGAATAATTTTAAATGTCATAGACCAAAATGTCAATGTATCACTGGTAATTTATTCTATTAAGAAAAAAGGGGAAATAACCCTCAAACATAACACTACTGAGTTACCTAACCTACCAAGATATAAAGTAACTGTGGTTCAGCTAACATTCTTGAAAAAAAATTGGGTTTCTAGGTAAGTTTAACATCTGACTTAAACAGTGCTTGTCCAAAAATGGCAATACAAACTTTAATGTATGAACTAAAAAGATCAGGGTCAGTAGGGCTAGCAGAAACATAGGTCATTTTTTGTCTAATCTGAAATGTATACATCCAGTACAGATCTTATGATTGATGTTGTAAAAATTTCAGCATTTTAAAATATGATTTTATGTAGATACGATAACGTAACCCTCACTCCGCTTGTGCTCCAGTTGGGGCTACGAAACGGCCCCATTCAACGTATGGGAGCAAATTAAAATTTTCGTTAAGTGAATATTTCAACTTTCTTTTTGCATATCTGGTCATAACTTATTATTCCCTACAATTTTTAAGTAATGGCGATACGAAATAAGTGTTACAATACCTGTTTCTACCTGCACGATCGATTTAGTATTCGAAAATTGTTTCTTGTCCGCCATGGCACCTTACGTATACTCTCGTGATAGGCGCAGCCTATCCATATATGGATCTGAATGCCAAATATGAAAAACTTACTACGATGTTTTACTACGATTGATTTAAATAAGGATATCTCCAAAATGAGGCAAGTGCATGTGAAATAGCAACTTGTAAACAAAATGTCGGACAGAAAGAAGATTTCATGCATTCAAATTTTTAGATGGATATAAGTCTACCATGGATTGATGCAGCATTTACTTAACACCTCAAGGTTTACCTCAATATATTTATCTTTCACCCCCGTTAATTTTTCCAACCACTTACAACGGAATTAGGACAAAAAACCGCTCGGTGTGAATCACTCTGGGTGCTGCTCCCATACGTTGAATGGGACCGATTCGTAACCCTCGCTGGGAGCAAAAGCGGACTGAAGGTTACGTTATCGTATCTAGATTTTATGGTGCACATTTACTTGGCAATTTTGTATAAGGGAAAAAAATTAACATGTTAATCTATAGTTACCGCCTTGGTTATCAGTACATTGTGTCAATAATATTTTAATTAGTAGATCGTTTTTCATTTTTGTTTATACACATCTTGTAAGTACCAAACTCTAAAATAACAATTAATCAGCTGATTGTCATCTTACTGTTATTTATAGTTTAAACATATTTTATTTGCATACAAGTTGCAAATGGGATTGGACACAAGTTATGACAACATTAGTGAAGTCCTTTCCCTTTTACAAAGATATAAACAAAAAATAATTGTACATAATGGCGATAATTATACAAATAAATTTTACATGACATATTTAGACGTTAATATTAAAAGTAAATATAAAGAAAAACAAGGTGAAATAAAATGTTCAAAACATAGGGATAGAAAGAAGAAGAAAGGTTTCAAACAAACAAAAACAACAAAAAACAACATGAACTGGAGTGAGTAAGCTAGTATATTAGTTAAAGCTCTGGGTGCTTCTAATAAAAGAATAAACAGCAGAGAAGATTTCGATGTTTTGGTTAGGAGTCAAATTTTCATCACCAGCTAATATCAATTCAATTGTAACTACGTAATTCTTTAATTTATTTAACAAGATTGCCCTATTTTCATTGCAAAAGGAACATTCAAGAAAAAAGTGTATACAGTCTTCAAAACCATGACTACAGATGCATGCAGGACTAGGCTTTAAATTGACAAGGTGCAAATCTGCATTTAGCGAACTGCACATATTTCTAAGTCTGCTATGAATAATATTTAGTTTTCTATCACCCCAACCGAAATAAAAAGGCACTTTTTCAAGCAATATTTTAATTTTTCTTTTAAATATGTTAATATTACCCGAATTTCTAATTTCCGGATTTAGATTGTTCCAGTCCCGGGTAGTAGATGGGAAGAAGGACTTTTTGTTAATTTCTAATCAACAATGAGGTAAAACATAATTATTACTATTTCGTAAATTATACTGGGAAACACTACCAACCGGAAGGGGCATCAAATCACAAAGATAGTCTGGGGCAGATTGGTTGTGAATAGAATAAAATAAGCTGAGCCTTCTTACCCTTCGCCTATCAGATAGTAATTCCCAACCCGTTTCAGAATAGATAGATTGACGACTTGCAAGTAGAGGCAGTCCGGTTACTATTCGTCCTGCCTCTATTTGAAGCTTTTCTAAATTATCAGAGTCTTGTTGACTACAACAATCCCAAAGTTCACATGCGTATTCCAACATAGGCCTTATAAAGATCAAATAAATACGAGAAAGATAATGTCTATTTAATACATATTTAAGTTTTCTTAGGACCGACCATTTAACTTGAAGGGGGGGTATGGTTTTTTGCTTCATTCAGAAAATTTTCTTTGGACAACACAAGAGGTAGAATATTTATTTTTTTGTCGCGCAAAGCGCAAAATTTTTTTTCCAGAATTTAACATCAGGATATATGACAAAAACTCTGAATCAGATTATTTTTTTTTCCTCCACCAAAATCAGAATATTTTATTCAGCAACATTGGGAATCAGAATATTTTTTTAGAAAAAAAACATGAAAGAGAAGTATCATCTGCAAACAGTCTAGTAAGACTTAAAAGATTATCTGCAATATCATAAACATATAATAAGAAAAGTAGCGGACCAAGCACTGATCCTTGTGGGACTCCTGCAATTGGATTTACTAAGGGGGATTTGGAATTGTTTATAAATACACATTGTTTCCAACTGGAAATATAGCTTTCAAAGCATTTAAATAATTTACCATCTACCTCGTAAGCTTTAAGTTTCAGTAAAAGCCCTGTATGCCAGACCCGATCAAATGCTTTAGAAATATGACATAAAATAAGGGTAGTAATACAATGATCATCCAGAGACATACATATTCTGTAATAGATTTCTATTAGCTGGTGAACGGTAGAGTGACCTGGGATGAAACCTGATTGAAATTTATACAATAAGTTATTTGATATTAAATGATTAAATACTTCCTTAAAAATAATTCTTTCGAATACTTTGCCAACTGCTGATAGTAATGATATTGGTCTATAGTTAGATATTAATGATTTGTCTCCCTTTTTGAAGAGTGGCATAACAGATGCGGTTTTCCATTCCATTGGAAATTCCGATTTAGAAAGCGATAAATTAAACAAGAGAGAGAGGGGAACACAAACAGTATTACATGTTTTCTTAAGCATTTGATAACTATTAAATGGAATCCAGACCTGACGCTTTTCCAAGTTTTAAAATTTGTAAAATATCAAGAACTTTACTCGGAGTAATTTGAAAGAAATCTAGTGTTGCATTTGTTCTGAGTGGAAAGTCGGGTTTTGATGTATTACTGTCATTTAATGTAGATATAGAACAGAAATAATTATTTAGAAGACATGCTTTTTCATAATCATCTGAGATGAGGTCATTATTTTTTTTTTTAATTGACTAATTGGTGACATATCACCAAAGGATTTAACACATTTTTTAATCAATAACCAGTAGGATTTTGAATTTGAACTTGAAAAATCATCTAGTAAAGTATTAACATTAAAATAAAATTGTTCTTTAGCATGCTTTTTTAAATTATTTACATGATTTCTTTGCTTCTTGTATTTATTGATATTGGAATCACTATTAGATCTACGAGCCAGTTTTCGAAGTCTGTCTCGTTTTCTTATTTCTTATTTCCCTTCTTAATTCGGAATTGAACTAAGAAGGGAAATAAGAAAACGAGACAGACTTCTTATTTATATCTATGTTCTGTGTAAATGTGTTAATAAGGTTACAATAAAGTCCAAAGAGTAATGGTCTAGTACAGATTCTACCTTCCTCCTAGCTAGTAGTCAGTTAACTAAGAGTAATGGTCTGTAGCACAGATTCTACCTTCCTCCTAGCTAGTAGTCAGTTAACTATGAGTAATGGTCTGTAGTACAGATTCTACCTTCCTCCTAGCTAGTAGTAAGTTAACTATGAGTAATGGTCTGTAGTACAGATTCTACCTTCCTCCTAGCTAGTAGTCAGTTAACTATGAGTAATGGTCTGTAGTACAGATTCTACCTTCCTCCTAGTTAGTAGTCAGTTAACTATGAGGAATGGTCTGTAGCACAGATTATACCTTCCTCCTAGCTAGTAGTCAGTTAACTATGAGTAATGATCTGTAGCACAGATTATACCTTCCTCCTAGCTAGTAGTCAGTTAACTATGAGTAATGGTCTGTAGTACAGATTCTACCTTCCTCCTAGTTAGTAGTCAGTTAACTATGAGGAATGGTCTGTAGTACAGATTCTACCTTCCTCCTAGCTAGTAGTCAGTTAACTATGAGGAATGGTCTGTAGTACAGATTCTACCTTCCTCCTAGTTAGTAGTCAGTTAACTATGAGGAATGATCTGTAGTACAGATTCTACCTTCCTCCTAGCTAGTAGTCAGTTAACTATGAGGAATGGTCTGTAGTACAGATTCTACCTTCCTCCTAGTTAGTAGTCAGTTAACTAGGAGTAATGGTCTGTAGTGCATATTCTACCTTCCTCCTAGTTAGTAGTCAGTTAACTATGAGGAATGGTCTGTAGTACAGATTCTACCTTCCTCCTAGTTAGTAGTAAAAAAAAACTAGGAGTAATGGTATGTAGTACATATTCTACCTTCCTCCTAGTTAGTAGTCAGTTAACTAGGAGTAATGATCTGTAGCACAGATTATACCTTCCTCCTAGTTAGTAGTCAGTTAACTATGAGGAATGGTCTGTAGCACAGATTATACCTTCCTCCTAGTTAGTAGTCAGTTAACAATGAGTAATGGTCTGTAACACAGATTCTACCTTCCTCCTAGCTAGTAGTCAGTTAACTATGAGGAATGGTCTGTAGCACAGATTATACCTTCCTCCTAGTTAGTAGTCAGTTAACTATGAGGAATGGTCTGTAGCACAGATTCTACCTTCCTCCTAGCTAGTAGTCAGTTAACTATGAGGAATGGTCTGTAGCACAGATTATACCTTTCTCCTAGTTAGTAGTCAGTTAACTATGAGTAATGGTCTGTAGCACATATTATACCTTCCTCCTAGCTAGTAGTCAGTTAACTATGAGTAATGATCTGTAGCACAGATTATACCTTCCTCCTAGCTAGTAGTCAGTTAACTATGAGGAATGGTCTGTAGTACAGATTCTACCTTCCTCCTAGTTAGTAGTCAGTTAACTAGGAGTAATGGTCTGTAGTACAGATTCTACCTTCCTCCTAGCTAGTAGTCAGTTAACTAGGAGTAATGGTCTGTAGCACAGATTATACCTTCCTCCTAGCTAGTAGTCAGTTAACTAGGAGTAATGGTCTGTAGCACAGATTATACCTTCCTCCTAGCTAGTAGTCAGTTAACTATGAGTAATGATCTGTAGCACAGATTCTACCTTCCTCCTAGCTAGTAGTCAGTTAACTATGAGTAATGGTATGTAGTACAGATTCTACCTTCCTCCTAGCTAGTAGTCAGTTAACTATGAGTAATGATCTGTAGCAGAGATTCTACCTTCCTCCTAGCTAGTAGTCAGTTAACTATGAGGAATGGTCTGTAGTACAGATTCTACCTTCCTCCTAGTTAGTAGTCAGATAACTAGGAGTAATGGTATGTAGCACAGATTATACCTTCCTCCTAGCTAGTAGTCAGTTAACTATGAGTAATGGTCTGTAGTACAGATTCTACCTTTCTCCTAGCTAGTAGTAAGTTAACTAGGAGTAATGATCTGTAGCACAGATTCTACCTTCCTCCTAGCTAGTAGTAAGTTAACTAGGAGTAATGGTATGTAGCACAGATTCTACCTTCCTCCTAGCTAGTAGTAAGTTAACTAGGAGTAATGATCTGTAGCACAGATTATACCTTCCTCCTAGCTAGTAGTCAGTTAACTATGAGTAATGATCTGTAGCACAGATTCTACCTTCCTCCTAGCTAGTAGTCAGTTAACTAGGAGTAATGGTATGTAGTACAGATCCTACCTTCCTCCTAGCTAGTAGTCAGTTAACTATGAGTAATGATCTGTAGCACAGATTCTACCTTCCTCCTAGCTAGTAGTCAGTTAACTAGGAGTAATGATCTGTAGCACAGATTCTACCTTCCTCCTAGCTAGTAGTCAGTTAACTAGGAGTAATGATCTGTAGCACAGATTCTACCTTCCTCCTAGCTAGTAGTCAGTTAACTATGAGTAATGGTCTGTAGCACAGATTCTACCTTCCTCCTAGCTAGTAGTCAGTTAATTTTGAGCAATGGACTGTAGCACAGATTCTACCTTCCTCCTTGCTAGTAGTCAGTTAACTATGAGTAATGGTCTGTAGCACAGATTCTACCTTCCTTCTAGCTAGTAGTCAGTTAACTTTGAGTAATGATCTGTAGCACAGATTCTACCTTCCTCCTAGATAGTAGTCAGTTAACTAGGAGTAATAGTTTGTAGCACAGATTCTACCTTCCTCTTAGCTAGTAGTCAGTTAACTAGGAGTAATAGTCTGTAGCAGATTCTACCTTCCTCTTAGCTAGTAGTCAGTTAACTAGGAGTAATAGTCTGTAGCACAGATTCTACCTTCCTCTTAGCTAGTAGTCAGTTAACTATGAGCAATGGTCTGTAGCACAGATTCTACCTTCCTCCTAGCTAGTAGTCGGTTAACTATGAGTAATGGTCTGTAGCACAGATTCTACCTTCCTCCTAGCTAGTAGTCAGTTAACTTTGAGTAATGATCTGTAGCACAGATTCTACCTTCCTCCTAGCTAATAGTCAGTTAACTATGAGTAATGGTCTGTAGCACAGATTCTACCTTCCTCCAGCTAGTAGTCAGTTAATTATGAGTAATGGTCTGTAGCACAGATTCTATCTTCCTCCTAGCTAGTAGTCAGTTAACTAGGAGTAATGGTCTGTGGCACAGATACTACCTTCCTCCTAGCTAGTAATCAGTTAACTATGAGTAATGGTCTGTAGTACAGATTCTACCTTCTTCCTAGGTAGTAGTCAGTTAGATACGATAACGTAACCCTCAGTCTGTTTTAAAAACATTTTGCTCCCAGCGAGGGCTACGATTCGATCTCATTCAACGTAGTGGAGCAGCGCCCGCAGTGATTCACACCGGGCGGTTTTTTGGTCCTAATTCCGTTGAAGTGGTTGGAATAATTAACGGGGGTGAAACATACATATATTTAGATAAAGGTTGAGGTGGTAAGCAAACGCTGCATCAATCCATGGTAGACTTATATCCATCTGAAAATTTGAATGCATGAGATCTTTTTCTCTCCGACATTTTGTTTACAAGTTGCTATTTCACGTGCACTTGCCTCGTTTTGGAGATATCCTTATTTGGATCGAATGCCATACATATCGTAGTAAAAGTTTTCCATATTTGGCATTCAGATCCATATATGGATAGGCTCCGCCCATCACGAGAGTCTACGTAAGGTGTCATGGTGGACAAGAAACAATTTTCGAATACGAAATCGATCGTGAAGGTAGAAACAGGTATTGTAACACTTATTTCGTATCACCATTACCTAAAAATTGTAGGAAATAATAAGTTATAACGACATATACAAAAAAAAAGTTGAAATATTCACGGAACGAAAATTTTAATTTGCTCCATTACGTTGAATGGGACTGATTCACAACCCTCGCTGGGAGCAAAAGCGGACTGAGGGCTACGCTATCGTATCTAGTAGTCAGTTAACTATGAGTAATGGTCTGTAGCACAGATTCTATCTTCATCCTAGCTGGTAGTCAGTTAACTATGAGTAATGGTCTATAGCACAGATTCTACCTTCCTCCTAGCTAGTAGTCAGTTAACTGTGAGTAATGGTCTGTAGCACAGATTCTACCTTCCTCCTAGCTAGTAGTCAGTTAATTGTGAGTAATGGTCTGTAGCACAGATTCTACCTTCCTCCTAGCTAGTAGTCAGTTAACTAGGAGTAATGGTCTGTAGCACAGATTCTACCTTCCTCCTAGCTAGTAGTCAGTTAACTGTGAGTAATGGACTGTAGCACAGATTCTACCTTCCTCCTAGCTAGTAGTCAGTTAACTGTGAGTAATGGCCTGTAGCACAGATTATACCTTCCTCCTAGCTAGTAGTCAGTTAACTAGGAGTAATGGCCTGTAGCACAGATTCTACCTTCCTTCTAGCTAGTAACTGCTTAACCTTCTTGAGCACCTCAGTTCAACTTTGTTTTTCAGTGGAGTTTGTGTCGCTCAATCTTTAATTTTCTGTATTGTATTTTGTCAATACTGGTTTTCACTTTTTGTCCTTTTTTTTTGACAATTGTATTGTCTGTCCTTCCAATTACGGCTTCTGATTTCAACTTTTAGTATCTTCAAACTGTTCTTGTAATAATCACGTACAATAATAGAACCTTCTAAATTTTGGTTCATTTGGCCAAGCGGTTTCAGAGGGGAAGATTTTTAGAAATTGGCCAATTAGAAAGAAGAATTTCCTGTTGCGGCCGTGCTTGTTAATGAATCAGGCCAAAATGAGCAATCTTTATAGATACTGTTAACTTATCTACACTGTACATTTGAATAAGTACATACTTTTCCTTTTCTTCGGCTTTGACAATGGTCCGTAATATTCTTCCTCTAATGATAGCGTTTTCTTCTTATCTTTTTTCTTCTTTTCCACATATTTATTTTTGTGATGTTTCTTATTTGTTTTATTCTTCTTATCCCTCAATGTGGCATCGTCATTATCCATCATTTTACAGAAATTCTCTTCTTTCTTCTTCTTTTCTTTGTATTTGTTTTTCTTTTTATCTGTCTTTCTATCTTTGCTTATATTAATAATAGAACGTTTGCCAACAGTATATCTACATTTATTGTCATTTTTTCATGTTCGTCATCTAATTTTCTTCTTTTTGTTACATTTTTGCGAACATCTCCCTGTATAATTTCTGAAAAGATAGAAATTATCATAGTAAATCCAGGATTATTTGGCATTGGAGTTTTCTATACTGACACATAAAACGACAAAGTTGATAAATTTCAAGAAAAAATAAAAAATAAACAGGAGGCAAACAGCCTTACGGTGTGATTGTTACTTTAACGTTGTGAGCATTTTTTTTTTAGCTATGTCATGGCGAGAACAAGTTACATTTTGATAAGATGATGATGAGGTCTGCTTTCGACTAGACCCAACATGTCAGTAAGTTCACTGAAACAACAGTCAGCAGGTAGACATGTCACTCCACTTAGACATATTATATCCTGATTCCAAGCCAACCATTTTGCTCTTACTCCTTAATACTACATGTTCAGAGTAGAAGCAGCAAATACCAATTTCATGGTACTTGGTTTGACCTGACCAGAGTTCCTGCCCTTGATCTACTGCACTTGAGGAGAGCATGGTAACCAATATGTCACCGATGCGGTTCCATACAGTTTTAAGATAAAAGATGATATGACGATGACGGTGGCAAAGAGGATATGTATGCATAACATCACAAAATGGCAGATACATGTGAGTAGCTTAAAATTGTATAATTGATTTGATTGATTTATTGTATTTAATGTCACTTTCAGCAATATTTCAGCTATATCATGGCGACCAGTTTCAATGGTGGAAGAAGTCGGAGTACCCGGTGAGAACCACAGACCATGGGCAAGCAACTAGTAAACTTTATCACTTGAGGCTGCGAGTCGAGTGTACCCTTTTTTGTCATTTACAAAGCCGGGTTAAATTTGTATACTATATCTACTAATCTTTGATATCTACTTAACTAAATAAACCACATAATTTGTTCTGCCCCCCACAATGGGGCATTTAAATGTTGCTCTTATCCGTCTTTCCATTTATTATGCTTCAACATTAGTTTCCCTTGGCCAATGTTTTGAAATTTTTAAACATTGTTGTTCACAACAATACACAGGCTAAGTTTAAATTTGATTCCTTTTATGGTTACAGTTTATGCCCATCAATTAATTGAGTTTTTTTAATTTGTGGTTGTTGTGTTAGGTGAATTTAGCAATTATTCCTTTTATGTTTCTAGAGTTATCTCCCTTAGATTAAAAATGGCAAATTTGTGGTTTTCATGTTCTAACTTCAGTTTCACTTGGCCAAGTGTTTTGATATTTTTACACAATGGTTTTGACCACAAAACACAGGTCAAGTTTTATTTTGGCTGTAATATCTTGTACAAAACGAGAGTTATTACTCTTAATAGTTTTGTCTGTTCTACCATGCACATAGCTATTAGTTTAATATTTATTAGTAACTTGGGTTTCTGTGTCTTATGGATACATTCTTCTTCTATTTATTTCATTCTTAACTATTAAAAAAAATTCAATTGAATGTTAATCGTAATCTAAATCATTTTAAAAAATAGATGTTCTATGCTATGATAATCTAAAATAGAAAACACATATATATATTTGGTTTGGTTTATAGTGTTTAGCACCAAGTCACTAACAATCTTTATCACATATTGTTGTATCGAGTATACCTCACCCTGAACGGGGTTCAAACTCACAACTTTAGTGGTGATAGGCACTGATTGCACTGATAGTTGTAAATCCAACTACAATGCGATCAAGAGCACGACGATCCTTTATTAGATATTAAATGATTCCGAATTTAAATTACTTTAAAAATAAATAAAAGAATAATATAATGTATATGTTTAAATAAAATATTGTAGTAAGAACCGATATACATTTGTAACTGTCACCACCTTGGTCCAAAAATTAGCTATTGTAGCTAAACTGTGTTTTTTTTTTTATTTACTGTACTACCGTGAAGTTAGAGATCAAATTTCTAAGAAATGGAATCCATCTTTTATCAACTTCAAATTTCTAAGAAATGGAATCCATCTTTTATCAACCTTGATATTCAAAGACGATTCATTGAAAATGTTTAAAAACAGGGTGTAAACCATTTATCGAGCTCCTGACGGAATAAAACAAATTTTCTATTCGGGTTTCTCACTATCGGACCGTAATCAAAATATCAATGTTGACAGAATTACTGGTAATTTATTGTATTATGAAAAGAGGGATAGTGGTCCTCCAAGATAACACTTCTGATTTACCTAACCTACCAAGATATAAAGTACCTGTGTTTCCACTTACATTCTTGAAAGAAAACAGGAGATCTGACTCTAACAGGTAGGTCCATGTTTATGTTGTCATTCATCTTTGTGGCAGTGTGTGTTTTGTTTAAGAAAAAGTGAATCTGTGCAGGGTTTTCGTTATCATTTGTTTATATATGTATTGCCGTTGGAGTTATCAAGAATAACCTCGCCACTTTTTTTGCCTGTCCAAAACCAGAACCTAGATTTCCAATGTCATATGTCATGGTCTTTTTTGTGTTCAGTAAGTTGAGGTGAGAGGTGATTGTTCATTTTAATATTTGTTGATACTGGTGGAATTGTATATAATTAGCTAAACTCAATCTAGGCAAACAACTTATTTTGTATGACCAAAGGGGAATAACTCTATGTGAAATTTTTTAAGAAATATTTTAGATTATTTATTCTGGGAAAACCACTTGATATCACATTTTACTGGAACCTTCTTTTGATGGTCTTTAACAAAATGTATATTTTTGGTGTTGATCAGAAATCCAAGATGACAGCCACAACAGTACATTTGTCCTGCAGTGGTGGCCATTTAGGATATTTGATCGCCACCACAAAATTGTTTGAGGACCTGGTCATGTAATAAACATTTACATGGAATACAGAAAGGTAGATATTTTGAAATATACAATGTTCAGGCCCATCCAAGTGCCAATTTTGACAAGTTTTGTTCTATTTCGGCTGATGGTGTCTGAGAAAAATATTGGAAATTGAAATAAAAGACAACAGATAATGGATGCAATACCTCCCTCAGGTGAACTTTTCGGGCTAAGATTTCACGGTCAGTTTGTTCAGATAAAAGACTAGTTTCCACCACAAAAAAATGAAAAGGAAACATGGATTATTGCATCTTAGAAGGTTAGAAAAAGGGCCCCAACTCCCATTAAACTGGTCCATTTGGAAAATCGTAACAATATGTCCATGCTCATATCATACCAAGACACTATACCAACTATGAATTTAAGTTCCTACACAAGAATACTATGAAAGGGACATATGGAAAACCATTTAAGAAGTCATAAAAGGGGACATAACTTCAATCACATATGTTCATATCCTACCTAGACAGCATAACACATATGAACTAGCTCTGTGAATAGGTAAAAGACAAGGGCAATCCATCCAGGATACACACCACGGTATGAAAGTTAATGGGAGTATAATGATAAATATCTTTCCTGCAAGGTACAATATTGTACAGGTTGAGAGCAGTTAAAAGACTTTATTACCAAAACAATATTAAAACAATGCCATCAATATCGTATATGCATATCAGAATAAAAAGCAAATGTGTATATGTATACCATTATATATATGTACAGTAATAGTCAAATTGCATGATAAACATATATTTAAGTCTACATCGCATGTCATGATGATATTATAATATCAAATTACATTTTAATTATGATTGGTTTTTTTAAACATGCAAACAATGCATAACAATTATATCTGAACAGAACCAAACATATATATATATCTGTATCACATTATCAAATTTTGTCAAGTGAAGAGTTTCCTCCCTTTACTGATTATAATGAAGCAGATTTGTCTTTCCTTGGTACTTGTAGTCTCCATGGTTGTAATAGTGGAATCAACTTGTAATCATAAACTGGGTAAGTAAGATTATTGTTTTTTTTCTTTTCACAACAATAATATTTTATTCAAATGTTTGTTACAACCAGCTTCATATTATATATATATATTGCTTCATAAGTAAGATTATTGTTATGGTTACGGTTCTCGCCTGGAGTGCGATAGATCGTGGATTTGAGTCCTGGTCAGGTCAGACCAAACCAAAGATTACGAAATTGGTATTCGCTTGGTACACAACATTAAGGAGTCAGGGCAAAGATTTATTGGCTCAGAATCAGGATAGTGTGTCTGAGTGGAGCACCATGTCTACACCAGGACTGTTGTTTCTGTGAGCTAGCACTAGAAAAATCCAACTAAGCCTGTTGGTCTAGTACAAAGACAGACATCATCATCTCCTTGAAATTTAACTTGTCTACCTGTGATATGTTGTAGCCTGTTGGTCTAGTACAAAGACAGACATCGTCATCTCATTGAAATTTAACTTGTTCTCACCATTATACAGCTGAAAAATTGCTCCACGGGTGTTAAACAACAATCACTCACTCACTCACTTTGTATTTTGTGAGTTTTAAGATTTTCATTGACACAGACACACAGTATGTCTATCATGCATACTCGAAAATTCCATTCTATTTACTTCAAACTAAATAATGGAGATAAAACAGGAATATTTCATAGTATTTTGGGGTCACAAACTGTGACATATGATATCTATAAACAGTGATAAATGTATCTATTAAGTGATATCTTTATTTACAGAGGCCTCCCTGTTTGATGATCTCCTAAATATGATGAGGAAATATAAAGGCTCTTCTCGTAAGTCTATCTAATATGGACAGTCTTATCACTAATTCATTGACCAAGTTTTGTACTATATCTTAGTATCAGGAAAACAGAATTTTGCATGCATCCCTGAAGTGGGTGTTGAATGGTTGTGCACTTCATTGACAAGTAACAAAACAACGAAATAACTAGAGGCTCAGCCCACTCTGAGCCTGTATCACTCACCTGACAATAGAATGATACTGAAGCAAATTTCAAAGGGAGATAATCATTACCTTAAAAAACAGCAGCTATCTTGAATGGAGGCCCTATCAGGGTGGGGCTGTCAGACACAATTTTGAAAGGGACACACCCAGGGACCATCAATGCCAGGTTTGGACCTTACATAGATGCTTCCTGCCAAGTTTGGCTCCATTTGGCCAAGCTGTTTCAGAGGAGAAGATTTTTTTAACATTAGCCAATCAGAATAAAGAATTAATCTTGGTGACCATGTGTGTTGGCCGAATGGAACCAAATGAAGAAGCTTTATAGAGGATCTTTCATAAATGCTTCCTGCCAAGTTTGGTTCCATTTTGCCAAGCAGTTTCAGAGAAGATTTTTTTAAACAGTAGCCAATCAGAAACAAGAATTGCCCTTGGTGGCCATATTTGTTGTTGGAACGGAACAAAATGGAGAAACTTTATAGAGAACCTTACATAGATGCCTACTGCCAAGTTTGGTTTCATTTGGCCAAGTTGTTTCAGAAAAGAAGATTATAATATGAAAAAGTTAACGGACGGACGACGGACGCCAAATGATGGCAATACCTGTTGAGCTAAAAAATGATGAAAAAAGGGCAATAACTTCAAGATGGGTAATCAGATTTACTTTAACATTGCAGGGTAGGTAGATCTTGAAATGCTGAACATGTTTGCAGATTAAACTTAATATCTATTTCTTATACTTTTTGAAATAAAGGACAAAAAGTATTAAAATTTTGAAAATTTGATGAAAAAATAGCAATTACTCCAAATTGAGTACTCAGATTAACTTCAAAATTGCAGGGTATGTAGATCTTGATATGCTGCACATTTTTGCAATTTAAACTTAACCTTTATCTCTAACAGTTTTTGAAATATCAAGACAAAAATATTTAAATTAAACAAAAAATAATGAAAACAGGTCAATAACTCCTAGACGGGTAATCAGATTTACTTCACAATTACAGGGCATGTAGATCTTGACAAGTTGAACATGTTTTCAGTTTACACTTAACATCTATCTCTTATAGTTTTTGAAATAAAGGATGAAAAGTATTAACATTTTAAAAATTTGATGAAAAAAGGGCAATAACTTCAAGATGGGTAATCAGATTTACTTTAAAATTGCAGACTAGGTAAATCTTGACATGCTGCACATGTTTGCTATTTAAATTTAACATCTATCTCTTATAGTTTTTGAAATAAAAAACGAAAAGTATTAAAATTTTGAAAATTTGATGAAAAAAGGACAATTACTCCAAGATTACCTATCTTGATACCTAGACAGTATCTGTTTATTATACAATGATCACTTATGTATGGTTTTCATTCAAACAGAATTGTGGTTTCTCAGAAGAAGACATTTTAAAATTTTCCTATTGGCTGCTATTCATTTTTTTTTAAATGAAGCAAATTTTGTTATTTGGTATATGTATCTTGTATACAAAACGTTAACTAAGTGCATAGAAAACAAATGTAAAGTTTATTTGTATGACTTTTATATGATTCACTAATACCACTCCATATTTCTTATTTGTGATTTTTCAGATTTCTCCGGGAACAAGAGTGAAATACCTGCTTTCTCAGCATTCAGATCCAAGTCAAAATCACTTGGACCAGGAGAGATAATTTTGTTTGATCACGTCTGGACAAATGTTGGAAATGGTTATAATCCCAATACAGGAAAGTTTACAGCTCCCAAAAGTGGCCTATATCAAATATCGGGTACTGTCATGTCAGCACCTGGGAAGTACCTACATGTCTATCTGTTCAAGAATGATAAACATACTGTAACTCTTTTTGCTGGCTTAGGGTATAATACAGGGACAGGCAACATCGTGTTGAAATTACAGAAAGGAGAAACTGTTTATATGAAGCATCATAATAATACTGAGACCATATACAGTAGTGCTGGTGTTTATTGTGTATTTTCAGGTTTTCTAATATCTGAATAAAAGATTATTATACACTATATAGCTGTTTATTTAATTTAAGGTGCCATAAACAATCATCAAACCAGATAATTGCATTTTATAATCAAATGTATCAAGCTATGAAAGTGAGAAGTCATGTATTTGTGTGTTAGAGGTATCAATTTTGCCTCTTTCTACGATTTTTTTATTAGATGTTAGAACTGTTACAACAGTGTGGTATTTTAGAACTGTTCTGACAGTGTGGTATTTTAGAACTGTTCAGACAGTGTGGTATTTTAGAACTGTTCTGACAGTGTGGTATTTTAGAACTGTTATGACAGTGTGGTATTTTCTGTTTTTCTATTGGATTTTTAGAACTGGTACGACAGTGTGGTATTTTAGAACTGTTCTGCCAGTGTGGTATTTTAGAAATGTTATGACAGTGTGGTATTTTAGAACTGTTCTGACAGTGTGGTATTTTAGAACTGTTATGACAGTGTGGCATTTTCTGTTTTTCTATTAGATTTTAGAACTGTTACGACAGTGTGGTATTTTAGAACAGTTCTGAGTGTGGTATTTTAGAACTGTTACGACAGTGTGGTATTTTAGAACTGTTCTGACAGTGTGGTATTTTAGAACTGTTACGACAGTTTGATATTTTAGAACTGTTACGACAGTGTGGTATTTTAGAACTGTTGAGACAGTGTGGTATTTTAGAACTGTTACGACAGTGTGGTATTTTAGAACTGTTCCTACAGTGTGATATTTTAGAACTGTTCCTACAGTGTGATATTTTAGAACTGTTGCGACAGTGTGTTATTTTCTGTTTTTCATTTTATTAGTAGAATGTTTGCTCAAGTAATTCATCATGTAAATCAAGCTATTCAGTCTAAATGACTTACCCTCGTCTGAGTGTCAACCTATACCTGATTGATAAGGTGACAGGAAGAAATGTCAGTGTCATGGGATCCCATTAACAGTTTTAACACTGCCACATTTTGATGCCTGTCATAAAAGCCAGGACATGGATTTCCAACGTCTTTATTTGTGTTCAGTGTTTGTTTTGTTAATGTTGGTGGAATTGTTTATCATCACTGTTTAAACTTTCTTTTCATCAATTGCCTTCAAAGTCCAACACTACCAGGGAGCAATACTTGGAGATCAATTCATTATTTTTAGAACACGTCATATAACACATATTGTCTTTTTCATTTAAGTAATTAAACAGGAAGTAATCGTTAGAACAATTATTGGTCAACGCTAAAAAAATTGATAAATTAACCTTTATCTTAGATAGTTCACAGTACTTGGTAATGATTAGGGGGATAGAGTTAGGGTTATGGTGTTTATCACCACTTTCAACAATATTTCAGCTATATCATGGCTGTCAGCTTTATAGGTGGAGGAAACCGCAGTATCCAGAGAAAACCACATATCTGTAGCAAGTCACTGACAAACTTTATCACATAATGTTGTATTGAATATACCTCATCATGAGTGGAATTCAAACTCACTACTTTAGTGGTGATTAGCACTGATTGCATAGGGTTTGTCAGTGACTTGCAGCATGTCAGTGGTTTTCTTCAGGTCACGTCCAGTTTTCTCCACCAATAAAACTGATCGCCACGATATAGCTGAAATATTGTTGAAAGTGACGTTAAATATCATAACCTTAACCATAACCCCCTGATTGCATAGGTAGCTGTAAATACAACTACCATAAGATCACAATCACGATGGCCTCATGATGATTAGGTAATACTCCTCGATATGAAAATGGCTTTAAAAGCTGTCAGACTGAATATTGTTTTTTTTTTTCTGTTGAAAGTGACGTTAAACACCATGCCCCCTAAACGTAACCCCTTATCATACAATCACGACCGCAATGACCTCCTGATGGCTTAAAGTTGTCAGACTTAATATTGTTATTTTTTAAGTAGTGATATAAGTCAATTTAATAACTCACAACACATGTACTTACAGTCAATTGAAACTGTCTCCATATTTCAGGGCACTCCTAAAACAAACACAACAATGATATTACAGTCAAACTTGTCCATGTGGTCACCTCTATTAAGCAGTCACCTGTATTTAAAAGTCACCTTTACTACTTGTCCTGTCATAGAACATTTCAAGAGTGTCTTCTATCATGGCCACAGGTACCAGAAACACTTTATTGGGTCCATGACTAAATAAAACTAAAGTTTATTTGTCCCATTTATTAGTACCCAATATCACACGACTGCAGGATAAACTGTGCTTCATTTATTGATTCCTAAACTTCAATGTATTGATCAATACAACTATAGCAAACTTATTGTAATCTAAATTGGACAACATCTTAAAAGTTTTGTACATACATGTATAACAAAATGTTGGTACAGACAAGAAAAACATTCTTGTGATACAACATTATGTGATAGAGTTTGTTAATGACTTGTTAGTGTTTGTTTAAAAGTGACTTGTGATAGGTCTGAGGTTTTCTCTGGTTTCCTTCATCAATAAAACTGACCGACAAGATATAACTGAAATGTTGTTTTAGAATTTAATTGAATCACTTTCCTTTTTCTTTTTTAAAACTTACATAAGATGTGTGTCCTAACATCTAACATCTATGGCAGTTTATATACCGTGATCTTCTGGGACCAGTACAATCAGATGCCACTTGACCTGGTTTATTACAGTTGTAACATATCGGGTTACAACATTTATTACCGCTGTGAACACTTTCTCCACATAGATAACATACAACCAATTTCTGTAATGATAAAAGAAGATGATGTCATAATGGTGATGTTGACAGTATAACATGAAACACCAGATGATGAATTGAACTAGAGGCTCAGTGGGCTGAGCCGGTGTCGCTCACCTTTCATTCTGCTTTGAGGAAACTTAATACAGAATCTTCCATACATGTAGATGCTTCCTACTAAGTTTCGGTTCATATGGCTAAGCAGTTTCAAAGGAGAAGATTTTTAAGAAATCGACCAATCAAAAACAAGAATTGCATGTGGTCGCCGTGTTTGCTAACCGATCAGTACGAAATGAGTAATCTTCATAGAGGACATTCCATAGATGATTCCTACCAAGTTTCGGTGGTAGCCATGTTTGTTAACGATCGGGACAAAATGAGCAATCTTCAGAGGACATTCTATGGATGCTTCCTACCAAGTTTCGGTTCATTTGGCCAAGCAGTTTCAGAGGAGAAGATTTTTAAAAATCTGCCAATCAGAAACAAGAATTGCCTGTGGCAGCCATATTTGGTAATGGATCATAACAAAATAAAATATGCACTCTTTACAGAGGACCTTCCATAGATGCTTCCTACCAAGTTTAAGTTCATTTGGCTGAGTGTTTTCAGAGGAGAAGATTAAAATGTGAAAAGTAAATGGATGACGGACGACGGACACCAAGTAATGGCAAAAACTCATATTTCCTTTGGCAAGGTTTGCTAAAAAGAATATTAAAATGTGAATACCTACTTGTAATGTATAGAATAAACATGTTACACTATATCAGCATTAGTTAATTTTTAAGGGAGATCATGGCAAGAGTTATCTTTCTTTTAACAGAAGAGAAGATTTTTTAGAAATCACCCAATCAGAAACAAGAATTGACTGTGGCGGCCATGTTTGTTAACCGATCGGGACAAAATGAGCAATCTTTATAGAGGATCTTCCATAGATGCTTCCTACCAAGTTTCGGCTCATTTGGCCAAGCGGTTTCAGAGAATATTTTTTAAAATCGGCCAATCAGAAACAAGAATTGCTTGTGGCGGCCATGTTTGTTAATGGATCAGGACGAAATGAGCAATCTTTATAGAGGACCTTCCATAGATGCTTCCTACAAAGTTTCAGTTCATTTGGCTGAGGGGTTTCAGAGAAGATTAAAATGTGAAAAGTTAACGGACAATGGATGCCAAGTTGATGGCAAAAGCTCACGTTGCATTTGGCAAGGTGAGCTAAGAAAACATTATATTCCAGAAATTTATATTGACCATTGAGTGGTTACCATGGCGATCAGGTTGTTTATGTGTACCAACATTACTATTAAATACACTCTGTAACTTCATCACAATACTATGTTGCTTTCCTTTCTTTTCTTCTTATTTGTTTGAAAATTTACGTCAGTCAATATTTTCAAGATCGCATCCTTGGTGTAATGGATGGCGTTCTCACCTGGAATGTCGTAAATTGTGGGTACAATCCCAGGTCGGATCAAACTATAAAATTGGTATTAGCTCCTTCTTCGCTAATATAAACATACAGAATAAAGGAGTAGAGACAAAGGACTGGTTGGTTTGAAGTCAGTATAATATGTTCCAGTGGAGGGACATGTCTACCCTTTGACTGTTGTTTCAGTGAGCTAGCACTATAAAATTCCAGCTAAGTGTGTTGGTCTAGTAGAAAGCAAAAATCATCACCATAATTTTATCAAAAATCCTCTTATCAGGCCATATTTCAGATTCACTGAAATCATAAAATACTATTAATTTGTTCCCACCAAAGGCCACCCCTCTCATTGTAGAAAGAGTGGCCATATAAGAGGGGGACAACTCTTGATACAAAATGTATTACTGGTACCTTTGGTTTATGACAAACTTTAGATAAATGTCCCACTTCATTACAGTTATGACACCTGACTGGCATTGGCTTGTAGTATCTTCATGGCTTCTTGTTTCTTTCTATCAAAGGGTTACCAATGAATCTGTCTCGGTCAAGAATACACCATTTGTCTACAATAGAAAAAACTTATATCTATAGTACAGTGAATTGTGTCTATCTAACAATGGACCACCATGGAATATGTCCTGATCAAGAATGCATCACTTCCATTAAATAAAAAAATCTTAGATTGGTAAAAAACAACATCATAAAACGTGAGATGTCAGAAAAAAGTGGGGAGCAATTAATTAAAGATCTCTCTCAAATTACATCATCTTAATATGGAAATATAGAAAAACTTTAAGAATTTGTCATATGTGACGATCGTTTAAAGAATTAATTTTTCTATGTTTATTTTTCAATAATTTTCAACCATATCGAGAAAACCAATATATTTAGTGCTGGTGTAACTGCCATGCTTGAAGATAAAAACAGATTTAATTGTTATTTTTATTTTTTTAACAAATAACAGTCCGACATTCAAAATAGTGCTATTTATCAGAGATTTTGCTACGTCTCGTCACAACATTTATTCAAATGTTTCATTCCTCAACCACTATCACTGTCCGAATACAGAACAATTGCTCGATGTCTTTTGTGCACGATATTTTTAGCCTGAAGTATAACTGTTCATGGTACAGTTCCCTGCAGTATAAACAAATGCATCAAATGTCAGTTTGAAGTATTTCTCTATGGGATTTTGTATATTAACAAAAGACTTTCAATGTGTTTTCCCACATTCCAAGTATAAAGTATAACATGTATCATATACAAGGTTTTGTATCTAATGGTTAAAATCCTGTATTTCCATAAAATACATATTCAATGTTAGCTAAATAACATTATCCCATCCATATCATGTTTATCTTTAAAGGTTTAGGTGAATTCAGATAGGGAGATTTACAACATTTTCAACATAGGGTTCTGTGGTAAACTATCTTACAGCAGTGGACATCTTGGAAAATAAAACTGTTTTACAATGTGTGGTGATTTAATCTAATCAGAAAAAAATATTCTCAATAATAACTGTTCAGTGGTCAATTAATTTCAGCTACAGCATTCCTGGTACCAGGGATAACGGTGTAGATAATTGAATGCATTGGACCACTAGACCATAGCATACCTTTAAAATATGAATGGAAGAGAGTGATTGTTGTTTAATGCCAAATGAGTAAGTTTTCAGCGAAATCATGGAAAAAACAAGTTGCATTTGATGACATGATGATGTCCGCTATGTTCTAGACCAACACGCTTGGTTGGAATATTATTTTGAAGCTTGAAGATAGACATGTTGCTCAACTCATTATCCTGATTTCGAGCCAACCAGTCTTTGTTCTTACTCCTTAATGCTATGTGATTAGTGGAGAAGTAACATATACCAATGTCATAATCTTTGGTTTGACCGACTGGGGCTCAAACCCATGATATCCTGCACTCAAGGTGAACTCAAGGTGAACATGTCAACCATTACATCACCAATGTGGTTCACAATATAAATAAGAGAGATAGTAATACTTATTAGGTAATTTAAATAAACAAGGATGTTTTATATAATAAGATAGGAAGAGAGATACATACTTATTAGGTAATTTAAATAAACAAGGATGTTTTATATAATAAGATAGGAAGAGAGATACATACTTATTAGGTAATTTAAATAAACAAGGATGTTTTATATAATAAGATAGGAAGAGAGATACATACTTATTAGATAATTTAAATAAACAAGGATGTTTTATATAATAAGATAGGAAGAGAGATACATACTTATTAGGTAATTTAAATAAACAAGGATGTTTTACATAATAAGATAGGAAGAGAGATACATACTTATTAGGTAATTTAAATAAACAAGGATGTTTTATATAAATAACATAGGAAGAGAGATACATACTTATTAGGTAATTTAAATAAACTAGGATGTTTTACATAAATAAGATAGGAAGAGAGATACATACTTAATAGGTAATTTAAATAAACAAGGATGTTTTACATAATAAGATAGGAAGAGAGATACATACTTATTAGGTAATTTAAATAAACAAGGATGTTTTACATAATAAGATAGGAAGAGAGATACATACTTATTAGGTAATTTAAATAAACAAGGATGTTTTATATAAATAACATAGGAAGAGAGATACATACTTATTAGGTAATTTAAATAAACAAGGATGTTTTATATAATAAGATAGGAAGAGAGATACATACTTATTAGGTAATTTAAATAAACAAGGATGTTTTATATAATAAGATAGGAAGAGAGATACATACTTATTAGGTAATTTAAATAAACAAGGATGTTTTATATAATAAGATAGGAAGAGAGATACATACTTATTAGGTAATTTAAATAAACAAGGATGTTTTACATAATAAGATAGGAAGAGAGATACATAATTATTAGGTAATTGAAATAAACAAGGATGTTTTACATAATAAGATAGGAAGAGAGGTACATACTTATTAGGTAATTTAAATAAACAAGGATGTTTTACATAATAAGATAGGAAGAGAGATACATAATTATTAGGTAATTGAAATAAACAAGGATGTTTTATATAATAAGATAGGAAGAGAGATACATACTTATTAGGTAATTTAAATAAACAAGGATGTTTTACATAATAAGATAGGAAGAGAGATACATACTTATTAGGTAATTTAAATAAACAAGGATGTTTTACATAATAAGATAGGAAGAGAGATACATACTTATTAGGTAATTTAAATAAACAAGGATGTTTTACATAATAAGATAGGAAGAGAGATACATACTTATTAGGTAATTTAAATAAACAAGGATGTTTTATATAATAAGATAGGAAGAGAGATACATACTTATTAGGTAATTTAAATAAACAAGGATGTTTTACATAATAAGATAGGAAGAGAGATACATACTTATTAGGTAATTTAAATAAACAAGGATGTTTTATATAATAAGATAGGAAGAGAGATACATACTTATTAGGTAATTTAAATAAACAAGGATGTTTTATATAATAAGATAGGAAGAGAGATACATACTTATTAGATAATTTAAATAAACAAGGATGTTTTACATAATAAGATAGGAAGAGAGATACATACTTATTAGATAATTTAAATAAACAAGGATGTTTTATATAATAAGATAGGAAGAGAGATACATACTTATTAGGTAATTTAAATAAACAAGGATGTTTTATATAATAAGATAGGAAGAGAGATACATACTTATTAGATAATTTAAATAAACAAGGATGTTTTACATAATAAGATAGGAAGAGAGATACATACTTATTAGGTAATTTAAATAAACAAGGATGTTTTATATAATAAGATAGGAAGAGAGATACATACTTATTAGGTCATTTAAATAAACAAGGATGTTTTATATAATAAGATAGGAAGAGAGATACATACTTATTAGATAATTTAAATAAACAAGGATGTTTTACATAATAAGATAGGAAGAGAGATACATACTTATTAGGTAATTTAAATAAACAAGGATGTTTTATATAATAAGATAGGAAGAGAGATACATACTTATTAGATAATTTAAATAAACAAGGATGTTTTACATAATAAGATAGGAAGAGAGATACATACTTATTAGATAATTTAAATAAACAAGGATGTTTTATATAATAAGATAGGAAGAGAGATACATACTTATTAGGTAATTTAAATAAACAAGGATGTTTTATATAATAAGATAGGAAGAGAGATACATACTTATTAGGTAATTTAAATAAACAAGGATGTTTTACATAATAAGATAGGAAGAGAGATACATACTTATTAGGTAATTTAAATAAACAAGGATGTTTTATATAATAAGATAGGAAGAGAGATACATACTTATTAGGTAATTTAAATAAACAAGGATGTTTTACATAATAAGATAGGAAGAGAGATACATACTTATTAGGTAATTTAAATAAACAAGGATGTTTTATATAATAAGATAGGAAGAGAGATACATACTTATTAGGTAATTTAAATAAACAAGGATGTTTTATATAATAAGATAGGAAGAGAGATACATACTTATTAGATAATTTAAATAAACAAGGATGTTTTACATAATAAGATAGGAAGAGAGATACATACTTATTAGATAATTTAAATAAACAAGGATGTTTTATATAATAAGATAGGAAGAGAGATACATACTTATTAGGTAATTTAAATAAACAAGGATGTTTTATATAATAAGATAGGAAGAGAGATACATACTTATTAGATAATTTAAATAAACAAGGATGTTTTACATAATAAGATAGGAAGAGAGATACATACTTATTAGGTAATTTAAATAAACAAGGATGTTTTATATAATAAGATAGGAAGAGAGATACATACTTATTAGGTCATTTAAATAAACAAGGATGTTTTATATAATAAGATAGGAAGAGAGATACATACTTATTAGATAATTTAAATAAACAAGGATGTTTTACATAATAAGATAGGAAGAGAGATACATACTTATTAGGTAATTTAAATAAACAAGGATGTTTTATATAATAAGATAGGAAGAGAGATACATACTTATTAGATAATTTAAATAAACAAGGATGTTTTACATAATAAGATAGGAAGAGAGATACATACTTATTAGATAATTTAAATAAACAAGGATGTTTTATATAATAAGATAGGAAGAGAGATACATACTTATTAGGTAATTTAAATAAACAAGGATGTTTTATATAATAAGATAGGAAGAGAGATACATACTTATTAGATAATTTAAATAAACAAGGATGTTTTACATAATAAGATAGGAAGAGAGATACATACTTATTAGGTAATTTAAATAAACAAGGATGTTTTATATAATAAGATAGGAAGAGAGATACATACTTATTAGGTAATTTAAATAAACAAGGATGTTTTATATAATAAGATAGGAAGAGAGATACATACTTATTAGATAATTTAAATAAACAAGGATGTTTTACATAATAAGATAGGAAGAGAGATACATACTTATTAGGTAATTTAAATAAACAAGGATGTTTTATATAATAAGATAGGAAGAGAGATACATACTTATTAGATAATTTAAATAAACAAGGATGTTTTACATAATAAGATAGGAAGAGAGATACATACTTTTTAGGTAATTTAAATAAACAAGGATGTTTTATATAATAAGATAGGAAGAGAGATACATACTTATTAGGTAATTTAAATAAACAAGGATGTTTTACATAATAAGATAGGAAGAGAGATACATACTTATTAGGTAATTTAAATAAACAAGGATGTTTTACATAATAAGATAGGAAGAGAGATACATACTTATTAGGTAATTTAAATAAACAAGGATGTTTTATATAATAAGATAGGAAGAGAGATACATACTTATTAGGTAATTGAAATAAACAAGGATGTTTTATATAATAAGATAGGAAGAGAGATACATACTTATTAGGTAATTTAAATAAACAAGGATGTTTTACATAATAAGATAGGAAGAGAGATACATACTTATTAGGTAATTTAAATAAACAAGGATGTTTTATGTAATAAGATAGGAAGAGAGATACATACTTATTAGGTAATTTAAATAAACAAGGATGTTTTACATAATAAGATAGGAAGAGAGATACATACTTATTAGGTCATTTAAATAAACAAGGATGTTATACATAATAAGATAGGAAGAGAGATACATACTTATTAGATAATTTAAATAAACAAGGATGTTTTATGTAATAAGATAGGAAGAGAGATACATACTTATTAGGTAATTTAAATAAACAAGGATGTTTTACATAATAAGATAGGAAGAGAGATACATACTTATTAGGTAATTGAAATAAACAAGGATGTTTTATATAATAAGATAGGAAGAGAGATACATACTTATTAGGTAATTTAAATAAACAAGGATGTTTTACATAATAAGATAGGAAGAGAGATACATACTTATTAGGTAATTTAAATAAACAAGGATGTTTTATGTAATAAGATAGGAAGAGAGATACATACTTATTAGGTAATTTAAATAAACAAGGATGTTTTACATAATAAGATAGGAAGAGAGATACATACTTATTAGGTAATTTAAATAAACAAGGATGTTTTACATAATAAGATAGGAAGAGAGATACATACTTATTAGGTAATTTAAATAAACAAGGATGTTTTACATAATAAGATAGGAAGAGAGATACATACTTATTAGATAATTTAAATAAACAAGGATGTTTTATGTAATAAGATAGGAAGAGAGATACATACTTATTAGGTAATTTAAATAAACAAGGATGTTTTACATAATAAGATAGGAAGAGAGATACATACTTATTAGGTAATTTAAATAAACAAGGATGTTTTACATAATAAGATAGGAAGAGAGATACATACTTATTAGGTAATTTAAATAAACAAGGATGTTTTATATAATAAGATAGGAAGAGAGATACATACTTATTAGGTAATTTAAATAAACAAGGATGTTTTATATAATAAGATAGGAAGAGAGATACATACTTATTAGGTAATTTAAATAAACAAGGATGTTTTATATAATAAGATAGGAAGAGAGATACATACTTATTAGGTAATTTAAATAAACAAGGATGTTTTATATAATAAGATAGGAAGAGAGATACATACTTATTAGATAATTTAAATAAACAAGGATGTTTTACATAATAAGATAGGAAGAGAGATACATACTTATTAGATAATTTAAATAAACAAGGATGTTTTATATAATAAGATAGGAAGAGAGATACATACTTATTAGGTAATTTAAATAAACAAGGATGTTTTACATAATAAGATAGGAAGAGAGATACATACTTATTAGGTAATTTAAATAAACAAGGATGTTTTATATAATAAGATAGGAAGAGAGATACATACTTATTAGGTAATATAAATAAACAAGGATGTTTTACATAATAAGATAGGAAGAGAGATACATACTTATTAGGTAATTTAAATAAACAAGGATGCTTTACATAATAAGATAGGAAGAGAGATACATACTTAGTAGGTAATTTAAATAAACAAGGATGTTTTATATAATAAGATAGGAAGAGAGATACATACTTATTAGGTAATTTAAATAAACAAGGATGTTTTACATAATAAGATAGGAAGAGAGATACATACAAGGATGTTTTACATAATAAGATAGGAAGAGAGATACATACTTATTAGGTAATATAAATAAACAAGGATGTTTTATATAATAAGATAGGAAGAGAGATACATACTTATTAGGTAATTTAAATAAACAAGGATGTTTTACATAATAAGATAGGAAGAGAGATACATACTTATTAGGTAATATAAATAAACAAGGATGTTTTATATAATAAGATAGGAAGAGAGATACATACTTATTAGGTAATTTAAATAAACAAGGATGTTTTACATAATAAGATAGGAAGAGAGATACATACTTATTAGGTAATTTAAATAAACAAGGATGTTTTATATAATAAGATAGGAAGAGAGATAGATACTTATTAGGTAATTTAAATAAACAAGGATGTTTTACATAATAAGATAGGAAGAGAGATACATACTTATTAGGTAATTTAAAGAAACAAGGATGTTTTACATAATAAGATAGGAAGAGAGATACATACTTATTAGGTAATTTAAATAAACAAGGATGTTTTACATAATAAGATAGGAAGAGAGATACATACTTATTAGGTAATTTAAATAAACAAGGATGTTTTATATAATAACATAGGAAGAGAGATACATACTTATTAGGTAATTTAAATAAACAAGGATGTTTTACATAATAAGATAGGAAGAGAGATACATACTTATTAGGTAATTTAAATAAACAAGGATGTTTTACATAATAAGATAGGAAGAGAGATACATACTTATTAGGTAATTTAAATAAACAAGGATGTTTTACATAAATAAGGTTTTATTACAGAGATTGTGTCTATTATAACCACTAATGTCAATTGTTAAATTGTCCATTGTGTACTTTAAATCCTTTACTACTATTGGATGGTGATTTATTAAATTTCTTCTTGTCTTTCTTGGATTTGTCTGTAAATAAATAACGTAGAAACATCATACAATGTAATAAAACAAGGGTAAAAAATTTGTTATTACTGACGATAAAACAATATCCCTTACTAGGGCATTTCACATATTTTTTTTGAGCGAGTGATTGTTGTTTAACACCAACTTAGCAAATTTCAGCTATATCATGGAACAACTCAGCAATTTTCCAGCAATATCATGGCAAGAACATGTTAATTTTCAATGAGATGATGATGAGGTTTGCTTTGTATTAGACCAACACACTTAGTTGGATTTTTATAGTGCTAGCTCACTGAAACAACAGTACCCAGATAGATATGTCGTCCCACTCGGACGCATTATTCTGATACCAAGCCAGCCAGTCTTTGCTCAATCTCCTTAATGCTGCATGCTTAGTGGAGAAGCAACTAATACCAATTTCATAATCTTTGATTGTCAAACCGATCAGGGTTCGAAACCACAATCAACTGCACTCGAGGCGAGCATGCTAACCATTACACCACCGATGCGGTTGTATTTCGTTTGAAATAAACTATGTAATTACCACCACAACATAACTGAAATATTGTTGAAAGCGTCATTAAACACCATAACCCTCCCTTCCCTAAATTTTGAATTAAATATTTCTACCTATTCTGGCAGTGAATCCCCTGTGAGTTCACTTGAGCTTAAGTTAGTTAAAACTAGAACTGTGACCTCACTGAGTGATACCCCCCGCTTGCAATACTGTGATGTTCAAACTTTGGAATACAGGTATATTAGCAAGTTACCTATGAAAAATGAATGGATATGGTGTTATGTCAAGGAGACAACATCCCATCTCCAAAAATAAATTAACCAAGAACATACATCTAGGGGTCGCCACAAGGTCTTCAACAAAGTGGGATTGTATAAAACCAATACGGTTTCATCAGTATACATGAGGATTACAACATTTCCTAACTTTTTTACAAGAGAATATAGGTCACATCAAATGTTATTAATTCAAAATTAGCTTACATCACCTTCCAAATTTTTGAGAGGAACCATATTCCTTCATGCACATCTGCAGGTAGTGTAATACAACTGTGTAAAGTTTCATAAAAATTCAATAAGCAGTTTAGTAGGAGTTGCACTTACAAGGTACATGCCCTCCTTCTTTTCATGAAAGTACAAGTTGAATTATCTCCCCTTCCAAATATTGGATTTCTTCATGCACATCTGCAGGTAGTGTACTACAACTGTGCAAAGTTTCACAAAAATCCAATAAGCCGTTTAGGAGGAGTTGTGCTTACAAGGTACACGACCCTCCTTTTCGTGAAAGTATAAGTTGAATTATCTTCCCTTCTAAATTTTTGAGAGGAACAATATTCCTTCATGCACATCTGCAGGTAGTGTAATACAACTGTGTAAAGTTTCATAAAAATTCAATAAGCAGTTTAGTAGGAGTTGCGCTTACAAGGTACATGCCCTCCTTCTTTTCGTGAAAGTACAAGTTGAATTATCTCCCCTTCCAAATATTGGATTTCTTCATGCACATCTGCAGGTAGTGTACTACAACTGTGCAAAGTTTCACAAAACTCCAATAAGCTGCTTAGGAGGAGTTGCGCTTACAAGGTACACGACCCCCCTTTTCTTGAAAGTATAAGTTGAATTATCTCCCCTTCTAAATTTTAGACAGCAACAGTATTCCTTCATGCACATCTGCAGGTTGTGTACTACAACTGTGTAAAGTTTCATAAAAATTCAATAAGCAGTTTAGTAGGAGTTGCACTTACAAGGTACATGCCGCTCCCTTTTCGTGAAAGTATAAGTTGAATTATCTCCCCTTTTAAATTTTGGCCAGCAACCATATTTCTTCATGCACATCTGCAGGTAGTGTACTACAAACGTGTAAAGTTTCATAAAAATCCAATATGCCGTTTAGGAGGAGTTGCACTTACAAGGTACATGGATGGACGGACGGACAGGGTGATTCCTATATACCCTCCCAAACTTTGTTTGCGGGGGGTATAAATACTAAAAGATACCTGCATGATGTAAAATTTAAAAGATTTTGTAGTTTATATCAATAAAACATTTTTGAATATAGACACACACAGTGAAAGCATAACAAATGTGCACTGAATGAATTTCTTTTTAAAGAATCAAAACAGCTTCATTTCAAACTTGATCACATTGTTTAGATTTATTATTTCTTTGTTGTACAGGGTCAAGTGTTTAATATTATGTTGTTTAGCGCCACTTCCAACAATGTTTCAGCTATATCGTTGTTGTAGAGGTTTTATTGAATAAGATATATTCTAAGATCAATCAGACTGTAATATAATAGTCCCCCTTTTATAAGATCACTCCAACCAAATATTTCAGATTCACTGGGATGGTAAAATACTACAAAATTGACTTCCAAGAGAGGCCACCCCTCTTATAAGACCACTCCAACCAAATATTTCAGATTCACTGGGATGGTAAAATACTACAAAATTGACCTCCAAGAGAGGCCACCCCTCTTATAAGACCACTCCAACCAAATATTTCAGATTCACTGGGATGGTAAAATACTACAAAATTGACCTCCAAGAGAGGCCACCCCTCTTATAAGACCACTCCAACCAAATATTTCAGATTCACTGGGATGATAAAATACTACAAAATTGACCTCCAAGAGAGGCCACCCCTCTTATAAGACCACTCCAACCAAATATTTCAGATTCACTGGGATGGTAAAATACTACAAAATTGACCTCCAAGAGAGGCCACCCCTCTTATAAGACCACTCCAACCAAATATTTCAGATTCACTGGGATGGTAAAATACTACAAAATTGACCTCCAAGAGAGGCCACCCCTCTTATAAGACCACTCCAACCAAATATTTCAGATTCACTGGGATGGTAAAATACTACAAAATTGACCTCCAAGAGAGTCCAACCCTCTAATAAGATCACTCCAACCAAATATTTCAGATTCACTGGGATGGTAAAATACTACAAAATTGACCTCCAAGAGAGGCCACCCCTCTTATAAGACTACTCCAACCAAATATTTCAGATTCACTGGGATGGTAAAATACTACAAAATTGACCTCCAAGAGAGTCCAACCCTCTTATAAGACCACTCCAACCAAATATTTCAGATTCACTGTGATGGTAAAATACTACAAAATTGACCTCCAAGAGAGGCCACCCTTCTTATAAGATCACAACAACCAAAGATTTCAGATTCACTGGGATGGTAAAATACTACAAAATTGACCTCCAAGAGAGGCCACCCCTCTTATAAGACCACTCCAACCAAAGATTTCTGATTCACTGGGATGGTAAAATACTACAAAATTGACCTCTAAGAGAGGCCACCCCTCTTATAAGACCACTCCAACAAAATATTTCAGATGCACTGGGATGGTAAAATACTACAAAATTGTCCCCCTTAATAGAGGCCACCCCTCTTTTAAGACCACTCCAACCAAATATTTCAGATTCACTGGGATGGTAAAATACTACAAAATTGACCTCCAAGAGAGGTCACCCCTCTTATAAGACCACTCCAATCAAATATTTCAGATTCACTGGGATGGTAAAATACTACAAATTTGACCTCCAAGAGAGGCCACCCCTCTTATAAGACCACTCCAACCAAATATTTCAGATTTACTGGGATGGTAAAATACTACAAAATTGACCTCCAAGAGAGGCCACCCCTCTTATAAGACCACTCCAACCAAATATTTCAGATTCACTGGGATGGTAAAATACTACAAAATTTATCTCCAAGAGAGTCCAACCCTCTAATAAGACCACTCCAACCAAATATTTCAGATTCACTGGGATGGTAAAATACTACAAATTTGACCTCCAGGAGAGGCCACCCCTCTTATAAGACCACTCCAACCTAATATTGCAGATTCACTGGGATGGTAAAATACTACAAAATTGACCTCCAAGAGAGGCCACCCCTCTTATAAGACAACTCCAACAAAATATTTCAGATGCACTGGGATGGTAAAATACTACAAAATTGTCCCCCTTAATAGAGGCCACCCCTCTTATAAGACCACTCCAACCTAATATTTCAGATTCACTGGGATGGTAAAATACTACAAAATTGACCTCCAAGAAAGGCCACCCCTCTTATAAGACCACTCCAACCAAATATTTCAGATTCACTGGGATGGTAAAATACTACAAAATTGACCTCCAAGAGAGGCCACCCCTCTTATAAGACCACTCCAACCAAATATTTCAGATTCACTGGGATGGTAAAATACTACAAAATTGACCTCCAAGAGAGGCCACCCCTCTTATAAGACCACTCCAACCTAATATTTCAGATTCACTGGGATGGTAAAATACTACAAAATTGACCTCCAAGAGAGGCCACCCCTCTTATAAGACCACTCCAACAAAATATTTCAGATGCACTGGGATGGTAAAATACTACAAAATTGTCCCTCTTAATAGAGGCCACCCCTCTTATAAGACCACTCCAACCAAATATTTCAGATTCACTGGGATGGTAAAATACTACAAAATTGACCTCCAAGAGAGGCCACCCCTCTTATAAGATCACTCCAACAAAATATTTCAGATTCACTGGGATGGTAAAATACTACAAAATTGACCCCCAAGAGAGGCCACCCCTCTTATAAGACCACTCCAACCAAATATTTCAGATTCACTGGGATGGTAAAATACTACAAAATTGACCTCCAAGAGAGACCACCCCTCTTATAAGACCACTCCAACAAAATATTTCAGATGCACTGGGATGGTAAAATACTACAAAATTGTCCCCCTTAATAGAGGCCACCCCTCTTATAAGACCACTCCAACCAAATATTTCAGATTCACTGGGATGGTAAAATACTACAAAATTGACCTCCAAGAGAGGCCACCCCTCTTATAAGACCACTCCAACCAAATATTTCAGATTCACTGGGATGGTAAAATACTACAAAATTGACCTCCAAGAGAGGCCCACCCCTCTTATAAGATCACTCCAACCAAATATTTCAGATTCACTGGGATGGTAAAATACTACAAAATTGACCTCCAAGAGAGTCCAACCCTCTTATAAGACCACTCCAACCAAATATTTCAGATTCACTGTGATGGTAAAATACTACAAAATTGACCTCCAAGAGAGGCCACCCTTCTTATAAGACCACAACAACCAAAGATTTCAGATTCACTGGGATGGTAAAATACTACAAAATTGACCTCCAAGAGAGGCCACCCCTCTTATAAGACCACTCCAACCAAAGATTTCTGATTCACTGGGATGGTAAAATACTACAAAATTGACCTCCAAGAGAGGCCACCCCTCTTATAAGACCACTCCAACCAAATATTTCAGATCCACTGGGATGGTAAAATACTACAAAATTGTCCCCCTTAATAGAGGCCACCCCTCTTTTAAGACCACTCCAACCAAATATTTCAGATTCACTGGGATGGTAAAATACTACAAAATTGACCTCCAAGAGAGGCCACCCCTCTTATAAGACCACTCCAATCAAATATTTCAGATTCACTGGGATGGTAAAATACTACAAATTTGACCTCCAAGAGAGGCCACCCCTCTTATAAGACCACTCTAACCAAATATTTCAGATTTACTGGGATGGTAAAATACTACAAAATTGACCTCCAAGAGAGGCCACCCCTCTTATAAGACCACTCCAACCAAATATTTCAGATTCACTGGGATGGTAAAATACTACAAAATTTATCTCCAAGAGAGTCCAACCCTCTAATAAGACCACTCCAACCAAATATTTCAGATTCACTGGGATGGTAAAATACTACAAAATTGACCTCCAAGAGAGGCCACCCCTCTTATAAGACCACTCCAACCTAATATTGCAGATTCACTGGGATGGTAAAATACTACAAAATTGACCTCCAAGAGAGGCCACCCCTCTTATAAGACCACTCCAACAAAATATTTCAGATGCACTGGGATGGTAAAATACTACAAAATTGTCCCCCTTAATAGAGGCCACCCCTCTTATAAGACCACTCCAACCAAATATTTCAGATTCACTGGGATGGTAAAATACTACAAAATTGACCTCCAAGAGAGGCCACCCCTCTTATAAGACCACTCCAACCAAATATTTCAGATTCACTGGGATGGTAAAATACTACAAAATTTACCTCCAAGAGAGGCCACCCCTCTTATAAGACCACTCCAACCTAATATTTCAGATTCACTGGGATGGTAAAATACTACAAAATTGACCTCCAAGAGAGGCCACCCCTCTTATAAGACCACTCCAACAAAATATTTCAGATGCACTGGGATGGTAAAATACTACAAAATTGTCCCTCTTAATAGAGGCCACCCCTCTTATAAGACCACTCCAACCAAATATTTCAGATTCACTGGGATGGTAAAATACTACAAAATTGACCTCCAAGAGAGGCCACCCCTCTTATAAGACCACTCCAACCAAATATTTCAGATTCACTGGGATGGTAAAATACTACAAAATTGACCTCCAAGAGAGGCCACCCCTCTTATAAGATCACTCCAACCAAATATTTCAGATTCACTGGGATGGTAAAATACTACAAAATTGACCTCCAAGAGAGGCCACCCCTCTTATAAGACCACTCCAACCAAATATTTCAGATTCACTGGGATGGTAAAATACTACAAAATTGACCTCCAAGAGAGACCACCCCTCTTATAAGACCACTCCAACAAAATATTTCAGATGCACTGGGATGGTAAAATACTACAAAATTGTCCCCCTTAATAGAGGCCACCCCTCTTATAAGACCACTCCAACCAAATATTTCAGATTCACTGGGATGGTAAAATACTACAAAATTGACCTCCAAGAGAGGCCACCCCTCTTATAAGACCACTCCAACCAAAGATTTCAGATTCACTGGGATGGTAAAATACTACAAAATTGACCTCCAAGAGAGGTCACCCCTCTTATAAGACCACTCCAACCAAAGATTTCTGATTCACTGGGATGGTAAAATACTACAAAATTGACCTCCAAGAGAGGCCACCCCTCTTATAAGACCACTCCAACCAAATATTTCAGATTCACTGGGATGGTAAAATACTACAAAATTGACCTCCAAGAGAGGCCACCCCTCTTATAAGACCACTCCAACCTAATATTGCAGATTCACTGGGATGGTAAAATACTACAAAATTGACCTCCAAGAGAGGCCACCCCTCTTATAAGACCACTCCAACAAAATATTTCAGATGCACTGGGATGGTAAAATACTACAAAATTGTCCCCCTTAATAGAGGCCACCCCTCTTATAAGACCACTCCAACCAAATATTTCAGATTCACTGGGATGGTAAAATACTACAAAATTGACCTCCAAGAGAGGCCACCCCTCTTATAAGACCACTCCAACCAAATATTTCAGATTCACTGGGATGGTAAAATACTACAAAATTTACCTCCAAGAGAGGCCACCCCTCTTATAAGACCACTCCAACCTAATATTTCAGATTCACTGGGATGGTAAAATACTACAAAATTGACCTCCAAGAGAGGCCACCCCTCTTATAAGACCACTCCAACAAAATATTTCAGATGCACTGGGATGGTAAAATACTACAAAATTGTCCCTCTTAATAGAGGCCACCCCTCTTATAAGACCACTCCAACCAAATATTTCAGATTCACTGGGATGGTAAAATACTACAAAATTGACCTCCAAGAGAGGCCACCCCTCTTATAAGACCACTCCAACCAAATATTTCAGATTCACTGGGATGGTAAAATACTACAAAATTGACCTCCAAGAGAGGCCACCCCTCTTATAAGATCACTCCAACCAAATATTTCAGATTCACTGGGATGGTAAAATACTACAAAATTGACCTCCAAGAGAGGCCACCCCTCTTATAAGACCACTCCAACCAAATATTTCAGATTCACTGGGATGGTAAAATACTACAAAATTGACCTCCAAGAGAGACCACCCCTCTTATAAGACCACTCCAACAAAATATTTCAGATGCACTGGGATGGTAAAATACTACAAAATTGTCCCCCTTAATAGAGGCCACCCCTCTTATAAGACCACTCCAACCAAATATTTCAGATTCACTGGGATGGTAAAATACTACAAAATTGACCTCCAAGAGAGGCCACCCCTCTTATAAGACCACTCCAACCAAAGATTTCAGATTCACTGGGATGGTAAAATACTACAAAATTGACCTCCAAGAGAGGTCACCCCTCTTATAAGACCACTCCAACCAAAGATTTCTGATTCACTGGGATGGTAAAATACTACAAAATTGACCTCCAAGAGAGGCCACCCCTCTTATAAGACCACTCCAACCAAATATTTCAGATTCACTGGGATGGTAAAATACTACAAAATTGACCTCCAAGAGAGGCCCACCCCTCTTATAAGATCACTCCAACCAAATATTTCAGATTCACTGGGATGATAAAATACTACAAAATTGACCTCCAAGAGAGGCCACCCCTCTTATAAGACTACTCCAACCAAATATTTCAGATTCACTGGGATGGTAAAATACTACAGAATTTATCTCCAAGAGAGTCCAACCCTCTAATAAGACCACTCCAACCAAATATTTCAGATTCACTGGGATGGTAAAATACTACAAAATTGACCTCCAAGAGAGGCCACCCCTCTTATAAGACCACTCCAACCAAATATTGCAGATTCACTGGGATGGTAAAATACTACAAAATTGACCTCCAAGAGAGGCCACCCCTCTTATAAGACCACTCCAACAAAATATTTCAGATGCACTGGGATGGTAAAATACTACAAAATTGTCCCCCTTAATAGAGGCCACCCCTCTTATAAGACCACTCCAACCAAATATTTCAGATTCACTGGGATGGTAAAATACTACAAAATTGACCTCCAAGAGAGGCCACCCCTCTTATAAGACCACTCCAACCAAATATTTCAGATTCACTGGGATGGTAAAATACTACAAAATTTACCTCCAAGAGAGGCCACCCCTCTTATAAGACCACTCCAACCTAATATTTCAGATTCACTGGGATGGTAAAATACTACAAAATTGACCTCCAAGAGAGGCCACCCCTCTTATAAGACCACTCCAACAAAATATTTCAGATGCACTGGGATGGTAAAATACTACAAAATTGTCCCTCTTAATAGAGGCCACCCCTCTTATAAGACCACTCCAACCAAATATTTCAGATTTACTGGGATGGTAAAATACTACAAAATTGACCTCCAAGAGAGGCCACCCCTCTTATAAGATCACTCCAACCAAATATTTCAGATTCACTGGGATGGTAAAATACTACAAAATTGACCTCCAAGAGAGGCCACCCCTCTTATAAGACCACTCCAACCAAATATTTCAGATTCACTGGGATGGTAAAATACTACAAAATTGACCTCCAAGAGAGGCCACCCCTCTTATAAGACCACTCCAACAAAATATTTCAGATGCACTGGGATGGTAAAATACTACAAAATTGTCCCTCTTAATAGAGGCCACCCCTCTTATAAGACCACTCCAACCAAATATTTCAGATTCACTGGGATGGTAAAATACTACAAAATTGACCTCCAAGAGAGGCCACCCCTCTTATAAGATCACTCCAACCAAATATTTCAGATTCACTGGGATGGTAAAATACTACAAAATTGACCTCCAAGAGAGGCCACCCCTCTTATAAGACCACTCCAACCAAATATTTCAGATTCACTGGGATGGTAAAATACTACAAAATTGACCTCCAAGAGAGACCACCCCTCTTATAAGACCACTCCAACAAAATATTTCAGATGCACTGGGATGGTAAAATACTACAAAATTGTCCCCCTTAATAGAGGCCACCCCTCTTATAAGACCACTCCAACCAAATATTTCAGATTCACTGGGATGGTAAAATACTACAAAATTGACCTCCAAGAGAGTCCACCCCTCTTATAAGACCACTCCAACCAAAGATTTCAGATTCACTGGGATGGTAAAATACTACAAAATTGACCTCCAAGAGAGGCCACCCCTCTTATAAGACCACTCCAACAAAATATTTCAGATGCACTGGGATGGTAAAATACTACAAAATTGTCCCCCTTAATAGAGGCCACCCCTCTTATAAGACCACTCCAACCAAATATTTCAGATTCACTGGGATGGTAAAATACTACAAAATTGACCTCCAAGAGAGGCCACCCCTCTTATAAGACCACTCCAACCAAATATTTCAGATTCACTGGGATGGTAAAATACTACAAAATTGACCTCCAAGAGAGGCCACCCCTCTTATAAGATCACTCCAACCAAATATTTCAGATTCACTGGGATGGTAAAATACTACAAAATTGACCTCCAAGAGAGGCCACCCCTCTTATAAGACCACTCCAACCTAATATTTCAGATTCACTGGGATGGTAAAATACTACAAAATTGACCTCCAAGAGAGGCCACCCCTCTTATAAGACCACTCCAACAAAATATTTCAGATGCACTGGGATGGTAAAATACTACAAAATTGTCCCTCTTAATAGAGGCCACCCCTCTTATAAGACCACTCCAACCAAATATTTCAGATTCACTGGGATGGTAAAATACTACAAAATTGACCTCCAAGAGAGGCCACCCCACTTATAAGACCACTCCAACCAAATATTTCTGATTCACTGGGATGGTAAAATACTACAAAATTGACCTCCAAGAGAGGCCACCCCTCTTATAAGACCACTCCAACCAAATATTTCAGATCCACTGGGATGGTAAAATACTACAAAATTGTCCCCCTTAATAGAGGCCACCCCTCTTTTAAGACCACTCCAACCAAATATTTCAGATTCACTGGGATGGTAAAATACTACAAAATTGACCTCCAAGAGAGGCCACCCCTCTTATAAGACCACTCCAATCAAATATTTCAGATTCACTGGGATGGTAAAATACTACAAATTTGACCTCCAAGAGAGGCCACCCCTCTTATAAGACCACTCTAACCAAATATTTCAGATTTACTGGGATGGTAAAATACTACAAAATTGACCTCCAAGAGAGGCCACCCCTCTTATAAGACCACTCCAACCAAATATTTCAGATTCACTGGGATGGTAAAATACTACAAAATTTATCTCCAAGAGAGTCCAACCCTCTAATAAGACCACTCCAACCAAATATTTCAGATTCACTGGGATGGTAAAATACTACAAAATTGACCTCCAAGAGAGGCCACCCCTCTTATAAGACCACTCCAACCAAATATTGCAGATTCACTGGGATGGTAAAATACTACAAAATTGACCTCCAAGAGAGGCCACCCCTCTTATAAGACCACTCCAACAAAATATTTCAGATGCACTGGGATGGTAAAATACTACAAAATTGTCCCCCTTAATAGAGGCCACCCCTCTTATAAGACCACTCCAACCAAATATTTCAGATTCACTGGGATGGTAAAATACTACAAAATTGACCTCCAAGAGAGGCCACCCCTCTTATAAGACCACTCCAACCAAATATTTCAGATTCACTGGGATGGTAAAATACTACAAAATTTACCTCCAAGAGAGGCCACCCCTCTTATAAGACCACTCCAACCTAATATTTCAGATTCACTGGGATGGTAAAATACTACAAAATTGACCTCCAAGAGAGGCCACCCCTCTTATAAGACCACTCCAACAAAATATTTCAGATGCACTGGGATGGTAAAATACTACAAAATTGTCCCTCTTAATAGAGGCCACCCCTCTTATAAGACCACTCCAACCAAATATTTCAGATTCACTGGGATGGTAAAATACTACAAAATTGACCTCCAAGAGAGGCCACCCCTCTTATAAGACCACTCCAACCAAATATTTCAGATTCACTGGGATGGTAAAATACTACAAAATTGACCTCCAAGAGAGGCCACCCCTCTTATAAGATCACTCCAACCAAATATTTCAGATTCACTGGGATGGTAAAATACTACAAAATTGACCTCCAAGAGAGGCCACCCCTCTTATAAGACCACTCCAACCAAATATTTCAGATTCACTGGGATGGTAAAATACTACAAAATTGACCTCCAAGAGAGACCACCCCTCTTATAAGACCACTCCAACAAAATATTTCAGATGCACTGGGATGGTAAAATACTACAAAATTGTCCCCCTTAATAGAGGCCACCCCTCTTATAAGACCACTCCAACCAAATATTTCAGATTCACTGGGATGGTAAAATACTACAAAATTGACCTCCAAGAGAGGCCACCCCTCTTATAAGACCACTCCAACCAAAGATTTCAGATTCACTGGGATGGTAAAATACTACAAAATTGACCTCCAAGAGAGGTCACCCCTCTTATAAGACCACTCCAACCAAAGATTTCTGATTCACTGGGATGGTAAAATACTACAAAATTGACCTCCAAGAGAGGCCACCCCTCTTATAAGACCACTCCAACCAAATATTTCCGATTCACTGGGATGGTAAAATACTACAAAATTGACCTCCAAGAGAGGCCCACCCCTCTTATAAGATCACTCCAACCAAATATTTCAGATTCACTGGGATGATAAAATACTACAAAATTGACCTCCAAGAGAGGCCACCCCTCTTATAAGACTACTCCAACCAAATATTTCAGATTCACTGGGATGGTAAAATACTACAGAATTTATCTCCAAGAGAGTCCAACCCTCTAATAAGACCACTCCAACCAAATATTTCAGATTCACTGGGATGGTAAAATACTACAAAATTGACCTCCAAGAGAGGCCACCCCTCTTATAAGACCACTCCAACCAAATATTGCAGATTCACTGGGATGGTAAAATACTACAAAATTGACCTCCAAGAGAGGCCACCCCTCTTATAAGACCACTCCAACAAAATATTTCAGATGCACTGGGATGGTAAAATACTACAAAATTGTCCCCCTTAATAGAGGCCACCCCTCTTATAAGACCACTCCAACCAAATATTTCAGATTCACTGGGATGGTAAAATACTACAAAATTGACCTCCAAGAGAGGCCACCCCTCTTATAAGACCACTCCAACCAAATATTTCAGATTCACTGGGATGGTAAAATACTACAAAATTTACCTCCAAGAGAGGCCACCCCTCTTATAAGACCACTCCAACCTAATATTTCAGATTCACTGGGATGGTAAAATACTACAAAATTGACCTCCAAGAGAGGCCACCCCTCTTATAAGACCACTCCAACAAAATATTTCAGATGCACTGGGATGGTAAAATACTACAAAATTGTCCCTCTTAATAGAGGCCACTCCTCTTATAAGACCACTCCAACCAAATATTTCAGATTTACTGGGATGGTAAAATACTACAAAATTGACCTCCAAGAGAGGCCACCCCTCTTATAAGATCACTCCAACCAAATATTTCAGATTCACTGGGATGGTAAAATACTACAAAATTGACCTCCAAGAGAGGCCACCCCTCTTATAAGACCACTCCAACCAAAGATTTCAGATTCACTGGGATGGTAAAATACTACAAAATTGACCTCCAAGAGAGGCCACCCCTCTTATAAGACCACTCCAACAAAATATTTCAGATGCACTGGGATGGTAAAATACTACAAAATTGTCCCCCTTAATAGAGGCCACCCCTCTTATAAGACCACTCCAACCAAATATTTCAGATTCACTGGGATGGTAAAATACTACAAAATTGACCTCCAAGAGAGGCCACCCCTCTTATAAGACCACTCCAACCAAATATTTCAGATTCACTGGGATGGTAAAATACTACAAAATTGACCTCCAAGAGAGGCCACCCCTCTTATAAGATCACTCCAACCAAATATTTCAGATTCACTGGGATGGTAAAATACTACAAAATTGACCTCCAAGAGAGGCCACCCCTCTTATAAGACCACTCCAACCTAATATTTCAGATTCACTGGGATGGTAAAATACTACAAAATTGACCTCCAAGAGAGGCCACCCCTCTTATAAGACCACTCCAACAAAATATTTCAGATGCACTGGGATGGTAAAATACTACAAAATTGTCCCTCTTAATAGAGGCCACCCCTCTTATAAGACCACTCCAACCAAATATTTCAGATTCACTGGGATGGTAAAATACTACAAAATTGACCTCCAAGAGAGGCCACCCCTCTTATAAGACCACTCCAACCAAATATTTCAGATTCACTGGGATGGTAAAATACTACAAAATTGACCTCCAAGAGAGGCCACCCCTCTTATAAGATCACTCCAACCAAATATTTCAGATTCACTGGGATGGTAAAATCCTACAAAATTGACCTCCAAGAGAGACCACCCCTCTTATAAGACCACTCCAACAAAATATTTCAGATGCACTGGGATGGTAAAATACTACAAAATTGTCCCCCTTAATAGAGGCCACCCCTCTTATAAGACCACTCCAACCAAATATTTCAGATTCACTGGGATGGTAAAATACTACAAAATTGACCTCCAAGAGAGGCCACCCCTCTTATAAGACCACTCCAACCAAAGATTTCAGATTCACTGGGATGGTAAAATACTACAAAATTGACCTCCAAGAGAGGTCACCCCTCTTATAAGACCACTCCAACCAAAGATTTCTGATTCACTGGGATGGTAAAATACTACAAAATTGACCTCCAAGAGAGGCCACCCCTCTTATAAGACCACTCCAACCAAATATTTCAGATTCACTGGGATGGTAAAATACTACAAAATTGACCTCCAAGAGAGGCCACCCCTCTTATAAGACTACTCCAACCAAATATTTCAGATTCACTGGGATGGTAAAATACTACAAAATTGACCACTTTTTCATTGTAAAAGATGTGGCCTCATAAGAGATGGACAACTGTACATGGAATACAAATGACTTGTTAAACTACATGTACAACTGCCACTATAATATCCAACAAAAATTTTCCCAAATTGTTTAAGAATGTAAAATATCAAGACAATCTGTTTTAAAAAGTTACGTGAAAGTTTATTTTAGATCAAGATATTGTATATCAAAACTGTTATTATGAAAGATCTCATTCAGAGAAATCAGGTCAATTGATGAATTAATTTTAGGAGTTAAAACATAGGAGAAGATGAGTGAGTAACATGATGGGTGCAACAAGTGGAGCAGGAACTCATTAAATTTCTGGACCACCTGAATTCACCTTTGGTGGAGTTTGTGTTGCTCAATTTTTAATTTTCTGCATTGTATTTTGTCAATACTGTTAATCTTTTTGTACTTTTTCTTTTGACAATTATATTGTCTGTTCTTCAAATTCCATCTTCTGATTTCAACCTTTTGTATCTTCAAACTTTTCTGGAAACAACCATGTATAAAAATAGAACCTTATCTATACTGTACACCTTAATAAGAACGTACTTTTCTGTTTCTTCAGCTTTGACAATGGTTCGTAATATTCTTCCTCTAATGATAGAGTTTTCTTCTTATCTTTTTTCTTCTTTCCCACACATTTATTTTTGTGATTTTTCTTATTTGTTTTATTTTTCTTATCCCTGAATATGGCATCGTCATTATCCATCCTTTTACGAAAATTTTCTCCTTTCTTCTTCTTTTCTTTGTATTTGTTTTTCTTTGTCTTTCTATCTTTGCTTACATTATTAATAGAACGTTTGCCACCACACAGCATCTACATTTATTGAGATGTTTTCATGTTCGTTATCAAATTTTCTTCTTTTTGCTATATTTTCACATTCGTCTCCCTGTATAATTTCTGAAAAGATAGAAATTATCAAAATAAATTCAGGAGTATTTCATCAAAGTTGTGCATTGCAGTTCTCCATACTAACACATAAAACGACAAAGTTGATCAATTTTAAGAAAAAATAAAAATAAACAGAAGGTCAACAGCCTTAAGGTGTGATTGTTGCTTTAATGCTAAGTGAGCAATATTTTAAGCTATGTGATGGCAAGAACAAGTTGCATTAAATGATGGTGAAGTCTGCTTTGGACTATAGCTAGACCCAACATGCTTAGTTGGATTTTTTATAGTGCAAGTTCACTGAAACAACAGTCAGCTGGTAGATATGTCGCTCGACTCAGACACATTATCTTGATTCTCAGCCAAGCATTTTGCTCTTACTCCTTAATACTGTGTGTTCAGAATAGAAGCAGCAAATATCAATTTCATATTATATGGTTTGACCTGACTGGAGTTCCTGCCCTTGATCTACTGCACTTGAAGCGAGAATGGTAACTAATGTGCCACCAATGCTGTTACACAGTTTTAAGATAAAAGATAATATGACAATGACGGTGGCAAAGAGGATATACATGCATTATATCACAAAAGGGCAGATACATGTGAGTAGTTTAAAATTGTATACTATATCTACTAATCTTTCATATCTACTTAACAAAACACACGATTGGGAATTGAAATATTTCCCTTATCCGTCTTTCCATCCATTATATATTGGTTACATGCTTCATCTTAAGTTTCCCGTTGCCAATGTTTTGAAAATTTGAAAATTGTTTTTCACAACAATACACAGGTTAAGTTCAAATTTGATTCCTGTTATGGTTCCAGTGCTATGCCCATCAATTAATTGAAAATTTTTAATTCGTGGTTGTTGTGGTCTATAATTTCGTTGGGAAAATATTTTGAAATTTTTATACAATGTTTTTAACCACAATACACAGAAAAAGCTAGAATGATTGAGCTATGATTCCAGAGTTATCTCCCTTAAATTGAAAATGGTAAATTTGTGGTTTTCATGCTCTAATTTTAGTTTCACTCAGCCAAATGTTTTAAAATATTTAAACAATGGTTTTGACCACAAAACACAGGTCAAGTTTTATTTTGGCTGTAATATCTTGTACAAAACGAGAGTTATTACTCTTAATTGATTGAAAAAGACAGTTTTCTGGTTTTCATTCTTTTTAAGTTTAGTTTCCAATAACCAGCTGAAACTACATGTGTTGTCTTCTTTAGCATCCACATAACTCTTAGTTTAATATGAATTGGCAACATGGGTTTCTGTGTCTTATGGACACATTTTTCTTCTATTTATTTCATTATTAACTATTAAAAAAAAATCAATTGAATGTTGATCATAATCTAAATCATTTTAGGGTTAGGGGTTATGGCGTATAATGCCACTTTCAACAATATTTCAGTTATATCGTGGCAGTCAGTTTTATTGGTGGAGGAAACTAGAGTACCCTGAGAAAACCCCTGAACTGGTGCAAGTCACTGACAAACTTTATCACATAAGGTTTTATCGAGTACACCTTGCCTGAGCGGGATTCAAACTCAGTGTTAGTGGTGATAGGCAATGATGGCATAGGTAGTTGTAAATCCAACTACCATATGATCACTACCATGGCGGCACCTAATTCATTTTAGTACAGAGATATTAATATATAACCATACCTGGTTGTCTTTTAGCCATCTTAACATCAAACTTCCTGTACTGTGATATAAATGGGTATAATGGTAAAACATGCCTGTCCATTTTTTCTTCTTCACATTCCTGTAAAATAAATGTTACTAATGATAACATTTACAGGGAGGTAATTCTATTTAGAAAATGTAATCTTGTTGACACACAGTAATCTGTCTTCTGTCTGTCTATCACATATTTGTTTCATGAGTGATAATCTTTCCTCAACTCTGTTTTAATGAAATATGGAAACTTTTTGAAACCTTTTTATATGCTGTGGTCGTGATTGTATGGTAGTTGGATTTACAACACCCCATCACCACTAACGTTGTGAGTTCGACTCACGCTCAGGCGAGGTGTACTCGATACAACATTATGTGATGAAGTTTTTCAGTGACTTCAGACAGGTTGGTGATTTTCTCTGGTTTCCTTCACAAATCAAACTGACCGCTACAATATAACTGAAATATTGTAGAGAGGGGCATTAAACACCATAACTCTAACATAACCTTGCTTCTTTGGTATGCTAGATTGTAACCCTATGAAAATGTCCAAAAAATTCACTCATTATATTTCTTCTACTTGATTTTGGTAATAGCCCTTTTTCAAATTTACATCATCATAAGATGGTATTTTTACATACAAAATCAAAATGGTCGCTTCCTGCACAGTTTGAGCAGTGCTTTCTATATCGTTCCTGTTGCTCCTGTCGCTTAGCTCTTACCAATGGACCATGTATACTGTCTAAAATATAAAAAATATAAATTAACAAAATAAATTATACAGTAATACAATAAAAAGTTTGAAAGAAAATAGGGTAGGTAGATCTGACTTTAACAGGTAGGTTAGGTAGGTAGATCTGACTTTAACAGTAGGTAGATCTGACTTTAACAGGTAGGTTAGGTAGGTAGATCTGACTTTAACAGGTAGGTAGGTAGATCTGACTTTAACAGGGTAGGTTAGGTAGGTAGATCTGACTTTAATAGGGTAGGTTAGGTAGGTAGATCTGACTTTAACAGCACTTGTCCAAAATTGGTAGTAAAAAGTTAGGGTAGGCACTAAAAAATTAGGGTCTGTAGGGTTAGCGGAAACTTAGGTATTTTTCTTATTACCTAAGCATGTCAACATGTTAATTTATAGTCATCATCTTGGTTATTGGTACATTGTGTCAATAGAATTTTAATTAGTAGATTCTGCAGTTTTCCATTTGTTATTATGCACATCTGGTAAATACCAAACTATAAAATAACAATTAATCAGCTGACTGTCATCTTACTGCTAGTTATATTTATGTTCTGTGTAAATGTGCTGATAAGTTTACAATAAAGTTCAAAGAGTAATGGTCTGTAGCACAGATTCTACCTTCCTCCTATGTTAGTAGTCAGTTAACTATGAGTAATGGACTGTAGTATAGATTCTACCTTCCTCCTAAGTTAGTAGTCAGTTAACTATGAGTAATGGTCTGTAGCACAGATTCTACCTTCCTCCTAGCTAGTAGTCAGTTAACTAGGAGTAATGGACTGTAGCACAGATTCTACCCTCCTCCTAGCTAGTAGTCAGTTAACTATGAGTAATGGTCTGTAGCACAGATTCTACCTTTCTCCTATGTTAGTAGTCAGTTAACTATGAACATTCATTTACCTTGTTATTGTACTGTCCATGTTTATGTTGTCATTCATCTTTGTGATAGTATATGAACAGGGAAGGGTTGGGATTCCAGTAATCGGCTTAACCTCACCACTTTTTTGCCTGTCCCAAACCAGGACATAGATTTCCAGTGACATATGTCATGGTCTTGTTTTGGTGTGGTCAGGTAGTTAAGGTGAAAGTTGATTGCTTCTTTTAATTTGTTGATAATGGAGGAATTGTATATAATTAGTTAAACTCGATTTAGGCAAACAACTTATTTTGTATGACCAAAGGGGAATAACTCTAGGAGTAATTATTTCAGAAATATTTTAAATTATTTATTCTGGGAAAACACTGGACCATTTGAAATCACATTTGACTGGAACATTCCTTTGATAGTCCTTAACAAAATGTATATTATTCATGTTGATCAGAAATCCAAGATGACAGCCACAGCAGTACATTTGTCCTGCAGTGGTGGCCATCTAGGATAATTGATCACCAACATAAAATTGTATGAGGACCTGGACATGTAATAAACATTTATACAGAAAGGTAAATATTTTGAAATATACAATGTTCAGGCCCATCCAAGTGCCAATCTTGACAAGTTTTGTTTTATTTGGGCTGATAGTGTCTGAGAAAAATATTGGAAATTGAAATAAAAGACAACAGATAATGGATTCAATACCTCCCTTGAACTTTTCGGGTAAAGAATTTCACGGTCAGTTTGTTCAGATAAAAGACTAATTACCTAGACAAGAATATGAAAACAACATATGGATTATTGCATCTTAGAAGGTGAGAAAAAGGGCTCTAACTCCCATTAATCTGGTCCATTTGGAAAATCGTAACAATATGTGCATGCTCATATCATACCAAGACACTATACCAACTATGAATTTAAGTTCCTACACAAGAATACTATGAAAGGGACATATGGAAAAACCATTGAAGAAGTCATAAAAGGGGACATAACTTCAATCACATATGTTCATATCCTACCTAGACAGCATAACAAATATGAACTAGCTTTGTGAATAGGTAAAAGACGTAATTTCATACACAAGACAATGCCATGGACAGATGAAAGACCAGACAAGGGCAATCCATCCAATATACACACCACGGTATGAAAGTTAGTGGGGGTATAATGATAAATATCCTTCCTGCAAAGTACAATATTGTACAGGTTGATGGCAGTTAAAAATTTTTATTACCAAAAGAAAATTAAAACAATGCCATCAATATCATATATGCATATCAGAATAAAAAGCAAACGTGTATATGTATACCTTTATATATATGTACAGTAATAGTCTAATTGCATGATAAACATATATTTAAGTCTACATCGCATGTCATGATGATATTATAATATCAAATTACATTTTAATAATGATTGGTTTTTTAAACATGCAAACAATGGATAATAATTATATCTGAACAGAACCAAAAATATATATATCTGTACAACATTATCAAATGTTGTCAAGTGAAGAGTTATCTCCCTTTACTGATTATAATGAAGCAGATTTGTCTTTCCTTGGTACTTGCAGTCTCCATGGTTGTAATGGTGGAATCAACTTGTAATCATAAACTGGGTAAGTAAGATTATTGTTATGGTTACGGTCCTCGCCTCAAGTGTGGTCGATCATGGATATATTATATATATATATTGCTTCATAAGTAAGATTATTGTTATGGTTACGGTCCTCGCCTGGAGTGCGATAGATTGTGGATTCGAGTCCTGGTCAGGTCAGACCAAACCAAAGATTACGAAATTGGTATTCGCTTGGTACACAACATTAAGGAGTCAGGGCAAAGATTTATTGGCTCAGAATCAGGATAGTGTGTCTGAGTGGAGCACCATGTCTACACCAGGACTGTTGTTTCAGTGAGCTAGCACTATTAAAATCCAACTAAGCCTGTTGGTCTAGTACAAAGACAGACATCATCATCTCATTGAAATTTAACTTGTCTACCAGTGATCTGTTGTAGCTTGTTGGTCTAGTACAAAGACAGACATCATCATCTCATTGAAATTTAACTTGTTCTCACCATTATACAGCTGAAATATTGTTCCACTGGTGTTAAACAACAATCACTCACTCATTCACTTTGTAATTTGTGAGTTTTAAGATTTTCATTGACACAGACACACAGTATGTCTATCATGCATACTCGAAAATTCCATTCTACTTACTTCAAACTAAATAATGGGGATAAAACAGGAGTATTTTATAGTATTTTGGGGTCACAAACTATAACATATGATATCTATAAACAGTGATATAAGTATCTATTAAGTGATATCTTTATTTTCAGAGGCCTCCCTGTTTGATGATCTCCTCAATATGATGAGAAAATATAAAGGCTCTTCTCGTAAGTCTATCTAATATTGACAGTCTTATCACTAATTCATTGACCAAGTTTTATACTATATCTTAGTATCAGGAAATCAGAATTGTGCATGCATCCCTGAAAAGGGACCATCTATGCCAGGTTTGGACCTTATATAGATGCTTCCTGCCAAGTTTGGCTTCATTTGGCGGCCATATTTGTTGGTGGAACGGAACAAAATGAAGAAACTTTACATAGATGATTACTGCCAAGTTTGGTTCCATTTCGCCAAGTTGTTTCAGAGGAGAAGATTAAAATATGAAAAAGTTAACGGACGGATGCCAAATGATGGCAATACCTCACATACTTTGGGTCAGGTGAGGTAAAAAATTTATGAAAAAAGGCCAATAACTCCTAGACGGGTAATCAGATTTACTTCACAATTGCAGGGCATGTAGATCTTGACAAGTTGAACATGTTTGCTGTTTAAACTTAACATCTATCTCTTATAGTTTTTGAAATAAAGGACAAAAGGTATTAACATTTTGAAAATTTGACGAAAAAAGGGCAATTACTCCAAAATGGGTACTCAGATTTACTTCAAAATTGCAGGGTAGGTAGATCTCGACATGCTGAACATGTTTGCAGATTAAACTTAACATCTATCTCTTATAGTTTTTTGAAATAAAGGACAAAAATATTAAAATTCTGAAAATTTGATGAAAAAAGAGCAATACCTCCCAATTAGGTATTCAGATTAACTTCAGAATTGCAGGGTATGTAGGTCTTGATATGCTGCACATTTTTGCAATTTAAACTTAACCTTTATCTCTAATAGTTTTTAAAATATCAGACAAAAATGCTTAAATTAAACAAAAAATATTGAAAAAAGGGCAATAACTCCTAGACGGGTAATCAGATTTACTTCAAAATTGCAGGCTAGGTAAATCTTGACATGCTGCATATGTTTGCTATTTAAAGTTAACATCTATCTCTAATAGTTTTTGAAATAAAAAAACGAAAAGTATTAAAATTTTGAATATTTGATGAAAAAAGGGCAATAACTCCAAGATTACCTATCTTGATCCCTAGACAGTATCTGTTTATTATACAATGATCACTTATGTATGGTTTTCATTCAAATAGAATTGTGGTTTCTCAGAAGAAGACATTTCAAAATTTTCATATTGGCTGCTATTCATTTTTTCAAATGAAGCAAATTTTGTTATTTGGTATATGTATCTTGTATACAAAATGTTAACTAAGTGCATAGAAAACAAATGTAAAGTATATTTGTATGACTTTTATATGATTCACTAATACCATTCCATATTTCTTATTTGTGATTTTTCAGATTGCTCCGGTTACAAGAGTGAAATACCTGCTTTCTCAGCATCCAGATCCAAGTCAAAATCACTTGGACCAGGAGAGATAATTTTGTTTGATCACGTCTGGACAAATGTTGGCAATGGCTATAATCCCAATACAGGAAAGTTTACAGCTCCCAAAGGTGGTCTATATCAAATATCGGGTACTGTCATGTCAGTACGTGGGAAGTACCTATATGTCTATCTGTTCAAGAACGATAAACAAACTGTAACTCTTTTTGCTGGCTCAGGGTATGCTACAGGGACAATCAACATCGTGTTGAAATTACAGAAAGGAGAAACTGTTTATATGAAGCATCATAATAATACCGAGACCATACACAGTAATTCTAGTGTTTATTGTGTATTTTCAGGTTTTCTAATATCTGAATAAAAGATTATTCTACACTATATAACTGTTTATTTAATAGGTGCCATAAACAATCATCAAACCAGATCATTGCATTTTATAATCAAATGTATCAAGCTATGAAAGTGAGCAGTCATGTATTTGTGTGTTAGAGTTATCAATTTTGCTTCTTTCTAAGATTTTTCTATTATATTTTTGAACTGTTCTGACAGTGTGGTATTTTCTGTTTTTCTATTAGATTTTTGAACTGTTCTGACAGTGTGGTATTTTCTGTTTTTCTATTATATTTTTGAACTGTTCTGACAGTGTGGTATTTTCTGTTTTTCTATTAGATTTTTGAACTGTTACGACAGTGTGGTATTTTCTGTTTTTCATTTTATTAGTAGAATGCTTGCTGAAGTAATTTATCAGGTAAATCAAGTTATTCAGTCTAAATGATTTACCCTTGTCTGAGGGTCAACAGATACCTGATTGATAAGATGACAGGATGATATGTCAGTGTCATGGGATCCCATTAACAGGTTTAACACTGCCACATTTTTATGCCTGTCATAAAACCAGGACATGAATTTCCAACATCTATATGCTGTGGTCTTTATTTAAAGCTATTCAGTCTAAATGATTTACCCTTGTCTGGGTGTCAACCTATACCTGATTTATAAGATGACAGGACGACATGTCAATGTCATGGGATCCCATTAACAGGTTTAACACTGCTACATTTTTGTGCCTGTCATAAAGCCAGGACATGAATTTCCAACATCTATATGATGTGGTCTTTATTTGTGTTCAGTGATTGTTTTGTTGGTGGAATTGTTGACCATCACTGTTTAAACTTTCTTTTCATAAATTGCCTTCAAAGCCCAACACTACCAGAGAACAATACAAATCATTATTTTTAGAACACGTCATATAATACATATTGTCTTTTTCATTTAACTAATTAAACAGGAAGTAATTGTTAGCACAATTATTGGTCAACACTATCTGAACACTTCAGTCATTCCTCACAATGTAAAGAAAAAAATTGATAAATTAACCTTTATCTTAGATAGTTCACAGCTACATGTAAAGTACTTGCTAATGATTAGGGGGGATAGTGTTAGGGTTATGGTGTTTAACACCACTTTCAACAATATTTCAGTCATATCATGGCTGTCAGCTTTATTGGTGGAGGAAACCGGAGTATCCAGAAAAAAACACATATCTGTACCAAGTCACTGACAAACTTTATCACATAATGTTGTATAGAATATACCTCATCATGAGTGGAATTCAAACTCACTACTTTAGTGGTGATAGGCACTGATTGCATAGGGTTTGTCAGTGACTTGCAGCAGGTCAGTGGTTTTCTTCGGATAATCCATTTTTCTCCACCAATAAAACTGACCGCCACGATATAACTGAAATATTGTTGAAAGTGATCTTAGACACAATAACGCTAACCATAACCCCCTGATTACATAGGTAGCTGTAAATACAACTACCATACGATCACTACCATGATGGCCTCATGATGATTAGGTGATACTCCTCGACATGAAAATGGCTTCAAAAGCTGTCAGACTGAATATTGTTATTTTTTTCTGTTAAAAGTGGGGTTAAACACCAAACCCCTAAATCTAACCCCTTATCATACAATCACGACCGTAATCACCTCCTCATGGCTTAAAGTTGTCAGATTTAATATTGCTATTTTTGAAGTGGTGATATAAAAGTCAATTTAATAACTCACTACACATGTACTTACAGTCAAGTGAAACTGTCTCCATATTTCAGGGCACTCCTAAAAGAAACACAACAATGATATTACAGTCAAACTTGTCCACGTGGTCACCTCTATTAAGCACTCCTGAAACAAACACAACAATGATATTACAGTCAAACCTGTCCATGTGGTCACCTCTATTAAGTACTCCTAAAACAAACACAACAATGATAATACAGTCAAACCTGTCCATGTGGTAACCTCTATTAAGCACTCCTAAAACAAACACAACAATGATATTACAGTCAAACCTGTCCATGTGGTCACCTCTATTAAGCACTCCTAAAACAAACACAACAATGATATTACAGTCAAACCTGTCCATGTGGTCACCTCTATTAAGCACTCCTAAAACAAACACAACAATGATATTACAGTCAAACCTGTCCATGTGGTCACCTCTATTAAGCACTCCTAAAACAAACACAACAATCATATTACAGTCAAACCTGTCCATGTGGTCACCTCTATTAAGCACTCCTAAAACAAACACAACAATGATATTACAGTCAAACCTGTCCATGTGGTCACCTCTATTAAGCACTCCTAAAACAAACACAACAATGATATTACAGTCAAACCTGTCCATGTGGTCACCTCTATTAAGCACTCCTAAAACAAACATAACAATGATATTACAGTCAAACCTGTCCATGTGGTCACCTCTATTAAGCACTCCTAAAACAAACACAACAATGATATTACAGTCAAACCTGTCCATGTGGTCACCTCTATTAAGCACTCCTAAAACAAACACAACAATGATATTACAGTCAAACCTGTCCATGTGGTCACCTCTATGAAGCACTCCTAAAACAAACACAACAATGATATTACAGTCAAACCTGTCCATGTGGTCACCTCTATTAAGCACTCCTAAAACAAACAATGATATTACAGTCAAACCTGTCCATGTGGTCACCTCTATTAAGCAGTTACCTGTATCTAAAGGTCACCTTTACTACTTGTCCTGTCATAGAAAATTTCAAGAGTGTCTTCTATCATGGCCGCAGGTACCAGAAACACTTTATTGGGTCCATGACTAAATAAAACTAAAGTTTATTTGACCTATTTATTAGTGTCCAAAACCATACCATTGTTGGATAAACTGTTTCATTTATTTTAGAACTGTTATGACAGTGTGGTATTTTAGAACGGTTCTGACAGTGTGGTATTTTAGAATTGTTCTGACAGTGTGGTATTTTAGAACTGTTCTGACAGTGTGGTATTTTAGAACTGTTCCGACAGTGTGGTATTTTAGAACTGTTCCGACAGTGTGGTATTTTATTAGTGGAATGTTTGCTCAAGTAACTCATCATGTAAATCAAGCTATTCAGTCTTCATGATTTACCCTCATCTGGGTGTCAACCTATACCTGATTGATAAGATGAGAGGATAATATTCTGTATATTTAACCCCACCACATTTTTGCACTTGTCCCAAGCCATGTCCAGGAACTGGATGTCCAACATCATGTGTTGTGGTCTTTTTCATTTAAGTTCAGTGAGCTAAGGTGACAGGTTACTGTTTGTTTTGTTGATGTCAGTGGAATTGTTGACCATTACTGTTTCATAAGTTGCCTTCTAAGCCTAACACTATCACAGAGCAACACTTGAGATCAATTTATTATTTTTAGAACAGGTCATATAACACATATTGTCTTTTTCATTTAAGTAAATAAACAGGAAGTAATCGTTACAATAATTATTGGTCAACGCTATCTGAAGAATTTTTGTTGATAAATTGTGTTAACCATTCCTTTGGATAGTTCACAGCTACATGTGCAGTACTTGATAATGATTAGGGGGGATATTGTTAGGGTTATGGTGTTTAAAACCACTTTCAACAATATTTCCGCTATTTCGTGGCAGTCAGTTTTATTGGTGGAGGAAACTGGAGGACCCAGAAAAAAACACAGACCTGTAGCAAGTCACTGACAAATTTATCATATAATGCTGAATCGAATACACCTCATCATGTGCGGGATTCAAACTCCCTACTTTAGTGGTGATAGGCACTGATTGCATAGGGTTTGTCAGTGACTTGTAGCAGGTCAGTGGTTTTCTCTGGGTACTCCGGTTTTCTCCACTAATAAAACTGAACGCTATGATATAATTGAAATATTGTTGAAAGTGATCTTAGACACAATAACGCTAACCTTAACCCTCTGATTGCATAGATAGCTGTAAATACAACTACCATACGATCACAACCACGATGGCCCCATGATGATTTGGTAATTCTCCTTGACATGAAAATGGTTTTTTAAGCTGTCAGACTGAATGTTATTTTTTTTCTGCTGAAAGTGGCACTAAACACATTAACCCTAACCTCCTGACTTTAAATCAAACTACCATACAGTCAGGCCCATAACAACTCCTGATGATTTAATGTTGTCAGACTTAATATTGTTATTTTTTAAGTGATAATATAAAAAACTCAACTTAATAACTCAATACTTACAGTCAAGTGAAACTGTCTCCATATTTCAGGGCACTCCTAAAACAAACAGTAAAACACAACAATGATATTACAGTCAAACCTGTCCATGTGGTCACCTCTATTAAGCACTCCTAAAACAAACAGTATAAAGACAACAATGATATTACAGTCAAACATGTCCATGTGGTCACCTCTATTAAGCACTCCTAAAACAAACATAACAATGATATTACAGTCAAACATGTCCATGTGGTCACCTCTATTAAGCACTCCTAAAACAAATACAACAATGATATTACAGTCAAACCTGTCCATGTGGTCACCTCTATTAAGTACTCCTAAAACAAACACAACAATGATATTACAGTCAAAACTGTCCATGTGGTCACCTCTATTAAACACTCCTAAAACAAACACAACAATGATATTACAGTCAAACCTGTCCATGTGGTCACCTCTATTAAGTACTCCTAAAACAAACATAACAATGATATGACAGACAAACCTGTCTATGTGGTCACCTCTATTAAGCACTCCTAAAACAAACACAACAATGATATTACAGTCAAACCTGTCCATGTGGTCTCCTCTATTAAGCACTCCTAAAACAAACACAACAATGATATTACAGTCAAACCTATCCATGTGGTCACCTCTATTAAGTACTCCTAAAACTAACACAACAATGATATTACAGTCAAACCTGTCCATGTGGTCACCTCTATTAAGTACTCCTAAAACTAACACAACAATGATATTACAGTCAAACCTGTCCATGTGGTCACCTCTATTAAGCACTCCTAAAACAAACACAACAATGATATTACAGTCAAACCTGTCCATGTGGTCACCTCTATTAAGCACTCCTAAAACTAACACAACAATGATATTACAGTCAAACTCGTCCATGTGGTCACCTCTATTAAGTCAAACCTGTCCATGTGGTCACCTCTATTAAGTCAAACCTGTCCATGTGGTCACCTCTATTAAGCACTCCTAAAACAAACACAACAATGATATTACAGTCAAACCTGTCCATGTGGTCACCTCTATTAAGCACTCCTAAAACAAACACAACAATGATATTACAGTCAAACCTGTCCATGTGGTCACCTCTATTAAGCAGTCCTAAAACAAACATAACAATGATATTACAGTCAAACCTGTCCATGTGGTCACCTCTATTAAGCAGTCCTAAAACAAACATAACAATGATATTACAGTCAAACCTGTCCATGTGGTCACCTCTATTAAGCAGTCCTAAAACAAACATAACAATGATATTACAGTCAAACCTGTCCATGTGGTCACCTCTATTAAGCACTCCTAAAACAAACACAACAATGATATTACAGTCATACCTATCCATGTGGTCACCTCTATTAAGCACTCCTAAAACAAACACAACGATGATATTACGGTCAAACCTGTCCATGTGGTCATCTCTATTAAGCACTCCTAAAACAAACACAACAATGATATTACAGTAAAACCTGCCCATGTGGTCACCTCTATTAAGCACTCCTAAAACAAACACAACAATGATATTACAGTAAAACCTGTCCATGTGGTCATCTCTATTAAGCACTCCTAAAACAAACACAACAATGATATTACAGTCATACCTGTCCATGTGGCCACCTCTATTAAGCACTCCTAAAACAAACACAACAATGATATTACAGTCATACCTGTCCATGTGGCCACCTCTATTAAGCACTCCTAAAACAAACACAACAATGATATTACAGTCAAACCTGTCCATGTGGTCACCTCTATTAAGCAGTCCTAAAACAAACATAACAATGATATTACAGTCAAACCTGTCCATGTGGTCACCTCTATTAAGCAGTCCTAAAACAAACATAACAATGATATTACAGTCAAACCTGTCCATGTGGTACATCTATTAAGCACTCCTAAAACAAACACAACAATGATATTACAGTCAAACCTGTCCATGTGGTCACCTCTATTAAGCACTCCTAAAACAAACATAACAATGATATTACAGTCAAACCTGTCCATGTGGTCACCTCTATTAAGCACTCCTAAAACAAACACAACAATGATATTACAGTCAAACCTGTCCATGTGGTCACCTCTATTAAGCACTCCTGAAACAAACACAACAATGATATTACAGTCATACCTGTCCATGTGGTCACCTCTATTAAGCAGTCCTAAAACAAACATAACAATGATATTACAGTCAAACCTGTCCATGTGGTCACCTCTATTAAGCACTCCTAAAACAAACACAACAATGATATTACAGTCATACCTGTCCACGTGGTCACCTCTATTAAGCACTCCTAACACAAACACAACGATGATATTACGGTCAAACCTGTCCATGTGGTCATCTCTATTAAGCACTCCTAAAACAAACACAACAATGATATTACAGTAAAACCTGTCCATGTGGTCACCTCTATTAAGCACTCCTAAAACAAACACAACAATGATATTACAGTAAAACCTGTCCATGTGGTCACCTCTATTAAGCACTCCTAAAACAAACACAACGATGATATTACGGTCAAACCTGTCCATGTGGTCATCTCTATTAAGCACTCCTAAAACAAACACAACAATGATATTACAGTAAAACCTGCCCATGTGGTCACCTCTATTAAGCTCTCCTAAAACAAACATAACAATGATATTACAGTCAAACCTGTCCATGTGGTCACCTCTATTAAGCACTCCTAAAACAAACACAACAATGATATTACAGTCATACCTGTCCATGTGGCCACCTCTATTAAGCACTCCTAAAACAAACACAACAATGATATTACAGTCAAACCTGTCCATGTGGTCACCTCTATTAAGCACTCCTAAAACAAACACAACAATGATATTACAGTCATACCTGCCCATGTGGTCACCTCTATTAAGAACTCCTAAAACAAACACAACGATGATATTACGGTCAAACCTGTCCATGTGGTCACCTCTATTAAGTACTCCTAAAACAAACACAACAATGATATTACAGTCAAACCTGTCCATGTGGTCACCTCTATTAAACACTCCTAAAACAAACACAACAATGATATTACAGTCAAACCTGTCCATGTGGTCACCTCTATTAAGTACTCCTAAAACAAACATAACAATGATATGAGAGACAAACCTGTCTATGTGGTCACCTCTATTAAGTACTCCTAAAACAAACACAACAATGATATTACAGTCAAACCTGTCTATGTGGTCACCTCTATTAAGCACTCCTAAAACAAACACAACAATGATATTACAGTCAAACCTGTCCATGTGGTCTCCTCTATTAAGCACTCCTAAAACAAACACAACAATGATATTACAGTCAAACCTATCCATGTGGTCACCTCTATTAAGTACTCCTAAAACAAACACAACAATGATATTACAGTCAAACCTGTCCATGTGGTCACCTCTATTAAGTACTCCTAAAACTAACACAACAATGATATTACAGTCAAACCTGTCCATGTGGTCACCTCTATTAAGCACTCCTAAAACAAACACAACAATGATATTACAGTCAAACCTGTCCATGTGGTCACCTCTATTAAGCACTCCTAAAACTAACACAACAATGATATTACAGTCAAACTCGTCCATGTGGTCACCTCTATTAAGTCAAACCTGTCCATGTGGTCACCTCTATTAAGTCAAACCTGTCCATGTGGTCACCTCTATTAAGCACTCCTAAAACAAACACAATAATGATATTACAGTCAAACTTATCCATGTGGTCACCTCTATTAAGCACTCCTAAAACAAACACAACAATGATATTACAGTCAAACCTGTCCATGTGGTCACCTCTATTAAGCACTCCTAAAACAAACACAACAATGATATTACAGTCATACCTGTCCATGTGGTCACCTCTATTAAGCACTCCTAAAACAAACACAACGATGATATTACGGTCAAACCTGTCCATGTGGTCATCTCTATAAAGCACTCCTAAAACAAACACAACATTGATATTACAGTAAAACCTGCCCATGTGGTCACCTCTATTAAGCACTCCTAAAACAAACACAACAATGATATTACAGTAAAACCTGTCCATGTGGTCATCTCTATTAAGCACTCCTAAAACAAACACAACAATGATATTACAGTCAAACCTGTCCATGTGGTCATCTCTATTAAGCAGTCCTAAAACAAACATAACAATGATATTACAGTCAAACCTGTCCATGTCGTCACCTCTATTAAGCAGTCCTAAAACAAACATAACAATGATATTACAGTCAAACCTGTCCATGTGGTCACCTCTATTAAGCAGTCCTAAAACAAACATAACAATGATATTACAGTCAAACCTGTCCATGTGGTCACCTCTATTAAGCACTCCTAAAACAAACACAACAATGATATTACAGTCATACCTGTCCATGTGGTCACCTCTATTAAGCACTCCTAAAACAAACACAACGATGATATTACGGTCAAACCTGTCCATGTCGTCATCTCTATAAAGCACTCCTAAAACAAACACAACAATGATATTACAGTAAAACCTGCCCATGTGGTCACCTCTATTAAGCACTCCTAAAACAAACACAACAATGATATTACAGTAAAACCTGTCCATGTGGTCATCTCTATTAAGCACTCCTAAAACAAACACAACAATGATATTACAGTCATACCTGTCCATGTGGTCACCTCTATTAAGCAGTCCTAAAACAAACACAATGATATTACAGTCAAACCTGTCCATGTGGTCACCTCTATTAAGCACTCATAAAACAAACACAACAATGATATTACAGTCATACCTGTCCATGTGGTCACCTCTATTAAGCAGTCCTAAAACAAACATAACAATGATATTACAGTCATACCTGTCCATGTGGCCACCTCTATTAAGCACTCCTAAAACAAACACACCAATGATATTACAGTCATACCTGTCCATGTGGCCACCTCTATTAAGCACTCCTAAAACAAACACAACAATGATATTACAGTCAAACCTGTCCATGTGGTCACCTCTATTAAGCACTCCTAAAACAAACACAACAATGATATTACAGTCATACCTGTCCATGTGGTCACCTCTATTAAGCACTCCTAAAACAAACATAACAATGATATTACAGTCAAACCTGTCCATGTGGTCACCTCTATTAAGCAGTCCTAAATAAACATAACAATGATATTACAGTCAAACCTGTCCATGTGGTCACCTCTATTAAGCAGTCCTAAAACAAACACAACAATGATATTACAGTCATACCTGTCCATGTGGTCACCTCTATTAAGTACTCCTAAAACAAACATAACAATGATATTACAGTCAAACCTGTCCATGTGGTCACCTCTATTAAGTCAAACCTGTCCATGTGGTCACCTCTATTAAGCACTCCTAAAACAAACACAACAATGATATTACAGTCAAACCTGTCCATGTGGTCACCTCTATTAAGCACTCCTAAAACTAACACAACAATGATATTACAGTCATACCTGTCCATGTGGTCACCTGTATTAAGCACTCCTAAAACAAACATAACAATGATATTACAGTCAAACCTGTCCATGTGGTCACCCCTATTAAGCTCTCCTAAAACAAACATAACAATGATATTACAGTCAAACCTGTCCATGTGGTCACCTCTATTAAGCACTCCTAAAACAAACATAACAATGATTTTACAGTCAAACTCGTCCATGTGGTCACCTCTATTAAGCACTCCTAAAACAAACACAACAATGATATTACAGTCAAACCTGTCCATGTGGTCACCTCTATTAAGCACTCCTAAAACAAACATAACAATGATATTACAGTCAAACCTGTCCATGTGGTCACCTCTATTAAGCAGTCCTAAAACAAACATAACAATGATATTACAGTCAAACCTGTCCATGTGGTCACCTCTATTAAGCAGTCCTAAAACAAACATAACAATGATATTACAGTCAAACCTGTCCATGTGGTACATCTATTAAGCACTCCTAAAACAAACACAACAATGATATTACAGTCAAACCTGTCCATGTGGTCACCTCTATTAAGCACTCCTAAAACAAACATAACAATGATATTACAGTCAAACCTGTCCATGTGGTCACCTCCATTAAGCACTCCTAAAACAAACACAACAATGATATTACAGTCAAACCTGTCCATGTGGTCACCTCTATTAAGCACTCCTGAAACAAACACAACAATGATATTACAGTCAAACCTGTCCATGTGGTCACCTCTATTAAGCAGTCCTAAAACAAACATAACAATGATATTACAGTCAAACCTGTCCATGTGGTACATCTATTAAGCACTCCTAAAACAAACACAACAATGATATTACAGTCAAACCTGTCCATGTGGTCACCTCTATTAAGTACTCCTAAAACAAACATAACAATGATATTACAGTCATACCTGTCCATGTGGTCACCTCTATTAAGCACTCCTAAAACAAACAGTATAAAGACAACAATGATATTACAGTCAAACCTGTCCATGTGGTCACCTCTATTAAGCACTCCTAAAACAAACACAACAATGATATTACAGTCAAACTTGTCCATGTGGTCACCTCTATTAAGCACTCCTAAAACAAACACAACAATGATATTACAGTCATACCTGTCCATGTGGTCACCTCTATTAAGCACTCCTAAAACAAACACAACGATGATATTACGGTCAAACCTGTCCATGTGGTCATCTCTATTAAGCACTCCTAAAACAAACACAACAATGATATTACAGTAAAACCTGCCCATGTGGTCACCTCTATTAAGCACTCCTAAAACAAACACAACAATGATATTACAGTAAAACCTGTCCATGTGGTCACCTCTATTAAGCACTCCTAAAACAAACACAACGATGATATTACGGTCAAACCTGTCCATGTGGTCATCTCTATTAAGCACTCCTAAAACAAACACAACAATGATATTACAGTAAAACCTGCCCATGTGGTCACCTCTATTAAGCTCTCCTAAAACAAACATAACAATGATATTACAGTCAAACCTGTCCATGTGGTCACCTCTATTAAGCACTCCTAAAACAAACACAACAATGATATTACAGTCATACCTGCCCATGTGGTCACCTCTATTAAGCACTCCTAAAACAAACACAACAATGATATTACAGTCAAACCTGTCCATGTGGTCACATCTATTAAGCACTCCTAAAACAAACATAACAATGATATTACAGTCAAACCTGTCCATGTGGCCACCTCTATTAAGCACTCCTAAAACAAACACAACAATGATATTACAGTCAAACCTGTCCATGTGGTCACCTCTATTAAGCACTCCTAAAACAAACACAACAATGATATTACAGTCATACCTGCCCATGTGGTCACCTCTATTAAGAACTCCTAAAACAAACACAACGATGATATTACGGTCAAACCTGTCCATGTGGTCACCTCTATTAAGCACTCCTAAAACAAACACAACAATGATATTACAGTCATACCTGCCCATGTGGTCACCTCTATTAAGAACTCCTAAAACAAACACAACGATGATATTACGGTCAAACCTGTCCATGTGGTCACCTCTATTAAGCACTCCTAAAACAAACACAACAATGATATTACAATCAAACCTGTCCATGTGGTCACCTCTATTAAGCTCTCCTAAAACAAACACAACAATGATATTACAGTCAAACCTGTCCATGTGGTCACCTCTATTAAGCACTCCTAAAACAAACACAACAATGATATTACGGTCAAACCTGTCCATGTGGTCACCTCTATTAAGCACTCCTAAAACAAACACAACGATGATATTACGGTCAAACCTGTCCATGTGGTCACCTCTATTAAGCACTCCTAAAACAAACACAACGATGATATTACGGTCAAACCTGTCCATGTGGTCACCTCTATTAAGCACTCCTAAAACAAACACAACGATGATATTACGGTCAAACCTGTCCATGTGGTCACCTCTATTAAGCACTCCTAAAACAAACACAACAATGATATTACAGTCATACCTGCCCATGTGGTCACCTCTATTAAGCACTCCTAAAGCAAACACAACAATGATATTACAGTCATACCTGTCCATGTGGTCACCTCTATTAAGCACTCCTAAAACAAACACAACAATGATATTACAGTCATACCTGCCCATGTGGTCACCTCTATTAAGCACTCCTAAAGCAAACACAACAATGATATTACAGTCATACCTGTCCATGTGGTCACCTCTATTAAGCACTCCTAAAACAAACACAACAATGATATTACAGTCAAACTTGTCCATGTGGTCACCTCTATTAAGCACTCCTAAAACAAACACAACAATGATATTACAGTCAAACCTGTCCATGTGGTCACCTCTATTAAGCACTCCTAAAACAAACACAACAATGATATTACAGTCAAACCTGTCCATGTGGTCACCTCTATTAAGCACTCCTAAAACAAACACAACGATGATATTACGGTCAAACCTGTCCATGTGGTCACCTCTATTAAGCACTCCTAAAACAAACACAATGATATTACAGTCATACCTGTCCATGTGGGCACCTCTATTAAGCACTCCTAAAACAAACACAACAATGATATTACAGTCAAACCTGTCCATGTGGTCACCTCTATTAAGCACTCCTAAAACAAACACAACAATGATATTACAGTCAAACCTGTCCATGTGGTCACCTCTATTAAGCACTCCTAAAACAAACACAACGATGATATTACGGTCAAACCTGTCCATGTGGTCACCTCTATTAAGCACTCCTAAAACAAACACAATGATATTACAGTCATACCTGTCCATGTGGGCACCTCTATTAAGCACTCCTAAAACAAACACAACAATGATATTACAGTAAAACCTGTCCATGTGGTCACCTCTATTAAGCAGTCCTAAAACAAACACAACAATGATATTACAGTCAAACCTGTCTATGTGGCCACCTCTATTAAGCACTCCTAAAACAAACACAACAATGATATTACAGTCAAACCTGTCCATGTGGCCACCTCTATTAAGCACTCCTAAAACAAACACAACAATGATATTACAGTCAAACCTGTCCATGTGGTCACCTCTATTAAGCACTCCTAAAACAAACATAACAATGATATTACAGTCAAACCTGTCCATGTGGTCACCTCTATTAAGCACTCCTAAAACAAACACAACAATGATATTACAGTCAAACCTGTCCATGTGGTCACCTCTATTAAGCACTCCTAAAACAAACACAACAATGATATTACAGTCAAACTTGTCCATGTGGTCACCTCTATTAAGCAGTCACCTGTATTTAAAGATCATCTTTACTACATGTCCTGTCATAGAAAATTTCAAATGTGTCTTCAATCATGGCTGCAGGTACCAGAAATGCTTCATTGGGTCTATGACTAAATAAAACCAAAGTTTATTTGACCCATTTATTACTACTCAATATTACATGACTGCAGGATAAACTGTGCTTCATTTATAGATTACTAAACTTCAATGTATTGATCAATACAACTATAGCAAACTTATTGTAATCTAAATTGGACTACATCTTAAAAGTTTTGTACATACATGTATAACAAAATGTTGGTACAGACAAGAAAAACATTCTTGTGATACAACATTATGTGATAGAGTTTGTTAGTGACTTGTGACAGGTCGGTGGTTTTCTCCACCAATAAAACTGACCGCCACGACATAACTGAAATATTGTTGAAAGTGGTGTTAAACACCCATAACTCTTCCACCTCCGCTTCCATTCTTGATAGTTACCATTTGGTAAATGACTTCATAATGTCTGTCCCTAAAGTTTTAGAATGTACATGTAATTGAATCACTTATTTTTCCTTTTTAAAAAAAAACTTGCATAAGATGTGTGTCCTAACATTTGACATCGATGGCAGTCTATATACCGTGATCTTCTGGGACCAGTACAATCAGATGCCACATCAGATTACAGTTGTAACATATCGAGTTAGAACATTTATTACCGCTGTGGCCAACTTTCTCCACATAGATAGCATACAACCACTTCTGTAAAGATAAAAGAAGATGTCATAATGGTGTCGTTGACAGTATAGCATGAAACACGAGATGACGAAATGAGATAATTTAATATTCCAGAAATTTACATTGACCACTGAGCAGTTACCATGGAGATCAGGTTGTTTATTTGTACCAACATTACCATTAAATACACTCTGTAACTTCATCACAAGACTATGTTGCTTTCTTGTCTTTTTTTCTTATTTGTTGTAAATTTATGTCAGTCAAGATTTTCAAGACCACATCCTTGGTACAATGGTTAGCTTTCTCATCTGGAGTGTAATAGTTCATGGGTCTGATTCCAGGTCGGATAAAAAAAACACTACGAAATTGGTATTTTCTCCTTCTTGACGTAGAGCCAAGATGGGTTGGTTTGGAGTCACGAAAAGGTGTCCCAGTCTACCCTTGGACTGTTGTCTTAGTGAGCTAGCATAATAAAATTCCAAATATGTGCATTGGCCTTAACAGGGGTTCAAAATTATGTAGGTGCGAGGTCCGTGACCTTTCGCTACTGACTTCAGACTTTTACATTGGGTATTATCTTTTGATAAGTTTATCAAACTCTTTAAACATGTAGTGTATCAAATCATAGATCTGCTCATTTCACTAAACATTTTCATTAGAAATTATATTTAACGGCACCGGTCACAAACAGTTATCGAGTTTGCAAAGGGAACCGTCATTGTCGTTATTAGGAGTAATACCCTTAAATAATCTCCCATAGCATTCTGTGTTAAATACAATCTTTTTGGGCTTTTATACAGGTTTCACCTGAAGCTTAATATAAGTGACACTCATATCTATTTGGAAACTTGCCTCCGAAAATCAACATACATTTAATGGCATATAAGAAAAAAATCGTCTGCTTGAAGTTGTCATCCTCAAAAATCCTACTTCCATTTTTGATTAAACATGAATTCAGATGGTTACTCTCCAATGCAAGCAATTGTTATTTAACCCTTTGAGTGCCATGTATTTTTCCTGGAGAGTGCCAAGCGATTTTTGAAGAAACGTTTACATCGATCGTTCAGTGACGCCGCGCATAGAAACAATTGTTTGACGTTACAATGCCGCTATCTGCGTTGGGGTACAAGCTATCTGCGTTGGGGTACAATATGGGTATACGAAAGGATTCAACTGAATGTGATATTGGGTCAAAATAAATATCAACCGGAGCTTCATTGGCCGTAGCTCAAGGAATTTAAAAATATTAATGTTCCAGAATTCATATTTTCATATTTTTTTTCTGTTAGAGTTTATTGTTCATTTGAAAGAAACATTGTCATGATTGTGTGTGTCTGGAATGTGGTCTAGTAAGGGAAAGACAACCGAAGCCCAGTTGAAAACGAAGGGTCTAGCTTAGGTTAAACTACAGTATACAGTAAATAATGACATTGTGGTAAATGTTTAAAATCTTCATCACAATGTCACAAATAAAATGCACATAATAATTTATTTTATATCATAAAAGAATCTCCTAAATTTGTGCTATGATAGGGACCACGCATCTGTTTACACAGCGTCATGACGAGCCATTCCTAGATTTACATCTTTTTCAATGTACATGTATTACCGTGATTAACGTAAAGAAAAGAATACCTAACTGTACCGTAAAGATATGTAACATGTACATCTGTCAAAAGTAATCGGAAATGTAAAAAATCCCTATGTAATCAACCAAATCTTATTTTTTCAAAAAATTATTATGAAGTCATTTCTGGATAGATTTTAACAAATGTTACACCAAAACATTCGGAATTGTCAATATTTTGATTGTTTATTTGTACATAATTTAAACACAACAAATACAAATTTACTTTGATTTTCCTATAAATTTCAACTAAAAATAAATCCTAAAAATAAAAAAGCATGGAAAAATTATGTACAAATAAAAACCACTCATATAAACATAATAAGCAAATAAACAAACAAAATATAGACAATTCCGAATGTCTTGGTGCAAAATATGTTAAAATTGATCCAGAAATGACTTCACAATAATTTTTTGAACAAATATGGTTTTGGTTGATTATATAGGGATGCCAAATTAAATGCGAATTCCATTTAAATAAATTATTATTATATAGATGTCTATAGATTACCGAATTTTCCAAGTGAAAGAAATGTCGGTAAATCACAATGAAATAAATTATTTCTTTTCACACTCGCGTATTTTCCCGCCAAACTGTCATTGGGACTACCTTGTCACTCGTGTGAAAAAAATCAGTAAATTTTTCGGAAACTATGAAATTAATGTTAAAAAATCAATATAATAAACAGGATAATTAATTGGAGAGCGTGAATATCTTAAACATTGTCACTCGTGCCGAGAATGCATGCGATTAAACTCGTGCACGGAGCAAGTTCCGCGCACTCGTTTAATCACTGCGTTCTTCGGCACTCGTCACAATATTTACGATATTCACGCTCTCCAATTAATTATCCTATAAATATACCATAAAAAGACCAAGAGTTGCAGTTATTATAAATAATATCAATGTTATGTAGCCGCCGCCGTGCTTGCCGGGCACTGATTATGGTGAAACAAAGTGTCTTATATATTGTCCGTATATGAAAATGGACAAAGACAAACCCGGGAACAAGAAAGACACACAACGACAAAAACAGACACTGAACATCAAAAACTAAAAAACTAAAAAAACAAATGAGAAACATGGACCCCTAAAAAAACTGGGGCGACAGCAGGTGCTCTGTTGTCATTTGGGACACAGACATCCCATAGCGGTCAATTCATTCGTGATGACGGCCATAGAACTTGTGAAGGGGATGACCTCAATCCTGGTACAGCATATCCCCTGTTTGAGTAGTTTTTGCGTCAGCAGCTTGGCCCTGTCAAAAAGTCACTGTAATTGCGACAGGCTCTCGAGTAACATATGAGTTGAGTATAAGTTATGGGATAAAAATCAAAGAGATAGCACATATTGATATTAAGGAATATGAAATCTTTTTATCGGTAATTTCACAATTTTAACACAGCTTTGTGATTTTTTTGTTGTGTTTTGACCTTTTTTTTTTAATGAAAGGTTTAGTTAGACCGCGCATGACAAATGACCAACAGCTGATAATATAAGTTATAAGCTCCCTAGTGACCGTCTATCGTTTTTTAGACGGTCAGTAAATCGTTGAAGGGTGAGCGCTCAGCAACATCGTACAAAAATGTTATAAGCTCCCGTGACCGACTATGGTTATTTAGACGGTAAGTAAATAGTTGAAAAACCGTCTATAGCTACAACTTATAATAAGTTTATGGGGGGAGTTGAGATGAACGATATGATGTCTGGAGTTTACGATGATCACCGCAAATCAAAATTAATGTGGAAACGCATCGCCATTAATATCATCCACCGCATGCTTCTCAATGCATACATTCTGTACAGACGCAATACTGACGATGATCAACTTCTTTCACGAGAGGATTTGATTGCCTCTGTAATCGAAGCTTTATCGAACGAACACCTTGTTAACCGACAGCCCCTTGAAAGGCGAGAAAACCGTGAAGATGCGTTCAGAGACGGAGGTGTTCTCGAAAGACTAGCAGGAAAGAGAGAGAAAAACTGCATAGTGTGTTCTACTAATGATAGGAGAAAAAGATCTAGGACAATATGTGGAAGATGTAGAAAGGGTATTCATCCTGTATGTTTGAGAAATCATCGCTGTAGAGCAGAATAATAAATGTTTAATCATGAATCCAATAAATTTAATGAATCTATTTATATCTTTTTCATATATTGGAGGTCTTAATTACAAAACAGAAAATGCCTTTATTCTTTATAAATTATTTATTCCAATTTGAGGCCCCTAGGTATTAATTTATTAAAATGTGCATTCAGTTCAACTCATCTTAGCTATTATAATAGTAAGGGAAGACAACAGAAGCACAGATCAAGACGAAGACAAAGACAAACCCGGGAACAAGAAAGACACACAACGACAAACAATAGACACTCAACACCAAAAACTAAAAACACATGAGACACACGGACCACGTACACATGGATATTTAATTGTATTTACCAACTGACAATATATTAATCGGTAAACATCCTTATTCGCGGTTGATGCCAGTCACGTTTATGAGGAGTATAAAATACAGCTCTACATCGGAAACTTTTCTTTACAAATCAATGCAAAAATAACAAGTGTTTTCCCTTCAAAGGCCCCTTTGAAGACGATGGGACGGCGACGACATTCCATCATGGATGCCATCGTCATTGTGACGTTAAAAATACACAAGTTTTGTCAAAGCCGATATATCGGCTCTTGGCACTCTACCGTCCTTGTAAAAAAACCGATATATCTGCTCTTGGCATAGTAAGGGTAAAGACCACAAGGTTTTCAAATATGTGCTTAAAATTATCCTTAGATCTGTAGGTTTCTGCTGACATCAGTAGTTTGCAGTATCTACTAGGTTTTATTTTTATCTAACAGTGTAGGGATTCATTTTGTATTTTACATACTGTACCACTTTATCATAATTCTTATCGAATTAATGTATATCGTTTTTTTTGCCTTTTGATTGGACAAGAGCACTATCAGCTGTTTGTTTTTGATTCGTTCATAACTCGATGAACATTTCAATCTACAAGTGGTAACTAAGGGGTTCGGCTGGAAGGATTCACCAGCTTGAAAACGTGAAATTCTACAAGTCATATTTATAACAATACACAAAAATAATTAAACTTCCTAACTTGCAACCTTATTTTAGTTTAAAATTTATAAAAATTGAAGCGTACACGAAGCCAAATGACGTCTGATTTTTATGTTTTAAATTGGAAGACTTGGTATGACGTCATGTTGTTAATGTGCCAAAGTCGTCAACAACATTTCGTAGAATTTTAATTTGTGCGATTTTAGACCAGGGATATGCAAGAATATATTGTTATGCTCAGTATTGCATTGAAGAAATATAAGTATTAAACACTTCTTTTCAGGAGTTCATGCATGTGTAAACGGTGCTGATGCACTCACAAACTTTACATAAACGTCATTCGGACATTTATTCAGTTTGTGAGTGCATGTAAACAGTGCCAATGCACTCACAAACTTGACAAAAAACGTCCCTCGGTACCGTTTACACATGCATGAACTCCTGAAAAGAAGCATTTAATACTATAATAAATCCTTTAGACTAGATCCCGGATTTAATGGTATTACACCTATTAACTACCAGAAAACAAAAAGGCAAGAAATATAAAACATGTATGTTAATCCTGGTTACCGAAAATGGTCTTCTTGCACATAAATATGTCAATCAAAATCAACCAGTATTCATAGCCAAAAGGGAGCTTATTTATTTTGTGAAATAGTTATATAGTGAAATCGTTATGCATATTGCATATAAATAATAATAATATTATTATTAATATTATTATTATTGCATATAAAAACTAGAAAAGAAGTATGCCCCCACACTTGATAATTATGGACAAAGTTGTTTTGTTAGGAGTGATTTTTAAAACATGAAGTGTGTCTGTGATGCCCCCGCCTGATCATCAAAATTGGACATGCACACCTCCATTACGTGTATAAACATCCTACAAAATATTAAAGCTGTACCTCTAAAACTGTAGGAGATAGCCGGACAAACCATGTATCTATATACGGATGGACGAACCAAATGACTAAATCAAACTACCTGTCATTTTGAGAATATTTGAAGAAAATCAAACTCCTGTGGACATGCACACCTCCATTATGTGTATAAACATCCTAGAACATATTAAAGCTGTAGCTCCAAAATTGTAGGAGAAGATAGCCGGACAAACCATGTATCTATATCCGGACGGACGAACAAAATTACTAAGTCCAACTACCGTATTTAAGGTTGTATAATACGCATTGGTGCATAATGCGCACACCCTCTTGGCCTTGCTAATCTCCAGAAAAAACTAGTTCGTGTCTATAATGCGCATGGACTTTTAAAAAAATTGCCGTCGGAAATGTAAGAATTAAATATCAATCGTATATATTTTTCAGTCCTTTGAGCATGTTTCATTTCCTGGGAGAATTTAAGAGCCATTTATCTCTTTCCATCTTCAATAAAGTTGCAAAATATTAAATGTGTTGGGTTTTATTGGCGGACATGTGATTTCCCGGTCTGGGAAAGAGTGAAACACATTGTTCCTGTTTATAATGCGCACCCCTCCTACAAATTAAAGAATCTGGGCAAAATCCTGCGCATTATACAACCCTAAATACAGTACTTGTCATTTTGAGAATATTTGAAGAAAATCTAAATCATGTGGACATGCACACCTCCATTATGTGTATAAACATCCTACAAAATATTAAAGCTGTAGCTCTGAAACTGTAGGAGGAGATAGCCGGACAAACCATGTATCTATATCCGGACGGACAGGGGTAAAATTAATATCCCCCCCCCCCCCCCGACTCTTCGTCGCGGGGGCATAAAAACTAAGAATAGGAACTCATATACTTTCATTGAAAAAATGTAGTGCTTGGATATAAAATAGAAGACAAATCCTATAATAGCATCAATTATTTCCTTACAATTCTATTATTCACAATAAACAAAAGGAAAAGCATGTCAATGTATTTCAACTTTTTAAAATTGAACTCAAGAATCGATTTGAATTAGACAAACTAGTAAACTGCCATACAAATGTGTTTGTGAAGAAGGTTATTGATCTCATTTAGAATCACTATAGAACACTGTGTTTATTTACTGTTCATGTTAAAAGTACATTTTTCTAAGTTTCTAATATTTATGCCCCCTTAATTTTTAGTAATAAAGCAATAGTTATCTGGATGTAGGTATATATATATATATATAGTACAGTCAGAGACATACCATGATAAATCACTGTGATATACGTACCACTCTTCTTAGTGATACTGACATATTTTTTGCTCTGTTTAATCTATTTACTTACTTTCTTGCGCATTTTGAAGATTTATTAAACAGAACAAAAGATATATCAGTATCACTAAGATGAGTGATATGTCTATCACAGTGATTTATCATGGTACATTTGTATGTCTCTGACTGTACTGTATATATATATATGTATATCCTGTTAGTATAGCATAAATTGTACAAATAATGTGTATGTCGCACACTATGTGTTGCCTCTGAGTCTTATGTGCTTGTATTTTCTTGTTTTGTTGTGTTTTTTTCTGTACTTATGTGTGTGTGTTACTCTGTATTTTGTTTTTGTTTTGTTTTGTTTTTTTTCTTTTGCTCTTTTTGTTTACATAATAATAATAATAATTTTTATTTTCCAAATCAGGTCTCCAAGGGGGCATTTACATTTAACAGTCATGATTGTTTAGCATATATAAAACAGCATATGACAGCAAAATCAGTACATATCAAAGACTAAACATTAAAATGATTTATTGAACAATAAAATGACTTGTCAATTAATATTGACCAATAAGGTACATTTTTTGTGTATGTGCAGCTGTGTTGCTACTCTGGGTAATGGAAGCAATGCTTAATAGAATATTGTTTTGCTGCAATGGGCACCAAGGTACAGTGCTAAGGTTTGTTGAAATGCAGGTGTATTTCGTTTGAAATAAGCCATGTAATCCCTGCATGATGTAAAATTTTATAGATTTTATAGTTTATATGATATCAATATATCAAGTTTAACTTTTGAATATAGACACTCACAGTGAAAGCATAGCAAATTTGCACTGAATGACTTTCTTTTTAAAGAATTAAAACAGCTTCATTTCACACTGGATAACATTGTTTAGAATTATGATTTCTTTGTTGTACAGGTTTTATTGAGTTAGATATATTTTAAGATCAATCAGTCTGTAGTATATTAGTCCCCCTCTTATAAGACCACTCCAACCAAATATTTCAGATTCACTGAGATTGTAAAATACTACTAAATTGACCTCTAAGAGAGTCCACCCATATTATAAGACCACTCCAACCAAAGATTTCAGATGCACTGGGATGGTAAAATACTACTAAATTGACCTCCAAGAGAGTCCATCCCCCTCATAAGACCACTCCAACCTTTTTGTCATTGCTAAAACAGGGATGGTAAAATACTACAACATTGTCCCCATCAATAGAGGCCACCCCTCTTATATGGTCACTTTTTCATTTAAAAAGGGGTGGCCTCATAGGAGAGGGACTACTGTACTTTAACTTTAAAAACTACAGGTACAACTGTCAGGTATAAAAGGAATATAAAATTCAACAAAACTTTTCCCCAATTGCTTAAGAATGTAAAATATCAAGACATTTTAAAAAGCTACATGAAAGTTCACTTTGATCAAGAAATTGCAAATAAAATCTGTCAATTGAAAGAAATCAAGTCAATTTATGAATTAAATTTAGGAGTTAAAACATAGGAGAAAATAAGTGAGTAACATGATGGATGAAACTAGTGGAGCAGGAACTGTTTAACCTTCTGGAGCACCTGAATTCACCTTTAGTTTTTGGTGGAGTTCATGTCACTAGATCTTTAATTTTCTGTATTGTATTTGGTCAATACTGTTAATCTTTTTGTCCTTTTCTTTTGACAATTATTTTGTCTGTCCTTCCATTTACGGTTTCTGATTTTAACCTTTTGTATTTTCAAACTTTTCTTGTAACAACCCAGTGAAAGAAACCACTGCTCGTCAACTCGCTAAAAGCGAGAAGAGAACAAATTCGGCGAGTACGTTTGTGTAAGAACTCGACAATCCGGCAACCGAACATCGTGAGGCGAGTTCTGATTATTTTGCACTCTCCCCTGTCAACCAACTTGACGAAGTAGTTTCTCAGTCAATGATTCCGTAAAATGTTTGATAGGACTAGCGGTGCAATGTTTCACGTCCGCCATATTGATATCTATTATTGATAGAAAACGATAAAAGATGGCGTCCTATTCCGAACCGTGATCAAATAAAATTAATATATACCTCCCAAAATTCAATGTGAACGATTCAGATTATCTTAAATACGGATTCGGTGGAGTAAAACTTGATGACATTAAATAAAATTGGGTTTGCGTGGACTTTATATATGGCAAAACGGTAAATGTTAAACAAATCGTAATTTTCGAGTCAGGGTCGGATTTTGCAGCTGATTTGTATGCAAAATGAATAAAGATGTAATAAATCTTTGTTATTATTTCTCATGTAAAATATTTGCATTAGATCATTGGCGAGTAGAAATATCTACCCACTGGTCAAACCTGCCAGGTACAATTCTAATTTGGCGAGTACAATTTTGAAGCAACTAGCCAAAATGGTGAGATAAGAGAGAAAAAAACATTTCCCACACTGCTTATTTATCTATAATGTATACCTTAATAAGTACATACTTTTCTTTTTCTTCAGCTTTGACAATGGTCCGTAATATTCTTCCTCTAATGATAGTGTTTTCTTCTTTTCCATATATTTATTTTTGTGATGTTTCTTATTTGTTTTATTTTTCTGATCCCAGAATGTGGCATCGTCATTATCCATCATTCTACAGAAATTCTCTTCTTTCTTCTTCTTTTCCTTGTATTTGTTTTTCTTTTTATCTGTCTTTCTATCTTTGCTTCTATTATTAATAGAACGCTTGCCAACAGTATCTACATTTATTGTCATTTTTTCATGTTCCTCATCTAATTTTCTTCTTTTTGCTATATTTCTGCATGCATCTCCCTGTATAATTTCTGAAAGAATAAAAATTAAATTCAGGAGTATTTCATCAAACTTGTGTATTGCAGTTCTCCATACTAACACATAAAATGAGAAAGTTGATCAATTCTAAGAAAAAAAATAAATAAACAGAAGGTCAACAGCCTTAAGGTGTGGTTGTTGCTTTAACACTAAGTGAGCAATCTTTTAAGCTATGTGATGGCAAGAACAAGTTGTATTAAATGATGATGAAGTCTGCTTTGGACTAGACCGAACATGTTTAGTTGGATTTTTTATGATGCAAGTTCACTGAAACAACAGTCAGCTGGTAGACATGTCGTGCCACTCAGACACATTATCTTGTTTCTCAGCCAATCATTTTGCTCTTACTCCTTAATATTGAGTGTTCAGAGTAGAAGCAGCAAATACCAATTTCATATTATATGGTTTGACCTAACCAGAGTTCCTGCCCTTGATCTACTGCAGTGAGAATGGTAACCAATATGCCACCGATGCGGTTATGCACAGCTTAAAGATAAAAAAATAATACATGTATGACAATGACGGTGGCATAGAGGATATGCATGCATTACATCACAAAAGTGCAGATACATGTATGTAGCTTAAAATATATACTAGTTATATCTACTAATCTTTGATATCTACCCATCAATTAAATGAATCAAGTTTTATTTTGGCTGTAATATCTTGTACAATACCAGAGTTATTACTCTTAATTGATTGAAAAAAGACAGTTTTCTGGTTTTCATTCTCTTTAGTTTAGTTTCCCATAATCTCCTAAACTACACGTGTTGTCTTCTTTAGCATCCACATAACTCTTAGTTTAATATGAATTGGTAACATGAGTTGAATGTTGATTATAATCTAAATCATTTTAGGGTTAGGGGTTATGGCGTATAATGCCACTTTCAACAACATTTCAGCTATATCGTGGCGGTCAGTTTTATTGGTGGAGGAGACTAGAGTACCCTGAGAAAACCACTGAACTGGCACAAGTCAGTGACAAACTTTATCACATAAGGTTTTATCGAGTACACCTCGTCTGAGCGGGATTCGAACTCAGTGTTAGTGGTGATAGGTACTGATTGCACAGGTAGTTGTAAATCCAACTACCATACGATCACTACCACAGCGGCCCCTAATTCATTTTAGTACAGAGATATTAATATATAACCATACCTCATTGTCTTTTAGCCATCTTAACATCAAGCTTCCTGTAGAAATATGGAAACTTTTTGAAATCTTTTTATATGCTGTGGTTGTGATTGTATGGTAGTTGGATTTACAACACCCTATCACCACTAACGTTGTGAGTTCAACTCGCCCTCAGGCGAGGTGTACTCGATACAACATTATGTGATGAAGTTTTTCAGTGACTTCAGACAGGTTGGTGATTTTCTCCGGGTACTCCGGTTTCCTTCACAAATCAAACTGACCGCCAGAATATAACTGAAATATTGTGGAAAGGGGCATCAAACACCATAACCCTAACCATAACCTTGTTTTTTTGGTACAGTATCAAGTGAGTCAAGGTATTGTAAGATTGTAACCCTATGAAACTGTCCAAAAAATTCACTCATTATATTTCTTCTACTTGTTTTTAGTAATAGCCCTTTTTCAAATTTACATCATCATAAGATGGTATTTTTACGTACAAAATCAAAATGGTCACTTCCTGCACAGTTTGAGCAGTGCTTTCTATGTCATTCCTGTTGCTCCTGTCGCTTAGCTCTTACCAATGGACCATGTACTGTCTAAAATATAAAAAATATAAATTAACAAAATAAATTATACGGTAATACAATAATAAGTTTCAATGTTAAAGACCAAAATGTCAATGTTGACAGTATCACTGGTAATTTTTTTTATTAGGAAAATGGGTTTGGTTTGGGTTTTGGTGCTTAACACCACTTTCAACAATATTTCAATTATATCGTGGTGGTAAGTTTTATTGGTGGAGGAAACCAGAGTACCTGGAGAAAACCCCCTACCTGTCGCAAGTCACTGACAAACTTAATCACATAATGTTGTATCTAGTACATCTCATTTGGGCGGGATTCAAACTCACAGCGTAAGTGGTGAAAGGCATCGATTGCATAGGTAGTTGTAAATCCAACTACCATACGATCACGACCACGACTCATAATACAAGAATAATTTTGATTGTAATAGACCAATAGTTGACAGTATCACTGGTAATTTATTCTATTAAGAAAATAAGGGAAATGGTCCTCCAAGATAACATTACTGAGTTACCTAACCTACTAAGATAAAAAGTACCTGTGGTTCTGCTAACATTCTTGAAAAAAATTGGGTTTCTAGGTAGCTAGATATTTTTAACATCTGACTTAAACAGTGCTTGTCCAAAAATGGCAATACAAACTTTAAGGTATGAACTAAAAAGATCAGGGTCAGTAGGGCTAGCAGAAACATAGGTCATTTTTTGTCTAATCTGAAATGTATACATCCAATACAGATCTTATGATTGATGTTGTAAAAATTTCAGGGTTTTAAAAATCAGATTTTTTGGTGTACATTTATTTGGCAGTTTTGTATAAGGAAAAAAAATTAACATGTTAATTTTTACTTACCGCCTTGGTTATCTGAGTACATTGTGTCAATATAATTTTAATTGGTAGATCGCTTTTCCTTTTTTATAATGCACATCTGGTAAATACCAAACTCTACAATAACAATTAATCAGCTCACTGTCATCTTACTGTTATTTATATTTATGTTCTGTGTACATGTGTTGATAAGTTTACAATAAAGTCCAAAGAGTTGTGGTCTGTAGCACAGATTCTACCTTCCTCCTAGCTAGTAGTCAGTTAACTATGAGTAATGGTCTGTAGCACAGATTCTAATCTCCTCCTAGCTAGTAGTCAGTTAACTATGAGTAATGGTCTGTATCATAGATTATACCTTCCTCCTAAGCTAGTAGTCAGTTAACTAGGACTAATGGTCTGTAGCACAGATTCTACCTTCCTCCTAGCTAGTAGTCAGCTAACTATGAGTAATGGTTTATAGCACAGATTCTACCTTCCTCCTAGCTAGTAGTCAGTTAACTATGGTTTATAGCACAGATTCTACCTTCCTCCTAGCTAGTAGTCAGTTAACTATGAGAAATGGTCTGTAGCACAGATTCTAATCTCCTCCTAGCTAGTAGTCAGTTAAGTATGAGTAATGGTCTGTAGCACAGAATATATCTTCCTCCTAGCTAGTAGTCAGCTAACTATGAATAATGGTCTGTAGCACAGATTCTACCTTCCTCCTAGCTAGTAGTCAGTTAACTATGAGTAATGGTCTGCAGCACAGATTCTACCCTCCTCCTAGCTAGTAGTCAGTTAACTAGGAGTAATGGTCTGTAGCACAGATTCTACCTTCCTGCTAGCTAGTAGTCAGTTAACTATGAGCAATGGTCTGTAGCACAGCTTCTACCTTCCTCCTAGCTAGTAGTCAGCTAACTATGAGTAATGGTCTGTAGTACAGATTCTACCTTCCTCCTAGCTAGTAGTCAGTTAAGTATGAGTAATGGTCTGTAACACAGATTATACCCTCCTCCTAGTTAGTAGTCAGTTAACTAGGAGTAATGGTTTGTAGCATAGATTATACCTTCCTCCTAAGCTAGTAGTCAGCTAACTAGAAGTAATGGTCTGTAGCACAGATTCTACCTTCCTCCTAGCTAGTATTCAGTTAACTATGAGTAATGGTTTATAGCACAGATTCTACCTTCCTCCTAGCTAGTAGTCAGTTAACTAGGAGTAATGGTCTGTAGCATAGATTCTAATCTCCTCCTAGCTAGTAGTCAGTTAAGTATGAGTAATGGTCTGTAGCACAGAATATATCTTCCTTCTAACTAGTAGTCAGTTAACTATGAGTAATGGTCTGTAGCACAGATTCTACCCTCCTCCTAGCTAGTAGTCAAGTTAACTATGAGCAATGGTCTGTAGCACAGATTCTACATTTCTCCTATGTTAGTAGTCGGCTAACTATGAGTAATGGTTTGTACCACAGATTCTACCTTCCTTCTAAGTTAGTAGTCAGTTAACTATGAGTAATGGTCTGTAGCACAGATTCTACCCTCCTCCTAGCTAGTAGTCAGTTAACTATGAGTAATGATCTGTAGCACAGATTCTTCACTCCTAGCTAGTAGTCAGTTAACTATGAGTAATGGTCTGTAGCACAAATTCTACCTTTCTCCTAGCTAGTAGTCTGTTGACTATGAGTAATGATCTGTAGCACAGATTCTACCCTCCTAGCTAGTAGTCAGTAAACTAGGAGTAATGGTCTGTAGCATAGATTATACCTTCCTCCTAAGCTAGTAGTCAGTTAACTAGGAGTAATGGTCTGTAGCACAGAATATATCTTCCTCATAGCTAGTAGTCAGTTAACTAGGAGTAATGGTCTGTAGCACAGATTCTATCCTCCTCCTAGCTAGTAGTCACTTAACTAGGAGTAATGGTCTGTAGTACAGATTATACCTTCCTGCTAGCTAGTAGTCAGTTAACTGAGTAATGGTCTGTAGCACAGATTCTACCTTCCTTAGCTAGTAGTCAGTTAACTATGAGTAATGGTCTGTAGCACATATTCTACCTTCCTCCTAGCTAGTAGTCAGCTAACTATGAGTAATGGTCTGTATCACAGATTCTACCTTCCTAGCTAGTAGTCAGTTAACTATGAGTAATGGTCTGTAGCACAGATTCTACCCTCCTCCTAGCTAGTAGTCAGTTAAGTATGAGTAATGGTCTGTAGCATAGATTATACCTTCCTCCTAAGCTAGTAGTCAGTTAACTTGGAGTAATGGTCTGTAGCACAGATTCTACCTTCCTCCTAAGTTAGTAGTCAGCTAATTAGAAGTAATGGTCTGTAGCACAGATTCTACCTTCCTCCTAGCTAGTAGTCAGTTAACTATGAGTAATGGTTTATAGCACAGATTCTACCTTCCTCCTAGCTAGTAGTCAAGATAACTATGAGTAATGGTCAGTAGCACAGATTCTAATCTCCTCCCAGCTAGTAGTCAGTTAAGTATGAGTAATGGTCTGTAGCACAGAATATATCTTCCTCCTAGCTAGTAGTCAGTTAACTATGAGTAATGGTCTGTAGCACATATTTCACCTTCCTCCTAGCTAGTAGTCATTTAACTATGTGAAATGTTCTGTAGCACAGATTCTACCCTTCTCCTATGTTAGTAGTCAGTTAACTAGGAGTAATGGTCTGTACCACAGATTCTACCTTCCTCCTAAGTTAGTAGTCAGTTAACTATGAGTAATGGTCTGTAGCACAGATTCTACCCTCCTCCTAGTTAGTAGTCAGTTAACTATGAGTAATGATCTGTAGCACAGATTCTACCCTCCTAGCTAGTAGTCAGTTAACTATGAGTAATGGTCTGTAGCACAGATTCTACCTTCTCCTAGCTAGTAGTCAGTTGACAATGAGTAATGTTCTGTAGCACAGATTCCACCTTCCTCCTAGCTAGTAATCAGTTAACTATAAGTAATGATCTGTAGCACAGATTCTACCTTCCTCCTAGTTAGTAGTCAGTTAACTATGAGTAATAATCTGTAGCACAGATTCTACATTCCTCCTAGCTAGTAGTCAGTTAACTATGAGTAATGATCTGTAGCACAGATTCTACATTCCTCCTAGCTAGTAGTCAGTTAACTATGAGTAATGATCTGTAGCACAGATTCTATCTTCCTCTTAGCTAGTAGTCAGTTAACTATGAGTAATGGTCTGCAACAGATTCCACCTTCCTCCTAGCTAGTAGTCGGATAACTATGAGTAATGGTCTGTAGCACAGATTCTATCTTCCTCTTAGCTAGTAGTCAGTTAACTATGAGTAATGGTCTGCAACAGATTCCACCTTCCTCCTAGCTAGTAGTCGGATAACTATGAGTAATGGTCTGTAGCACAGATTCTATCTTCCTCCTAGCTAGTAGTCAGTTAACTAGGAGTAATGACCTGTAGCACAGATACTACCTTCCTCCTAGCTAGAAATCAGTTATCTATGAGTAATGGTTTGTAGGACAGATTCTACCTTCCTCCTAGCTAGTAGTCAGTTAACTATGAGTAATGGTCTGTAGCACAGATTCTACCTTCCTCCTAGGTTAGTAGTCAGTTAACTAGGAGTAATGATCTGTAGCACAGATTCTACCTTCCTCCTAGCTAGTAGTCAGTTAACTAGGAGTAAAGGTCTGTAGCACAGATTCTACCTTCCTCCTAAGTTAGTGGTCATTTAACTAGGAGTAATGGTCTATAGCACAGATTCTACCTTCCTCCTAGCTAGTAGTCAGTTAACTAGGTGTAATGGTCTGTAGCACAGATTCTACCTTTCTCCTAGCTAGTAGTCAGTTAACTATGAGTAATGGTCTGTAGCACAAATTATACCTTCCTCCTAAGCTAGTAGTCAGTTAATTAGGAGTAATGGTCTGTAGTACAGATTCTACCTTCCTCCTAGCTAGTAGTCAGTTAAATATGAGTAATGGTCTGTAGCACAGATTCTAATCACTTCCTAGCTAGTAGTCAGTTAACTATGAGTAATGGTCTGTAGCAGATTATATCTTCCTCCTAGCTAGTAATCAGTTAACTATGAGCAATGATCTGTAGCACAGATTCTACCCTCCTAGCTAGTAGTCAGTTAACTATGAGTAATGGTCTGTAGCACAGATTCTACCTTCCTCCTAGCTAATAGTCGGTTAACTATGAGTAATGGTCTGTAGCACAGATTCTACCCTCCTCCTAGCTAGTAGTCAGTTAACTATGAGTAATGGTCTGTAGCACAGATTCTATCCTTCTCCTATGTTAGTAGTCAGTTAATTAGGAGTAATGGTCTGTAGCACAGATTCTAACCTTCTCCTATGTTAGTAGTCAGTTAACTAGGAGTAATGGTCTGTACCACAGATTCTACCTTCCTCCTAAGTTAGTAGTCGGTTAACTATGAGTAATGGTCTGTAGCACATGTTCTATCTTCCTCCTAACTAGTAGTCAGTTAACTAGGAGTAATGATCTGTAGCACAGACTCCACCTTCCTCCTAGCTAGTAGTCAGTTAACTATGAGCAATGGTCTGTAGCACAGATTATATGTTCCTCCTAGCTAGTAGTCAGTTAACTATGAGGAATGGTCTGTACCACAGATTCTACCTTCCTCCTAGCTAGTAGTAAGTTAACTATGAGTAATGGTCTGTACCACAGATTCTACCCTCCTCCTAGCTAGTAGTCAGTTAACTATGAGTAATGATCTGTAGCACAGATTCTACCCTCCTAGCTAGTAGTCAGTTAACTATGAGTAATGGTCTGTAGCACAGATTCTACCTTTCTCATAGCTAGTAGTCTGTTGACTATGAGTAATGATCTGTAGCATAGATTCTACCCTCCTAGCTAGTAGTCAGTAAACTAGGAGTAATGGTCTGTAGCATAGATTATACCTTCCTCCTAAGCTAGTAGTCAGTTAACTAGGAGTAATGGTCTGTAGCACAGAATATATCTTCCTCCTAGCTAGTAGTCAGTTAACTAGGAGTAATGGTCTGTAGCACAGATTCTATCCTCCTCCTAGCTAGTAGTCAGTTAACTATGAGTAATGGTCTGTAGCACAGATTCCACCTTCCTCCTAGCTAGTAGTCAGTTAACTATGAGTAATGGTCTGTAGCACAGATTCTACCTTCCTTCTAACTAGTAACTGCTTAACCTTCTTGAGCACCTCAGTTCAACTTTGCTTTTTGGTGGAGTTTGTTTCGCTCAATCTTTAATTTTCTGTATTGTATTTTGTCAATACTGTTTTTGACTTTTTATCCTTTTTTTTTTGACAATTGTATTGTCTGTCCTTCCAATTACGGCTTCTGATTTCAACTTTTTGTATCTTCAAACTGTTTTTGTAATAACCACGTACAATAATAGAACCTACCAAGTTTCAGTTGATTTGGCCAAGCAGTTTCAGAGGAGAAGATTTTTAGAAATCAACCAATTAGAAACAAGAATTTCCTGTTGTGGCCATGCTTGTTAATGAATCAGGCCAAACTGAGCAATCTTTATATATACTGTTAAATTATCTACACTGTACATTTGAATAAGTACATACTTTTCTTTTCTTCGGCTTTGACAATGGTCCATAATATTCTTCCTCTAATGATAGCGTTTTCTTCTTATTTTTTTTCTTCTTTTCCACATATTTATTTTTGTGATGTTTGTTATTTGTTTTATATTTCTGATCCCAGAATGTGGCATAGTCATTATCCATCATTTTACAGAAATTCTCTTCTTTCTTCATCTTTTTTGTATTTGTTTTTCTTTTTATCTGTCTTTCTATCTTTGCTTATATTAATAATAGAACGTTTGCCAACTGTATCTACATTTATTGTCATTTTTTCATGTTCGTCATCTAATTTTCTTCTTTTTGTTACATTTTCGCACACATCTCCCTGTATAATTTCTGAAAAGATAGAAATTATCATAGTAAATCCATGATTATTTGGCATTGGAGTTTTCTATACCAACACATAAAATGACAAAGTTGATAAATTTCAAGAAAAAATAAAAAATAAACAGGAGGCAAACAGCCTTAAGGTGTGATTGTTACTTTAACATTGTGAGCTTTGTTTTAAGCTATGTCATGGCGAGAACAAGTTACATTTTGATAAGATGATGATGAGGTCTGCTTTGGACTAGACCCAACATGTAAGTTCATTGAAACAACAGTCAGCTGGTAGACATGTCACTCCACTTAGACATATTATATCCTGATTCCAAGCCAACCATTTTGCTCTTACTCCTTAATACTACATGTTCAGAGTAGAAGCAGCAAATACCAATTTCATGGTACTTGGTTTGACCTGACCAGAGTTCCTGCCCTTGATTTACTGCACTTGAGGCGAGCATGGTAACCAATATGCCACTGATGTGGTTACATACAGTTTTAAGATAAAAGATAATATGACAATGACGGTGGCAAAGAGGATATGTATGCATAACATCACAAAATGGCAGATACATGTGAGTAGCTTAAAATTGTATAATTGATTTGATTGATTTATTGTATTTAATGCCACTTTCAGCAATATTTCAGCTATATCATGGCGACCAGTTTCAGTGGTGGAAGAAGCCGGAATACCCAGTGAGAACCACCGACCATGGGCAAGCAACTGGTAAACTTTATCACTTGAGGCTGCGAGTCGAGTGTACTCTTTTTTGTCATTTACAAAGCCGGGTTAAAATTGTATACTATATCTACTAATCTTTGATATCTACTTAACTAAATCAACCACATAATTTGCTCTGCCCCCTCCCCCCCCTCCCCCCACAATGGGGCATTTAAATGTTGCCCATATCCGTCTTTCCATTTATTATGCTTCAACATTAGTTTCCCTTGGCCAATATTTTGAAATTTTTAAACATTGTTGTTCACAACAATACACAGGTTAAGTTCAAATTTGATTCCATTTATGGTTCCAGTTTATGCCCATCAATTAATTGATTTTTTTTAATTTGTGGTTGTTGTGTTAGGTGAATTTAGAATTTAGCAATTATTCCTTTTATGATTCTAGAGTTATCTCCCTTAGATTGAAAATGGTAAATTTGTGGTTTTCATGTTCTAACTTCAGTTTCACTTGGCCAAGCATTTTGAAATTTTTACACAATGGTTTTGACCACAAAACACAGGTCAAATTTTATTTTGGCTGTAATATCTTGTACAATACGAGAGTTATTACTCTTAATTGATTTTTCTGCTCTACCATGCATATAGCTCTTAGTTTAATATTTATTAGTAACATGAGTTTCTGTGTCTTATGGACGCATTCTTCTATTTATTTATTTCATTATTAACTATTAAAAAAAAAATTCAATTGAATGTTGAGCATAATCTAAATCATTTTAATAAACAGAGAAGTTCTATGCTATGATAATCTAAAATAGAAAACACATATATATATATTTGGTTTGGTTTGGTTTATAGTATTTAACACTCAGTCACTAACAATCTTTATCACATATTGTTGTATCAAGTATACCTCACCCTGAACTGGACTCAAACTCACAGCTTTAGTGGTGATAGGCACTGATTGCACTGGTAGTTGTAAATCCAACTACAATACGATCAAGAGCACGACAACCCCTTATTAGATATTAAATGATTCCGAATTTAAATTACTTTAAAAATAAATAAAAGAATAACTAAAATTGACGGAAGAAATATAATGTATATGTTTAAATGAAATATTGTAGTAAGAGCCGATATACATTTGTAACTATCACCACCTTGGTCCAAAAATTAGCTATTGAAGCTAAACAGTGTTTTTTTTTATATCTACTGTACTACCGTGAAGTTAGATATCAAATTTCTAAGAAATGGAATCCATCTTTTATCAACCTTGATATTCAAAGACGATTCATTGAAAATGTTTAAAAACAGGGTGTAAACCGTTTATCGAGCTCCTGACGGAATAAAAACAAATCTATTTGGGTTTCGCACTATCGGACCGTAATCAAAATATCAATGTTGACAGAATTACTAGTAATTTATTGTATTACTAAAAGAGGGGTAGTGGTCCTCCAAGATAACACTTCTGATTTACCTAACATACCAAGATATAAAGTACCTGTGTTTCTACTTACATTCTTGAAAGAAAATAGGGATAGGTAGGTAGATATTCTTAACAATCTGACGAAGTGCTAATTCAAAAATGGCAATACAAACTTTATGGTAGGCACTTAATAATTAGGGTTGGTAGGGTTAGCAGAAACATTTTTTTTTTGCCTAATCTGAAAGGCATACATCCAACACAAATCTAATTGATGTAAAACTTTCAGGGTTTTTTGGTGCATATTTATTTTAGCAGTTTTGTATAAGGAAATGTTTTGTTTAAATGAACATGTTAATTTATAGTTATCAACTTGGTTGCCAGTAAGTTGTGTCAATAGAATTATAATTGGTAGATAGTTTTTCATTTTTGATTATACACATCTGATAAATATCAAACTCTAAAATAACAATTAACCAGGCTATTGTCATCTTACTGTTATTTATATTTATGTTCTGTGTAAATGTGTTGATAAGTTTACAATAAAGTCTGAAGAGTAATGGCCTGTAGCATAGATTCTACCTTTCCCCTAGCAGCTAGAAGTTGGTTAACTGAACATTTATTCAACTTGTTATTGTACTGTCCATGTTTATGTTGTCATTCATCTTTGTGGCAGTATTTGGTTTTTTGAGTGGAATCGAATCTGTGCAGGTTTTTTAATCATTTGTTTATATATGTATTGCCGTTGGAGATCCAGTTATCAAGAGGGGAGGGTTGGGATTGTATTAACTGGAATAACCTCACCACTTTTTTGCCTGTCCCAAACCAGGACCTAGATTTCCAATGTCATATGTCATGGTCTTTTTTGTGTTCAGTGAGTTGAGGTGAGAGGTGATGGTTCATTTTAATATTTGTTGAAAATGGTGGAATTGTATATAATTAGTTAAACTCAATCTAGGCAAACAACTTATTTTGCATGACCAAAGGGGAATAACTCTAGGAGAAATTATTTAAGAAATATTTTAAATTATTTATTCTGGGAAACCACTTGATATCACATTTGACTGGAACCTGCCTTTGATGGTCTTTAGCGAAATGTATATTTTTGGTATTGATCAGAAATCCAAGATGACAGCCACAGCTGTACATTTGTCCTGCAGTGGTGGACATCTAGGATAGTTGATCGCCAACACAAAATTGTATGAGGACCTGGTCATGTAATAAACATTTACCCAGTATACAGAAAGGTAGATATTTTGAAATTTACAAAGTTTAGGCCCATCCAAGGGTCAATATTGACAAGTTTTGTTCTATATGGTGTAATGATGTCTGAGAATAATATTGGAAATTGAAATAAAAGACAACAGATAATGGATGCAATACCTCCATTGAACTTTTTGGGCTAAGATTTCATGGTCAGTTTGTTTAGATAAAAGACTAGTTTCCAACACAAAAAAATCAAAAAGGAAGTATGGATTATTGCATCTTAGAAGGTTAGAAAAATGGTCCTAACTCCCATTGAACTGGACCATTTGGAAAATCGTAACAATATGTCCATGCTCATATCATACCAAGACAATATACCAACTATGAATTTAAGTTCCTACACAAGAATACTATGAAAGGGACATATGGAAAACCATTTAAGAAGTCATAAAAAGGGGACATAACTCCAATCACATATGTTCATATCCTACCTAGACAGCATAACAAATATGAACTAGCTCTGTGAATAGGTAAAAGACTTAATTGCCTACACAAGACAATGGCATGGGCAGATGAAAGAACAGACAAGGGCAATCCATCCAGTATACACACCACTGTATGAAAGGGGTATAATTATCAATATCCGTCCTCCAAGGTACAATATTGTACAGGTTGATGGCAGTTAAAAGACTTTATTACGAAAAGAAAATTAAAACAATGCCATCAATATCATATATGTATATCAGAATAAAAAGCAAACTTGTATATGCATACCTTTATATATATGTACAGTAATGGTCTAATTGCATGATAAACATATATTTAAGTCTACATTGCATGTCATGATGATATTATAATATCAAATTACATTTTAATTATGATTGGTTTTTTTAAACATGCAAACAATGGATAAGAATTATAGCTGAACAGAACCAAAACAATATATATCTGTATCACATTATCACATTTTGTCAAGTGAAGAATTATCTCCCTTTACTGATTATAATGAAGCAGATTTGTCTTTCCTTGGTACTTGCAGTCTCCATGGTTGTAATGGTGGAATCAACTTGTAATCATAAACTGGGTAAGTAAGATTTTTGTAATGGTTATAGTCCTCACCTCGAGTGTGGTAGATTATGGATTTGAGTTCAAACCAAAGACTATACAATTTGTATTTGCATCTTTCTGCTTGGCACACCACATTAAGGAGTAAGGGCAAAGATTGATTGGCTCAGAATCAGAATAGAGCGTCTTAGTGGAGCACCACATGTCTACACGAGGACTGTTGTTTCAGTGAGCTAGCACTATAAAAATCCATCTAAGCCTGTTGGTCAAGTACAAAGCAGACATCATCATCTCATTGAAATGTAACTTATTCTCACCATTATACAGCTGAAAAATTGCTCCACTTGTGTTAAACAACAATCACTTAATATTTTGTGAGTTTCATGATTTTCATAGACAGAGAACCACAGTATGTCTATCATATATACCCCAAACTTTTCCTTCTAAATTTCATTCTACTTACTTCAAACTAAATAATAAGGATACAACTTAGTAGGTATTTTACAGTAATATGTAGTTAAGCTAAGTATGGTTTCAACACCACTTTCAACAATATTTCAGTTATATTGTGGCGGTCAGTTTTATTGGTGGAGAAAACCGCCGACCTGCCGCAAGTCACTGACAAACTTTATCACATAAAGTTGCATCGAGTACACCTAACCTGAGCAGGATTTGAACTCGCAACTTTAGTGGTGAAGGCATTGATTGCATAGGTAGTTGTAAATCCAACTACCATATGATCATGACCATGACCATGATGGCCCCTTGTATTTGGGGTCAAAAACTATTACATATAATATCTATAAGCAATGATATATGTATCTAACAAGTGATATCTTTATTTTCAGAGGCCTCCTTGTTTGATGATCTCCTCAATATGATGAGAAAATATAAAGGCTCTTCTCGTAAGTCTATCTATTATCACAGTCTGTTCACTAATTCATTGACCAAGTATTAAACGTTATCTTAGTATCAGTAAAACAGATATTGCATGCATCTCTGAAGTGGGCGTGGTTAAATGGTTGTGTACTTCATTGACAAGTAACAAAACGACAAAATAAAAAGTCAACGAATATTACATTTTCTGCCAATCCACGAAAATTTATACCAACGAAAATTAGTGAATACATGGTATCTGTTTATATATACAATGATCAATTATGTATGGTTTTCATTCAAACAGAACAGTGGTTTTCCAGAAGAAAACATCTTAAAATTTTCCAATTGGCTGCTGTTAATTTTTTATCCCGACTAGTGGTGGTCATCTTTAATTTCTGATCAACATAAAAAGAATCAATACAATTTCATAGAAATAGAGAATCATGCAGATGGGTTTTCTTTCAAATGGTAACTATGAAATTAAGCCAATGTTGTTATTTGGTATATGCATCTTGTATTATTTAGACAAAGCGCTTACTAGGCACATGAAAACAAATGTTAAAGATTTATTTGTATGACATTTGTATAGTTCACTTATATCACTCCATATAAATTATTTGTGATTTGTTACAGGTTGCTCTGGTTACAAGAATGAAATACCTGCTTTCTCAGCATCCAGATCCCAGTCAAAATCACTTGGACCAGGGGAGATAATTTTGTTTGATAAAGTCTGGACCAACGTTGGAAATGGCTACAATCCAAATACAGGAAAGTTTACAGCTCCCAAAAGTGGCCTATATCAAATATCGGGTACTGTCATGTCAACGTCTGGGAAGTACCTATATGTCTATCTGTTCAAGAACGATAAAAAAACTGTATCTCTTTATTGTGGCTTAGGGTATGCTACAGGGACAGTCAACATTGTGTTTAAATTACAGAAGGGAGAAACTGTTTATATGAAGCATTGTAATAATACCCAGACCATATACAGTAATAACTATGTTTATTGTGTATTTTCAGGTTTTCTAATATCTGAATAAAAGATTATTCTACACTATATAACTGTTTTAATTTAAGGTGTCAAAACAGCAATCAAACAAAATAATTGCATTTTATAATTGAATGATTAATTGGTTGTAAATTAGATTTTGGTTCAAAGTTGACTATTGTTTCACTATTATGCCTTACGATGGCCTTGAATATTATCTAACATATAAATAATGATTGAGGCCATCATTAATATAATACACATGACAACTTCTGTGCAAAGAATAATAAATATAATGTTCAAGATTATAGCGTTCATTAAAATAAGACTGTTTGTATGCTTATATGTGAAGGTTGGCATTTCTCTCATATGTAGAAACCACTTGTATGACCACATCATTTCATTACGGGAGGTTTGGGCCCATAATACTAGTTTAACCCTGTCACTTTTTACTGAAATGTCTGTACCAAGCCAGGAAAGTGAGAAGTCATGTATTTGTTTGTAAGAGGTATCAATTTTGTCTCTTTCTACGATTTTTCTATTGGATTTTAGAACTGTTCTGACAGTGTGGTAATTTCTGTTTTTCTATTAGATATTTGAACTGTTCTGACAGTGTGGTATTTTAGAATTGTTACGACAGTGTGGTATTTGTTGTTTTTCTGTTAGATTTTTGAACTGTTCCGACAGTGTGGTATTTGTTGTTTTTCTATTAGATTTTTAAACTGTTCCGACTGTAAAATAAAATCAACGAAAGTTAAAAAGAACCCATCAATGATCGTGTAAATGCAATCAAAATATAATTTATTATAAAAAGAAGCCATTATTAACTCTCTTAATTAACATCAAAAGCAGTGATCAAATGTTTACAGCTTGTGTTTGCATTGGTGATTGTTTGATCTTTAAACATATAATGAAAAGCAAATTTCTGTGTATGGATTTTTATTGTTTTTAGAATCTATACCACTTCCTAAAGCGTGTGCAAACCATATTGAGAAAATTTTGAGCATAAACTTAAAATCTGTGAAATGTACATTTGTATATAACTGTATCGACTACAAATGTAAACACTCACATTATCATATATCTTTAAATTGTTATTGTTGATCTCTTGATATATCAAAATGAATAAAAATAAATTTATGTTTCATTATTACTGCCTAATATTTATTAATGCATGTACAATGATACCCATCCAACATGGTCCTGAATAATACTCACCAGACCATATAATTTACATGAAAGAGTAACAGACTTATCAAAAAGATCGAAACAAGACTTTAAGAAAAAACAAAAGACTGGTAAAATACATATGATAACAATCAAAGGAAGTGAAATCAAAGAAAAAAACACAAGTGCTGATTTGTCTAATTGGGATGCCGAATTGTCCGGGTGCCGATTTGTCTTGGTACCGAAATGTCTCACACAGGTGCCGAAGTGTTCTGGTGCCGATTTGTCCTGGTGCCGAAGTGTCTAGCATTCATTTCCAACATCATTTTCATATACTGTGGTCTTTATTTGTGTTCAGTGATTGTTTTGTTGATGTCAGTGGAATTGTTGACAATCACTGCTTAAACTTTCTTTTCATAAATTGCCTTCTAAAACTAACACTACCACAGAGCAGTACTTGAGATCAATTCATTATTTTTAGAACACGTCGTGTTACAATTATCGTCTTTTTCATTTAAGTAATTAAACAGGAAGTAATCGTCAGAACGATCATTGGTCAACACTATCTGTTTGTTGTTTGTTTGATGGTGTTTAATGCCACTTTCAACAATATTTCAGTTATATTGTGGTGGTTCAACACTATCTGAAAACTTTCCTCTTTCCTCACAATGTAAAGAAAACAATTTGATCAATTGTGTTAACCATTATTTTAGATAGTTCATAGCTACATGTACTTGCTAATGATTAGAGGGGATATTGTTAGGGTTATGGTGTTTAACACCACTTTCAACAATATTTCAGTTATATAATGGCTTTCAGAATTGTTGGTGGAGGTACCCGGAGAAAACCACTGACCTGCAGCAAGTTACTTACAAACTTGATCACATAATGTCGTATCGAGTACACCAAGAGTGTGACTTGAACTAACTACTTTAGTGGTGATAGACACTGATTGCATAGGGTTTTCTCCGAGGTAGTCCAGTTTTCTCCACCAATAAAACTGACCACTACGTTATAGCTGAAATATTGTTGAAAGTGATGTTAAACACAATAACGTTAACCTTAACCCCCTGATTACATAGGTAGCTGTAAATACAACTGCCATACGATCACAATCACAATGGTGCCATGATGATTAGGTAATACTCCTCGACATGAAAATGGTTTTAAAGCTGTCAGACTGACAATTGTTATTTTTTTCTGTGTTAAACACCATAACCCTAACCCACTAATTGCATAGGTGGTTGTAAATCCAACTACCATACGGTCAGGACCACAACAACTCCTGATGATTTAGAGGTGTCAGACTTAATATTGTTATTTTTTAAGTGATAATATAAAAAAACTCAACTTAATAACTCAATACTTACAGTCAGGTGATACTGTCTCCATATTTCAGGGCACTCCTAAAACAAACAGTAAAACACAACAATGATATTACAGTCAAACCTGTCCATGTGGTCACCTCTATTAAGTCAAACCTGTCCATGTGGTCACCTCTATTAAGCACTCCTAAAACAAACACAACAATGATATTAGTCAAACCTGTCCATGTGGTCACCTCTATTAAGCACTCCTAAAACAAACACAACAATGATATTACAGTCAAACCTGTCCATGTGGTCACCTCTATTAAGCACTCCTAAAACAAATACAACAATGATATTACAGTGAAACCTGTCCATGTGGTCACCTCTATTAAGCACTCCTAAAACAAACACAACAATGATATTACAGTCTAACTTGTCCATGTGGTCACCTCTATTAAGCAGTCCTAAAACAAACACAACAATGATATTACAGTCAAACCTGTCCATGTGGTCACCTCTATTAAGTACTCCTAAAACAAACACAACAATGATATTACAGTCAAACCTGTCCATGTGGTCACCTCTATTAAGCACTCCTAAAACAAACACAACAATGATATTACAGTCATACCTGTCCATGTTGTCACCTCTATTAAGCACTCCTAAAACAAACATAACAATGATATTACAGTCATACCTGTCCATGTGGTCACCTCTATTAAGCACTCCTAAAACAAACATAACAATGATATTACAGTCATACCTGTCCATGTGGTCACCTCTATTAAGCACTCCTAAAACAAACATAACAATGATATTACAGTCATACCTGTCCATGTTGTCACCTCTATTAAGCACTCCTAAAACAAACACAACAATGATATTACAGTCATACCTGTCCATGTTGTCACCTCTATTAAGCAGTCCTAAAACAAACATAACAATGATATTACAGTCATACCTGTCCATGTGGTCACCTCTATTAAGCACTCCTAAAACAAACATAACAATGATATTACAGTCATACCTGTCCATGTGGTCACCTCTATTAAGCACTCCTAAAACAAACACAACAATGATATTACAGTCATACCTGTCCATGTGGTCACCTCTATTAAGCACTCCTAAAACAAACATAACAATGATATTACAGTCATACCTGTCCATGTGGTCACCTCTATTAAGCACTCCTAAAACAAACACAACAATGATATTACAGTCAAACCTGTCCATGTGGTCACCTCTATTAAGCACTCCTAAAACAAACACAACAATGATATTACAGTCAAACCTGTCCATGTGGTCACCTCTATTAAGCACTCCTAAAACAAACACAACAATGATATTACAGTCAAACTTGTCCATGTGGTCACCTCTATTAAGCACTCCTAAAACAAACACAACAATGATATTACAGTCAAACCTGTCCATGTGGTCACCTCTATTAAGTACTCCTAAAACAAACACAACAATGATATTACAGTCAAGCCTGTCCATGTGGTCACCTCTATTAAGTACTCCTAAAACAAACACAACAATGATATTACAGTTAAACCTGTCCATGTGGTGACCTCTATTAAGCAGTCCTAAAACAAACATAACAATGATATTACAGTTAAACCTGTCCATGTGGTGACCTCTATTAAGCAGTCCTAAAACAAACATAACAATGATATTACAGTCATACCTGTCCATGTAGTCACCTCTATTAAGCACTCCTAAAACAAACACAACAATGATATTACAGTCAAACCTGTCCATGTGGTCACCTCTATTAAGTACTCCTAAAACAAACACAACAATGATATTACAGTCAAACCTGTCCATGTGGTCACCTCTATTAAGTACTCCTAAAACAAACACAACAATGATATTACAGTCAAACCTGTCCATGTGGTCACCTCTATTAAGCACTCCTAAAACAAACACAACAATGATATTACAGTCAAACCTGTCCATGTGGTCACCTCTATTAAGTACTCCTAAAACAAACACAACAATGATATTACAGTCAAACCTGTCCATGTGGTCACCTCTATTAAGTACTCCTAAAACAAACACAACAATGATATTACAGTCAAACCTGTCCATGTGGTCACCTCTATTAAGTACTCCTAAAACAAACATAACAATGATATTACAGTCAAACCTGTCCATGTGGTCACCTCTATTAAGCACTCCTAAAACAAACACAACAATGATATTACAGTCAAACCTGTCCATGTGGTCACCTCTATTAAGTACTCCTAAAACAAACACAACAATGATATTACAGTCAAACTTGTCCATGTGGTCACCTCTATTAAGTACTCCTAAAACAAACACAACAATGATATTACAGTCAAATCTGTCCATGTGGTCACCTCTATTAAGCACTCCTAAAACAAACACAACAATGATATTACAGTCAAACCTGTCCATGTGGTCACCTCTATTAAGTACTCCTAAAACAAACATAACAATGATATTACAGTCAAACCTGTCCATGTGGTCACCTCTATTAAGTACTCCTAAAACAAACACAACAATGATATGACAGTCATACCTGTCCATGTGGCCACCTCTATTAAGTACTCCTAAAACAAACACAACAATGATATTACAGTCAAACCTGTCCATGTGGTCACCTCTATTAAGCACTCCTAAAACAAACATAACAATGATATTACAGTCAAACCTGTCCATGTGGTCACCTCTATTAAGCACTCCTAAAACAAACACAACAATGATATTACAGTCATACCTGTCCATGTGGTCACCTCTATTAAGCACTCCTAAAACAAACACAACAATGATATTACAGTCAAACCTGTCCATGTGGTCACCTCTATTAAGCAGTCCTAAAACAAACACAACAATGATATTACAGTCAAACCTGTCCATGTGGTCACCTCTATTAAGCACTCCTAAAACAAACACAACAATGATATTACAGTCAAACCTGTCCATGTGGTCACCTCTATTAAGCAGTCCTAAAACAAACACAACAATGATATTACAGTCAAACCTGTCCATGTGGTCACCTCTATTAAGCACTCCTAAAACAAACACAACAATGATATGACAGTCAAACCTGTCCATGTGGTCACCTCTATTAAGCACTCCTAAAACAAACACAACAATGATATTACAGTCAAACCTGTCCATGTGGTCACCTCTATTAAGCAGTCCTAAAACAAACACAGCAATGATATTACAATCAAACCTGTCCATGTGGTCACCTCTATTAAGCATTCCTAAAACAAACACAACAATGATATGACAGTCAAACCTGTCCATGTGGTCACCTCTATTAAGCACTCCTAAAACAAACACAACAATGATATTACAGTCAAACCTGTCCATGTGGTCACCTCTATTAAGCAGTCCTAAAACAAACACAACAATGATATTACAGTCAAACCTGTCCATGTGGTCACCTCTATTAAGCACTCCTAAAACAAACACAACAATGATATTACAGTCAAACCTGTCCATGTGGTCACCTCTATTAAGCACTCCTAAAACAAACACAACAATGATATTACAGTCAAACCTGTCCATGTGGTCACCTCTATTAAGCAGTCCTAAAACAAACACAACAATGATATTACAGTCAAACCTGTCCATGTGGTCACCTCTATTAAGCACTCCTAAAACAAACACAACAATGATATTACAGTCAAACCTGTCCATGTGGTCACCTCTATTAAGCAGTCCTAAAACAAACACAACAATGATATTACAGTCAAACCTGTCCATGTGGTCACCTCTATTAAGCACTCCTAAAACAAACACAACAATGATATTACAGTCAAACCTGTCCATGTGGTCACCTCTATTAAGCAGTCCTAAAACAAACACAACAATGATATTACAGTCAAACCTGTCCATGTGGTCACCTCTATTAAGCACTCCTAAAACAAACACAACAATGATATGACAGTCAAACCTGTCCATGTGGTCACCTCTATTAAGCACTCCTAAAACAAACACAACAATGATATTACAGTCAAACCTGTCCATGTGGTCACCTCTATTAAGCAGTCCTAAAGCAAACACAACAATGATATTACAGTCAAACCTGTCCATGTGGTCACCTCTATTAAGCATTCCTAAAACAAACACAACAATGATATGACAGTCAAACCTGTCCATGTGGTCACCTCTATTAAGCACTCCTAAAACAAACACAACAATGATATTACAGTCAAACCTGTCCATGTGGTCACCTCTATTAAGCAGTCCTAAAACAAACACAACAATGATATTACAGTCAAACCTGTCCATGTGGTCACCTCTATTAAGCACTCCTAAAACAAACACAACAATGATATTACAGTCAAACCTGTCCATGTGGTCACCTCTATTAAGCACTCCTAAAACAAACACAACAATGATATTACAGTCAAACCTGTCCATGTGGTCACCTCTATTAAGCACTCCTAAAACAAACACAACAATGATATTACAGTCAAACCTGTCCATGTGGTCACCTCTATTAAGCACTCCTAAAACAAACACAACAATGATATTACAGTCAAACCTGTCCATGTGGTCACCTCTATTAAGCACTCCTAAAACAAACACAACAATGATATTACAGTCAAACCTGTCCATGTGGTCACCTCTATTAAGCACTCCTAAAACAAACATAACAATGATATTACAGTTAAACCTGTCCATGTGGTCACCTCTATTAAGTACTCCTAAAACAAACACAACAATGATATTACAGTCAAACCTGTCCATGTGGTCACCTCTATTAAGCACTCCTAAAACAAACACAACAATGATATGACAGTCAAACCTGTCCATGTGGTCACCTCTATTAAGTACTCCTAAAACAAACATAATGATATTACAGTCAAACCTGTCCATGTGGTCACCTCTATTAAGCAGTCCTAAAACAAACACAACAATGATATTACAGTCAAACCTGTCCATGTGGTCACCTCTATTAAGCAGTCCTAAAACAAACACAACAATGATATGACAGTCAAACCTGTCCATGTGGTCACCTCTATTAAGTACTCCTAAAACAAACACAACAATGATATTACAGTCAAACCTGTCCATGTGGTCACCTCTATTAAGCACTCCTAAAACAAACACAACAATGATATTACAGTCAAACCTGTCCATGTGGTCACCTCTATTAAGTACTCCTAAAACAAACACAACAATGATATTACAGTCAAACCTGTCCATGTGGTCACCTCTATTAAGTACTCCTAAAACAAACACAACAATGATATTACAGTCAAACCTGTCCATGTGGTCACCTCTATTAAGTACTCCTAAAACAAACATAACAATGATATTACAGTCAAACCTGTCCATGTGGTCACCTCTATTAAGCACTCCTAAAACAAACACAACAATGATATTACAGTCAAACCTGTCCATGTGGTCACCTCTATTAAGTACTCCTAAAACAAACACAACAATGATATTACAGTCAAACTTGTCCATGTGGTCACCTCTATTAAGTACTCCTAAAACAAACACAACAATGATATTACAGTCAAATCTGTCCATGTGGTCACCTCTATTAAGCACTCCTAAAACAAACACAACAATGATATTACAGTCAAACCTGTCCATGTGGTCACCTCTATTAAGTACTCCTAAAACAAACATAACAATGATATTACAGTCAAACCTGTCCATGTGGTCAACTCTATTAAGTACTCCTAAAACAAACACAACAATGATATGACAGTCATACCTGTCCATGTGGCCACCTCTATTAAGTACTCCTAAAACAAACACAACAATGATATTACAGTCAAACCTGTCCATGTGGTCACCTCTATTAAGCACTCCTAAAACAAACATAACAATGATATTACAGTCAAACCTGTCCATGTGGTCACCTCTATTAAGCACTCCTAAAACAAACACAACAATGATATTACAGTCATACCTGTCCATGTGGTCACCTCTATTAAGCACTCCTAAAACAAACACAACAATGATATTACAGTCAAACCTGTCCATGTGGTCACCTCTATTAAGCAGTCCTAAAACAAACACAACAATGATATTACAGTCAAACCTGTCCATGTGGTCACCTCTATTAAGCACTCCTAAAACAAACACAACAATGATATTACAGTCAAACCTGTCCATGTGGTCACCTCTATTAAGCAGTCCTAAAACAAACACAACAATGATATTACAGTCAAACCTGTCCATGTGGTCACCTCTATTAAGCACTCCTAAAACAAACACAACAATGATATGACAGTCAAACCTGTCCATGTGGTCACCTCTATTAAGCACTCCTAAAGCAAACACAGCAATGATATTACAGTCAAACCTGTCCATGTGGTCACCTCTATTAAGCAGTCCTAAAACAAACACAACAATGATATTACAGTCAAACCTGTCCATGTGGTCACCTCTATTAAGCATTCCTAAAACAAACACAACAATGATATGACAGTCAAACCTGTCCATGTGGTCACCTCTATTAAGCACTCCTAAAACAAACACAACAATGATATTACAGTCAAACCTGTCCATGTGGTCACCTCTATTAAGCAGTCCTAAAACAAACACAACAATGATATTACAGTCAAACCTGTCCATGTGGTCACCTCTATTAAGCACTCCTAAAACAAACACAACAATGATATTACAGTCAAACCTGTCCATGTGGTCACCTCTATTAAGCACTCCTAAAACAAACACAACAATGATATTACAGTCAAACCTGTCCATGTGGTCACCTCTATTAAGCAGTCCTAAAACAAACACAACAATGATATTACAGTCAAACCTGTCCATGTGGTCACCTCTATTAAGCACTCCTAAAACAAACACAACAATGATATTACAGTCAAACCTGTCCATGTGGTCACCTCTATTAAGCAGTCCTAAAACAAACACAACAATGATATTACAGTCAAACCTGTCCATGTGGTCACCTCTATTAAGCACTCCTAAAACAAACACAACAATGATATTACAGTCAAACCTGTCCATGTGGTCACCTCTATTAAGCAGTCCTAAAACAAACACAACAATGATATTACAGTCAAACCTGTCCATGTGGTCACCTCTATTAAGCACTCCTAAAACAAACACAACAATGATATGACAGTCAAACCTGTCCATGTGGTCACCTCTATTAAGCACTCCTAAAACAAACACAACAATGATATTACAGTCAAACCTGTCCATGTGGTCACCTCTATTAAGCAGTCCTAAAACAAACACAACAATGATATTACAGTCAAACCTGTCCATGTGGTCACCTCTATTAAGCATTCCTAAAACAAACACAACAATGATATGACAGTCAAACCTGTCCATGTGGTCACCTCTATTAAGCACTCCTAAAACAAACACAACAATGATATTACAGTCAAACCTGTCCATGTGGTCACCTCTATTAAGCAGTCCTAAAACAAACACAACAATGATATTACAGTCAAACCTGTCCATGTGGTCACCTCTATTAAGCACTCCTAAAACAAACACAACAATGATATTACAGTCAAACCTGTCCATGTGGTCACCTCTATTAAGCACTCCTAAAACAAACACAACAATGATATTACAGTCAAACCTGTCCATGTGGTCACCTCTATTAAGTACTCCTAAAACAAACACAACAATGATATTACAGTCAAACCTGTCCATGTGGTCACCTCTATTAAGCACTCCTAAAACAAACACAACAATGATATTACAGTCAAACCTGTCCATGTGGTCACCTCTATTAAGCACTCCTAAAACAAACACAACAATGATATTACAGTCAAACCTGTCCATGTGGTCACCTCTATTAAGCACTCCTAAAACAAACATAACAATGATATTACAGTTAAACCTGTCCATGTGGTCACCTCTATTAAGTACTCCTAAAACAAACACAACAATGATATTACAGTCAAACCTGTCCATGTGGTCACCTCTATTAAGCACTCCTAAAACAAACACAACAATGATATGACAGTCAAACCTGTCCATGTGGTCACCTCTATTAAGTACTCCTAAAACAAACATAATGATATTACAGTCAAACCTGTCCATGTGGTCACCTCTATTAAGCAGTCCTAAAACAAACACAACAATGATATTACAGTCAAACCTGTCCATGTGGTCACCTCTATTAAGCAGTCCTAAAACAAACACAACAATGATATGACAGTCAAACCTGTCCATGTGGTCACCTCTATTAAGTACTCCTAAAACAAACTTAATGATATTACAGTCAAACCTGTCCATGTGGTCACCTCTATTAAGCAGTCCTAAAACAAACACAACAATGATATTACAGTCAAACCTGTCCATGTGGTCACCTCTATTAAGCAGTCCTAAAACAAACACAACAATGATATTACAGTCATACCTGTCCATGTGGTCACCTCTATTAAGCACTCCTAAAACAAACATAACAATGATATTACAGTCATACCTGTCCATGTGGTCACCTCTATTAAGCACTCCTAAAACAAACATAACAATGATATTACAGTCAAACCTGTCCATGTGGTCACCTCTATTAAGCAGTCCTAAAACAAACACAACAATGATATTACAGTCAAACCTGTCCATGTGGTCACCTCTATTAAGGAGTCCTAAAACAAACACAACAATGATATTACAGTCATACCTGTCCATGTGGTCACCTCTATTAAGCAGTCCTAAAACAAACACAACAATGATATTACAGTCAAACCTGTCCATGTGGTCACCTCTATTAAGCACTCCTAAAACAAACACAACAATGATATTAGTCAAACCTGTCCATGTGGTCACCTCTATTAAGCACTCCTAAAACAAACACAACAATGATATTACAGTCATACCTGTCCATGTGGTCACCTCTATTAAGCACTCCTAAAACAAACACAACAATGATATGACAGTCAAACCTGTCCATGTGGTGACCTCTATTAAGTACTCCTAAAACAAACATAACAATGATATTACAGTCAAACCTGTCCATGTGGTCACCTCTATTAAGTACTCCTAAAACAAACATAACAATGATATTACAGTCATACCTGTCCATGTGGTCACCTCTATTAAGTACTCCTAAAACAAACATAACAATGATATTACAGTCAAACCTGTCCATGTGGTCATCTCTATTAAGCACTCCTAAAACAAACATAACAATGATATTACAGTCATACCTGTCCATGTGGTCACCTCTGTTAAGCACTCCTAAAACAAACAGTATAACGCAACAATGATATGACAGTCAAACCTGTCCATGTGGTCACCTCTATTAAGCACTCCTAAAACAAACACAACAATGATATTACAGTCATACCTGTCCATGTGGTCACCTCTATTAAGCACTCCTAAAACAAACACAACAATGATATTACAGTCATACCTGTCCATGTGGTCACCTCTATTAAGCACTCCTAAAACAAACACAACAATGATATTACAGTCATACCTGTCCATGTGGTCACCTCTATTAAGCACTCCTAAAACAAACATAACAATGATATTACAGTCAAACCTGTCCATGTGGTCACCTCTATTAAGCAGTCCTAAAACAAACACAACAATGATATTACAGTCAAACCTGTCCATGTGGTCACCTCTATTAAGCAGTCCTAAAACAAACACAACAATGATATTACAGTCATACCTGTCCATGTGGTCACCTCTATTAAGCAGTCCTAAAACAAACACAACAATGATATTACAGTCAAACCTGTCCATGTGGTCACCTCTATTAAGCACTCCTAAAACAAACACAACAATGATATTAGTCAAACCTGTCCATGTGGTCACCTCTATTAAGCACTCCTAAAACAAACACAACAATGATATTACAGTCATACCTGTCCATGTGGTCACCTCTATTAAGCACTCCTAAAACAAACACAACAATGATATGACAGTCAAACCTGTCCATGTGGTGACCTCTATTAAGTACTCCTAAAACAAACATAACAATGATATTACAGTCAAACCTGTCCATGTGGTCACCTCTATTAAGTACTCCTAAAACAAACATAACAATGATATTACAGTCATACCTGTCCATGTGGTCACCTCTATTAAGTACTCCTAAAACAAACATAACAATGATATTACAGTCAAACCTGTCCATGTGGTCATCTCTATTAAGCACTCCTAAAACAAACATAACAATGATATTACAGTCATACCTGTCCATGTGGTCACCTCTGTTAAGCACTCCTAAAACAAACAGTATAACGTAACAATGATATGACAGTCAAACCTGTCCATGTGGTCACCTCTATTAAGCACTCCTAAAACAAACACAACAATGATATTACAGTCATACCTGTCCATGTGGTCACCTCTATTAAGCACTCCTAAAACAAACACAACAATGATATTACAGTCATACCTGTCCATGTGGTCACCTCTATTAAGCACTCCTAAAACAAACACAACAATGATATTACAGTCAAACCTGTCCATGTGGTCACCTCTATTAAGCACTCCTAAAACAAACACAACAATGATATTACAGTCAAACCTGTCCATGTGGTCACCTCTATTAAGCACTCCTAAAACAAACATAACAATGATATTACAGTCAAACCTGTACATGTGGTCACCTCTATTAAGCACTCCTAAAACAAACACAACAATGATATTACAGTCAAACCTGTCCATGTGGTCACTTCTATTAAGGACTCCTAAAACAAACACAACAATGATATTACAGTCATACCTGTCCATGTGGTCACCTCTATTAAGCACTCCTAAAACAAACATAACAATGATATTACAGTCAAACCTGTCCATGTGGTCACCTCTATTAAGCACTCCTAAAACAAACACAACAATGATATTACAGTCAAACCTGTTCATGTGGTCACCTCTATTAAGCACTCCTAAAACAAACACAACAATGATATTACAGTCAAACCTGTCCATGTGGTCACCTCTATTAAGCAGTCCTAAAACAAACACAACAATGATATTACAGTCAAGCCTGTCCATGTGGTCACTTCTATTAAGCACTCCTAAAACAAACATAACAATGATATTACAGTCAAACCTGTCCATGTGGTCACCTCTATTAAGCACTCCTAAAACAAACACAACAATGATATAACAGTCATACCTGTCCATGTGGTCACCTCTATTAAGCACTCCTAAAACAAACATAACAATGATATTACAGTCATACCTGTCCATGTGGTCACCTCTATTAAGCACTCCTAAAACAAACACAACAATGATATTACAGTCAAACCTGTCCATGTGGTCACCTCTATTAAGTACTCCTAAAACAAACACAACAATGATATTACAGTCAAACCTGTCCATGTGGTCACCTCTATTAAGTACTCCTAAAACAAACACAACAATGATATTACAGTCAAACCTGTCCATGTGGTCACTTCTATTAAGCACTCCTAAAACAAACACAACAATGATATTACAGTCAAACCTGTCCATGTGGTCACCTCTATTAAGTACTCCTAAAACAAACATAACAATGATATTACAGTCATACCTGTCCATGTGGTCACCTCTATTAAGTACTCCTAAAACAAACACAACAATGATATTACAGTCAAACTTGTCCATGTGGTCACCTCTATTAAGCAGCCACCTGTATTTAAAGGTCACCCTTACTACTTGTCCTGTCATAGAAAATTTCAAGATTGTCTTCTATCATGGCTGCAGGTACCAGAAACACTTTATTGGGTCCATGACTAAATAACACTAAATTTATTTGTCTCATTTATTACTACCGAAAATCACACGATTGCATGATAAACTGTGCTTCATTTACTGATTCTAAAACTTCAATGTATTGATAAATACAACTATAGCAAACTTATTGTAAACTTATTGTAACAAACTCTATCACATTATGTGATAGAGTTTGTTAGTGTCTTGTGACAGGTCGGAGGTTTTCTCTGGTTTCCTCTACCAATAAAACTGACCACCACGATATAACTGAAATATTGCTGACAGTGGCATTAAACACCACAACTCTTCCACCCCCGCTCCCATTCTTGATAGTTACCATTTGGTAAATAACTTTATAATACCTGTCCCCAAAGATTTAGAAATTAATTGAATCACTGTTATTTTTTTTATTTTTTTTTAAACTTACATAAGATGTGTATCCTAACATCTGACATCTATGGCAGTCTATATAACGTGATCTTCTGGGACCAGTACAATCAGATGCCACATGACCTGGTTTATTACAGTTGTCACATATCTTGTTAGAACATTTATTACCGCTGTGGCCACTTTCTCCACATAGATAACATACAACCACTTTCTGTAAAGATAAAAGAAGATGTCAAAATGGTGATGTTGACAGTATAACATGAAACATGAGATATAGAATGAGAAAATTTTATATTCCAGAAATTTATATTGACGATTCTAACATGACGTCCTTCTTCCGCTTTGCTAACAAACGAGCGATTTATCGATTGGGTATAATCCCATTTGCACAATTATCGTCTGAGATGATGAAATGAGAAAATATTATATTCCAGAGATTTATATTGACCATTGAGTGGTTACCATGGAGATCAGGTTGTTTATTTATACCAATATTACCATTAAATACACCCAGTAACTCCATCACAACACTATGTTGCTTTCCTTTCTTTCTTCTTATTTGTTTGTAAATTTAGGTCAGTTAAGATTTTCAAGACTGCATCCATGGTGTAATGATTAGAGTTCCCATCTTGAGTGTGGTAGATCGTGGGTTCTAAACTATAAAATTGGTATTAGCTCCTTCTTCACTAATATAAATATACAGCAAAAAGGAGTAGACAAAGGACTGGTTGGATTGGAGTCGGGATAATGTGTCCCAGTGGAGGTAAATGTCTACTCTTGGAGTGTTGTTTCAGTGAGTTAGCATAATAAAATTCCAAATATGAGTGTTGGTCTTAACAGGGCCTGAGGGGTTCAAAATTATGTAGGTGCGAGGTCCGTGACCTTTCGCTACTGACTTCAGACTCTTTAAACATGTAGTGTATCAAATCATAAATGTAGGTTAATGGTGTAATGATTAGAGTGTGGTAAATCGTGGGTACAATCCCAGGTCAGACTTTTACCATGGGTATAATCTTTTGATAAGTTTATCAAACTCTTTAAACATGACACTCATATCTCATGGAATTGGAAACTTACCTCTAAAAATCAACATACATTTAATGGCATAATATAAGAAAAAATTGTCTGCTTGAAGTTGTCACCCTCAAAAATCCTACTTCCATTTTTTATTAAACATGAATTCAGATGGTTACTTTCCAATGCAAGCAACTTTTTTTTTATCTAACAGAGTAGGGATTCATTTTGTATTTTACTTCTACTTTATCACTAATCATTTTGACTGGTTCCCGGATTTAGCGGTATTACACCTATTAACTACAGGAAAACCAACAAAAAGGCAAGAAATATAAAACATGTATGTTAATCCTGGTTACCGAAAATGGTCTTCTGCACATAAATATGTCAATCAAAATAAACCAGTACTCATAGCCAAAAGGGAGCTTATTTATTTTGTGAAATAGTTATATAGTGAAATAATTATGCATATTGGGCTGTGAATCTAGTGTCTAGTGATGAAAAATTCAATGAAACCACAATGTAAAACATTTTGATTGGACCAAACTTTTCATAGACACCATATTCCCTTGAGTGCCCCAAAGTCTTCTGAGACAGCATTGGGTCATTTCTTTTCACAACAATGCAAAGTTAAACAAATAAAAAGATACAAGGTGATTATTGATAATTGCTTAAAATCTTCTGATAAAACTAGGACTTTCCTAACAACGACCTTTAATTTTAAAAAATAATCTTGAACTCCTGGGTCTATTAGAAAGTGGACATCATCACCATCATTTGATCACAAAGTAATTTGTTCTCATCATGATACACATAAACCAGAGGCTCCCAGGAGCCTGTAATCGCTCACCTGGATCAAAGCTGCTTTCAATAACAACGCAATTGCACTGCGGCAGCCATCTTGGTGGGAGAGGACTGCTGGACACAATTTTGGAAGAGGACCATCAAATGACTATTCCATCAAAGTTTGGTTCTAATTGAGCTACTGGTTCCAGACAAGATGGTTTTTATGTGAATTTCCCATAGGGTCCTATGTTAAACTAAGTACAGCTGTGCAGCCATCTTGGTCAGAGGGCGGGACCACCAGACACAATTTTGGAAGAGGACCATCCAATGGCTATTCTATAAAAGTTTGGTTCCAATTGAGCAACTCACAGGTTCCATACAAGAAGATTTGTATGTGAATTTCCCATAGGGTCCTATGTTAAGCTAAGTTCAGCTGTGGGGGCCATCATGGTCGAAGGGCCGAACTGCCGGACACATTTTTGGAAGAGAACCATCCAATGACTATTTCATCAAAATTTTGTTCTTATTGAGCAAATGGTTTCAGACAAGAAGATTTTTATGGGAATTTCCCATAGGGTCCTATGTTAAATTAAGTTCGGCTGTGGCGGCCATCTTGGTCGGAGGTATGAAATGCCGGACACAATTTTGGAAGGGGACCACCCAAGGATCATTTCAGCAAAGTTTGGCTGAGATTGGCTCAGTAGTTTCAGAGGAGAAGATTTTGTTTTTATTCCATCCCCCCTTTATTCTATTTTTAGCTTGGCGGCCACCATGGTTGGAAGTCGGGATCACCGGACACAATTTTGGAAGGGGGCCACCCAAGGATCATTCTACCAAAGTTTGGTTGCAATTGGCCCAGTGGTTTCTGAGGAGAAGATTTTTATGTGAATTTCCCATAGGGTCCTATGTTAAGCTAAGTTCGGCTGTGGGGGCCATCTTGGTCAAAGGGCCGAACCGCCAGACTTAATTTTGGAAGAGAACCATCCAATGACTATTTCATCAAAATTTTGTTCTTATTGAGCAAATGGTTTCAGAAAAGAAGATTTTTATGGGAATTTCCCATAGGGTCCTATGTTAAATTAAGTTCGGCTGTGGTGGCCATATTGGTCGAAGTTCTGAAATGCCGGACACAGTTTTGGAAGAGGACCACCCAAGAATCATTTCAGGAAAGTTTGGTTGAGATTGGCTCAGTAGTTTCAGAGGAGAAGATTTTTTTCAAATTTCATCCCCCCTTTTTTCTAATATGCATAATCGGTCAAAATCGGCAAAAGTTCAAAGTTCATAAAAAATCCATTAATATTTGTTTAAAAGCTCTTCATGATGCTTTAACAGTTCAAATTTGGGCACATTCTGGCTTAAAATAGAGCAGTTTTGGCCATTTGAAGAAATTTCTATTTTTAGTAATGGCGGCCATCTTGAATAGAGGACGGCACTGCCTTACACAATTTTGAAAGGGGATCACCTAAGGATCATTCAGACAAAGCTTGGTTGAAATTGGCCTAGTGGTTTCTAACAAGAAGATTTTTAAATGATTTTTTGCTTATTTATTTGCATAATCGGTCAAAATCAGCAAAAGTTCAAAGTTCATAAAAAATCCCATAATATATGTTAAAAAGCTCATCATTATGCTTATACAGTTCAAATTTGGGCACATAGCTTAAAATAAAGCAGTTTTGGCCATTTGAAGAAATATCTATTTTTAGTAATGGCGGCCATCTTGGATGGAGGGCAGGGCTGTCGGACACAATTTTGAAAGGGACCCACCCAGGGATCATCCCTGCCAGGTTTGGTTTAATTTGGTTCAGCGGTTTCAGAGAAGAAGATTTAAATGTGATCTTTTATCAAAATATGCCTAATTTGCATAATCAGTATAAATCGGCTGAAAGAAAAATTTCAAACAAAAACCTGGAATATATGTTAAACTACTCATTGCCATGTAGCTGCAGTTAAAATTTGAGCTCATTTTGACTTATACTAAAGCAGCAATGGACAATTAAAATTTCATCACTCCCTTTTTTCTATTTTTAGCTTGGCGGCCATCTTGGTTGGCAGGCGGGATCACCGGACACAATTTTGGAAGGGGGCCATCCAAGGACCATTCCACCAAAGTTTGGTTGCAATTGGCCCAGTGGTTTCTGAGGAGAAGATTAAAATGTGAAATGTTGACGGACGGACGACGGACGAAAAATGATGACAATAGCTCACATGGCCTAAAGGCCAGGTGAGATAAAAAACTACTCACTTGGCACCAAACAATTATCACTCATTCACTCTCTTGGGGGGCAGTTTAGTGGAAACTATCATAGTGGATCTGAAAGTTGGTCTGATAAGAGGGATGGTCTCTAAAGGCCTTATAAGAGGGGGACTAAAGTAGAAAAATACTACTAATAATTGTTCCCTTCGAGAGAGGACACCCCTCTTATATGGTCTTTTATTTTATTGTAATAGGGTGGCCTTATAAGAGGTCTAAAGAACTCTTGATACATTACCATTACCTTTGTTTTATGGCAAACTTTAGATAAATGTCCCACTTCATTACAGTTATGACACCTGACTGACAATGGCTTGTAGTATCTTCCTGGCTTCTTGTTTCTTTCTAACAAAGTGCTACCAATGAATCTGTCTTGGTCAAGAATAGATCACTTGTCTACAATAGAAAAAACTTATATCTATAGTACAGTGAATTGTGTCTACCTAACGATAGATCACCAAGGAATATGTCCTGGTCAAGAATACATCACTTCCATTTAATAAAAAAATATCTTCACAACATTCGTTCAAATGTTTCATTCCTCAACCACTATCACTGTCCGAATACAGAACAATTGCTCAATGTCTTTTGTGCATGATATTATTAACCTGAAGTATAATTGTTCATTATACAGTTCCCTGCAGTATAAACAAATGCATCAAATGTCAGTTTAAAGTATTCCTCAATGGGATTTTGTATTTATTAACAAGATGTTCAATGGGTTTTCCCACATTCCAAGTATACAGTATAACATGTATCACATACATATATGATACAAGGTTTTGTATCTACTGGTTACAATCCTGTATTTCTATAAAATACATATTGGATGTTAGCTAAATAACATTATCCCCTCCATATCATGTTTATCTTTAAAAGCTTAGGTGGATTCAGATAGGGAGATTTTAAACATTTTCCTTGTAGGGTCCTGTGGTAAACTATCTCACAGCAGTGGACATATTGGAAAATAAAACTGGTGTACAATGTGTGGTGATTTAATCTAACCGGAAAACAATATTCACTATAATAATTGTTCATTGGTTAATTAATTGATCTATTTCAGCTACATCATTCCTGGTAACAGATACAAATTGTGGAGAATGCACGAGCCCCCAGAGAAAACTAATAGGTAAAAGTTGACCATATCCCATACTGAGCTGGACAAGGACCCTTAATGTATGCTTCATCAGTTTACCAGGGATAACGGTGTAGATAATTGAATGTATTGGACCACTAGACCATAGCATACCTTTAAAATATGAATGAGAGAGAGTGATTGTTGTTTAATGCCAAAAAGAGTAAGTTTTCAGCAATATCATGGAGAGAACAAGTTGCATTCGATGACATGATGATGTCTGCTATGTACTAGACCAACATGCTTGGTTGGAATATTATTTTGAAGCTCACAGATAGACATGTTGCTTAACTAATTATCCTGATTTTGAGTCAACCAGTCTTTGCTCTTACTCCTTAATGTTATGTGATTAGTGGAGAAGTAACATATACCAATTTCATAATCTTTGGTTTGACTGACCGGGGTTCAAACTCATGAAATCCTGTACTCAAGGTGAATTCAAGGTGAACATGCCAACCATTACATCACCAATGTGGCCTCATAGGAGAGGGACTACTGTACATGGAATACAAACGATTTAAGGAATATAAAATTGAATAAAGATTTTCTCAAATTACTAAAGAATGTAAAATATCAAGACAATAGGTTTTAAAAAGCTATGTGAAAGTCTACTTTAAATCAAGAAATTGTATATCAAACCTGTTATTATAAAAGAACCAACTGAGAGAAATCAGGTGATATATGAATTAATTTTAGGTGCTAAAGCATAAGAGAAAATAAGTGAGTAACATGATGGGTACACCTAGTGGAGCAGGAACTTTTTAACCTTCTGTAGCACCTCAGTTCACCTTTGTTTTTTTGGTGGAGCTTATGTCGCTCAATCTTTAATTTTCTGTATTTTATTTTGTCAATACTGTTTTTGACTTTTTGTCCTTTTTTATTTTGACAATTGTATTGTCTGTCCTTCCAATTACGTCTTCTGATTATCACCTTTTGTATCTTCAAACTGTTCTTGTAACAACCACGTACAATAATAGAACCTATCAAGTTTCGGTTCATTTGGCCAACAGGTTTCAGAGCTGAAGATTTTTAGAAATCGAACAATCAGAAACAAGAATTTTCTGTGGTGGCTATGCTTGTCAATGAATCGGGCCAAAATGAGCAATCTTTATAGAGAACCTTAATTCCATAGATACTGTTTACTTATCTACACTGTACATTTGAATAAGTACATACTTTTCCTTTTCTTCAGCTTTGACAATGGTCCGTAATATTCTTCCTCTAATGATAGCGTTTTCTTCTTATCTTTTTTCCTCCATTCCATATATTAATTTTTGTGTTGTTTCTTATTTGTTTTATTTTTCTTATCCCTGAATGTTACATCATCATTATTCATCATTTTACGGAAAGTCTCTTCTTGTTTTTCTTTTTATCGATCTTCTATCTTTGCTTATATTAATAATAGAATGCTTGCCAAAAGCATCTACATTTATTGTCATTGTTTCATGTTCCTCATGTAATTTTCTTCTTTTTGTTGCATTTTCGCACACATATCCCTGTATAATTTCTGGAAAGAGAAAAATTATCAAAATAAATCCAAGAGTATTTGGCAATGCAGTTTTCCATGCCGACACATAAAACGACAAAGTTGATAAATTACAAGAAAAAAAATAAAAATAAAACAGGAGGCAAACAGCCTTAAGGTGTGATTGTCACTTTAATGTGAGCATTTTTTGTTCAGCTATGTGATGGCGAGAACAGGTTACATTTTGATAAGATGATGATGAGGTCTGCTTTGGACTAGACTCAACATGTAAGTAAGTTCACTGAAACAACAGTCTGCTGGTAAACATGTCACTCCACTTAGAAATATTATATCCTGATTCCCAGCCAACCATTTTGCTCTTACTCCTTAATACTACATGTTCAGAGTAGAAGCAGCAAGTACCAATTTCCAGGGTTCCTGCCCTTGATCTACTGCACTTGAAACAAGAATGGTAACCAATATGCCAATGATGCGGTTATGCACAGCTTTAAGATAAAAGATAATATGACAATGACGGTGGCAAAGAGGATATGCATGCATTACATCACAAAATGGAAGATACATGCGAGTAGCTTAAAATGTATACTAGCTATATCTAATAATCTTTCATATCTATTTAACTAAATAAACCACATAATTTTGTATGCCCCCACGATAGGGCATCTAAATGTTGCCCTCATCCGTCTTTCCATTTATTGTTTTGGCTTGCATGCTTCAACTTTAGTCTCCCTTGGCCAATGTTTTCAAATTGTTAAACATTTTGTTCACAACAATACACAGGTTAAGTCAAAATTTGATACCTTTTTTTATGTCCGTCAATTAATCTACATTTTTTTTAAATTTGTGGTTGTTGTGTTAGGTCAAGTTAAAATTTAGTAATTATTCCTTTTATGATTCTAGAGTTATATCCCTTAGATTTAAAATGGCAAATTTGTGTTTTTCATGTTTTAACTTCAGTTTCACTTGGCCAAATGAAATATCTTGTACAATACGAGAGTTATCACTCTTAATTGATTGAAAAAAGACAGTTTTCTGGTTTTCATTCTCTTTAGTTAAGTTTCCCATAACCACCTGAAAATACATGTGTTGTCTGCTTTAGCATGTATATAGTTCTTAGTTTAATATGAATTAGCAACAGAGGATTCTATGTCTTATGAATACATTCTTCTTTTATCTATTTCATCCTTAAATATTAATTCAATTCAATTTTGATCATAATTTAAATCATTTTAGTACTGAGATATGAATATAAAACCATACCTGGTTGTCTTTTAGCCATCTTAACATCAAACTTCCTGTACTGTACAGTAATATTAATATAACTTTACTTCGTTGTCTTTTAGCCATCTTCACATCAAACTTCCTGTACTGTGATATAAATGGGTATAATGGTAAAACATGTCTGTCCATTCTTTCTTCTTCACATTCCTGCAAAATAAATGTTACAAATGACAACAATTACAGGGAGGTAATTCTAATTAGACAATGTAATCTGGTTGACACATAGTAATCCTTTTGTCTGTCTTCTTTCTATCTGTTACATATTTTTTCATGAGTGATAACCTTTTCTTAACTCTGTTTTAATAAGATATGGGATTTTTATTAAACCTTTTAATACACAGTAGAAATCAAATGACTTGCTCCTTTGGGGTTAGGGTTATGGTGTTTAATGCCACTATCAACAATACATTATGTATTTCATTTTAATAGTAGCAATCCGTTTCATTGGTGGAGGAAACCAGAGAAAACATGACATAAGTCATTGACAAATTTTATCACATAATAATGTATCCAGTACACCTTGTCATGAGCGGGATTCAAACTCACAACATTATTAGTTATAGGCACTGATTGCATCGGTATTTTCAAATTCAATTACCATACAATCACGACAACGGCCATTGCGCCTTTGGTAATGACAGATTGTAACAATGTCAAAATGTACAAATATTTCACTCATTTTTTTTTCTGCTATATTTTTTTGTTATAATTCACATCATTATCAGATGGTATTTTTACTTACAAGATCAAAATTGTCACTTCCTGCACAGTTTGAACAGTGCTTTCTATGTTGCTCATGTCGCTTAGCTCTTACCAATGGACCATGCGCTGTTCAAAATATAAAAAAAATATAAAATTAACATAATAAATTATATAATAAAATAAGAATAATTTTAAATGTCATAGACCAAAATGTCAATGTTGACAATATCACTGGTAATTTATTCTATTAAGAAACCAGATGCTCCCAGGAGCCTGTATTCGCTCACCTGGATCAACGCTGCTTTCAATAACAATGCAACTGCACTGTGGTGGCCATCTTGGTGGGAGAGTGCGACTGCTGAACACAATTTTGGAAGAGGACCATCCAATGACTATTCCATCAAAGTTTGGTTCTAATTGAGCTACTGGTTCCAGACAAGATGGTTTTTATGTGAATTTCACATAGGGTCCTATGTTAAACTAACTACAGCTGTGCAGCCATCTTGGTCAGAGGACGGGACCACCAGAAACAATTTTGGAAGAGGACCATCCATTGACTATTTTATCAAAGTTTGGTTCCAATTGAGCAACTGGTTCCAGACAAGAAGATTTTTATGTGAATTTCCCATAGGTTCCTATGTTAAACTAAGTTCGGCTGTGGGGGCCATCTTGGTCGAAGGGCCGAACCGCCTGACATATTTTTGGAAGAGAACCATCCAATGACTATTTCATCAACATTTAGTTCTTATTGGGCAAATGGTTTCAGACAAGAAGATTTTTATGGGAATTTCCCATAGGATTCTATGTTAAATTAGGTTCGGCTGTGGCAGCCATCTTGGTCGGAGGTATGAAATGCCAGACACAATTTTGGAAGGGGACCACCCAAGGATCATTTCAGCAAAGTTTGGTTGAGATTGGCTCAGTAGTTTCAGAGAAGATTTTTTTTTAATTTCATCCCCTTTTTTTCTATTTTTAACTTGGTGGCCATTTTGGTTGGAAGTCTGGATCACCGGACACAAATTTGGAAGGGGGGCCATCCAAGGGCTATTCCACCAAAGTTTTGTTGCAATTGGCCCAGTGGTTTCTGAAGAGAAGATTTGTATTTGAATTTCCCATCTTGGTCAGAGTTCTGAAATGCCGGACACATTTTTGGAAGAGGACCACCCAAGAATCATTTCAGCAAAGTTTGGTTGCGATTGACTCAGTAGTTTCAGAGGAGAAGATTTTCTTTAAATTTCATCCTCCCTTTTTTCTAATTTGCACAATCGGTCAAAATCGGCAAAAGTTCAAAGTTCATAAAAAAACCTGTAATATATGTTAAAAAGCTCATCATTATGCTTATACAGTTCAAATTTGGGCACATTCTGGCTTAAAATAGAGCAGTTTTGGCCATTTGAAGAAATTTCTATTTTTAGTAATGGTGGCCATCTTGTATACAGGACGGTGCTGACGGACACAATTTTGAAAGAGACCCACCCAGGGACCATCCCTGCCAGGTTTGGTTTAATTTGGTTCAGCGGTTTCAGAGAAGAAGATTTAAATGTGATCTTTTATCAAAATATGCCTAATTTGCATAATCGGTATAAATCGTCTGAAAGAAAAATTTCAAACAAATACCCCAAACATATGCTAGACTACTCCTTGCCATGTAGCTGCAGATACAATTTGAGCTCATTTTGACCTATACTAAAGCAGCAATTGAAAATTAAAATTTCATCCCCCCTTTTTTCTATTTTTAGCTTGGTGGCCATCTTGGTTGGAAGTCGGGATCACCAGACACAATTTTGGAAGGGGGCCATCCAAGGACCATTCCACCAAAGTTTGGTTGCAAATGGCCCAGTGGTTTCTGAGGAGAAGATTAAAATGTGAAATGTTGACGGATGGACGACGGATGACAGACGACGGACGAAAAGTGAGCTAAAAAGGGGAAATAACCCTCAAATATAACACTACTGAGTTACCTAACCTACCAAGATATAAAGTAACTGTGGTTCAGCTAACATTCTTGAAAACAAATTGGGTTTTTAGGTAAGTAGATATTTTTAACATCTGACTTAAACAGTGCTTGTCCAAAAATGGCAATACAAACTTTAAGGTATGAACTAAAAAGATCAGGGCTAGCAGAAACATAGGTCATTTTTTGTCTAATCTGAAATGTATACATCCAGTACAGATCTTTCAGAAATTTCAGCATTTTAAAATATGATTTTTTGGTGCACATTTATTTGACAGTTTTGTATAAGGAACAAAAATTAACATGTTAATATATAGTTACCACCTTGGTTATCAGTACATTGTGTCAATAGTATTTTAATTGGTAGATCGCTTTTCATTTTTTATAATGCACATCTGGTAAATACCAAACTCTAAAATAACAATTAATCAGCTGACTGTCATCTTACTGTTATTTATATTTATGTTCTGTGTAAATGTGTTGATAAGTTTACAATAAAGTCCAAAGAGTAATGGTCTGTAGTACAGATTATACCTTCCTCCTAGCTAGTAGTCAGTTAACTATGAGTAATGGTCTGTAGTACAGATTCTACCTTCCTCCTAGCTAGTAGTCAGTTAACTATCAGTAATGGTCTGTAGTACAGATTCTACCTTCCTCCTAGCTAGTAGTCAGTTAACTATGAGTAAAGGTTTGTAGCACAGATTCTACCTTCCTCCTAGCTAGTAGTCAGTTAACTATGAGTAATGATCTGTAGCACAGATTCTACTTTCTTCCTAGCTAGTAATTAGTTAACTATGAGTAATGGTCTGTAGTACAGATTCTACCTTCTCCTAGCCAGTAGTCATGTTAACTATGAGTAATGGTCTGTAGTACAGACTCTACCTTCCTCCCAGCTAGTAGTCAGTTAACTATGAATAATGGTCTGTAGTACAGATTCTACCTTCCTCCTAGCTAGTAGTCAGTTAACTATGAATAATGGTATGTAGTACAGATTCTACCTTCCTCCTAGCTAGTAGTCAGTTAACTATGAATAATGGTATGTAGTACAGATTCTACCTTCCTCCTAGCTAGTAGTTAGTTAACTATGAATAATGGTCTGTAGTACAGATTATACCTTCCTCCTAGCTAGTAGTCAGTTAACTATGAGTAATGGTCTGTAGCACAGATTCTACCTTCCTCCTAGCTAGTAGTCAGTTAACTATGAGTAATGGTCTGTAGTACAGATTCTACCTTCCTCCTAGCTAGTAGTCAGTTAACTATGAGTAATGGTCTGTAGTACAGATTCTACCTTCCTCCTAGTTAGTAGTCAGTTAACTATGAGTTATGGACTGTAGTACAGATTCTACCTTCCTCCTAGCTAGTAGTCAGTTAACTATGAGTAATGGTCTGTAGCACAGATTCTACCTTCCTCCTAGCTAGTAGTCAGTTAACTATGAGTAATGGACTGTAGTACAGATTCTACCTTCCTCCTAGCTAGTAGTCAGTTAACTATGAGTAATGGTCTGTAGCACAGATTCTACCTTCCTCCTAGCTAGTAGTCAGTTAACTATGAGTAATGGACTGTAGTACAGATTCTACCTTCCTCCTAGCTAGTAGTCAGTTAACTATGAGTAATGGACTGTAGTACAGATTCTACCTTCCTCCTAGCTAGTAGTCAGTTAACTATGAGTAATGGACTGTAGCACAGATTCTACCTTCCTCCTAGCTAGTAGTCAGTTAACTATGAGTAATGGTCTGTAGCACAGATTCTACCTTCCTCCTAGCTAGTAGTCAGTTAACTATGAGTAATGGACTGTAGTACAGATTCTACCTTCCTCCTAGCTAGTAGTCAGTTAACTATGAGTAATGGTCTGTAGTACAGATTCTACCTTCCTCCTAGCTAGTAGTCAGTTAACTATGAGTAATGGTCTGTAGTACAGATTCTACCTTCCTCCTAGCTAGTAGTCAGTTAACTATGAGTTATGGACTGTAGTACAGATTCTACCTTCCTCCTAGTTAGTAGTCAGTTAACTATGAGTAATGGTCTGTAGTACAGATTCTACCTTCCTCCTAGCTAGTAGTCAGTTAACTATGAGTTATGGACTGTAGTACAGATTCTACCTTCCTCCTAGCTAGTAGTCAGTTAACTATGAGTAATGGTCTGTAGCACAGATTCTACCTTCCTCCTAGCTAGTAGTCAGTTAACTATGAGTAATGGTCTGTAGTACAGATTCTACCTTCCTCCTAGCTAGTAGTCAGTTAACTATGAGTAATGGTCTGTAGCATAGATTCTACCTTCCTCCTAGCTAGTAGTCAGTTAACTATGAGTAATGGACTGTAGTACAGATTCTACCTTCCTCCTAGTTAGTAGTCAGTTAACTATGAACATTCATTCACCTTGTTATTGTACTGTCCATGTTTATGTTGTCATTCATCTTTGTAATAGTATATGAACAGGGAAGGATTGGGATTCCATTAATCGGCTTAACTTCACCACTTTTTTGCCTGTCCCAAACCAGGACATAGATTTCCAGTGACATATGTCATGGTCTTGTTTTGGTGTGTTCAGGTAGTTAAGGTGAAAGTTGATTGTTTCTTTTAATTTGTTGATAATGGAGGAATTGTATATAATTAGTTAAACTCGATTTAGGCTAACAACTTATTTTGTATGACCAAAGGGGAATAACTCTAGGAGTAATTATTTCAGAAATATTTTAAATTATTTATTCTGGGAAACCACTGAACCATTTGAAATCACATTTGACTGGAACCTTCCTTTGATAGTCCTTAACAAAATGTATATTATTCATGTTGATCAGAAATCCAAGATGACAACCACAGCTGTACATTTGTCCTGCAGTGGTGTCCATCTAGGATAATTGATCACCAACACAAAATTGTATGAGGACCTGGTCATGTAATAAACATTTATACAGAAAGGTAGATATTTTGAAATATACAATGTTCAGGCCCATTCAAGTGCCAATCTTGACAAGTTTTGTTTTATTTGGGCTGATGGTGTCTGAGAAAAATATTGGAAATTGAAATAAAAGACAACAGATAATGGATTCAATACCTCCCTTGAACTTTTCAGGTAAAAAATTTCATGGTCAGTTTGTTCAGATAAAAGACTAATTACCTAGACAAGAATATGAAAACAACATATGGATTATTGCATCTTAGAAGGTGAGAAAAAGGGCTCCAACTCCCATTAATCTGGTCCATTTGGAAAATCGTAACAATATGTGCATGCTCATATCATACCAAGACACTATACCAACTATGAATTTAAGTTCCTACACAAGAATACTATGAAAGGGACATATGGAAAACCATTGAAGAAGTCATAAAAGGGGACATAACTTCAATCACATATGTTCATATCCTACCTAGACAGCAAAACAAATATGAACTAGCTTTGTGAATAGGTAAAAGACGTAATTGCCTACACAAGACAATGGCATGGTCAGATGAAAGAACAGACAAGGGCAATCCATCCAGTATACACACCACTGTATGAAAGTTAGTGGGGGTATAATTATCAATATCCTTCCTGTAAGGTACCCCAGTGTACAGGTTGATGGCAGTTAAAAGACTTTATTACGAAAAGAAAATTAAAACAATGCCATCAATATCATATATGCATATCAAAATAAAAAGCAAACGTGTATATGTATACCTTTATATATATGTACAGTAATAGTCTAATTGCATGATAAACATATATTTAAGTCTACATCGCATGTCATGATGATATTATAATATCAAATTACATTTTAATTATGATTGTTTTTTTTAAACATGCAAACAATGAATAACAATTATATTTGAATAGAACCAAAAAAATATATATCTCTATCACATTATCAAATTTTGTCAGGTGACGAGTTATCTCCCTTTACTGATTATAATGAAGCAGATTTGTCTTTCCTTGGTACTTGTAATCTCCATGGTTGTAATGGTGGAATCAACTTGTAATCATAAATTGGGTAAGATTATTGTTATGGTTACGGTACTCGCCTCAAGTGTGGTCGATCATGGATTTGAGTCCTGGTCAAACCAAAGACTATAACATTTGTATTTGCATCTTTCTGCTTGGCACACAGCATTAAGGAGTAAGGGTAAAAGATTGATTGGCTCAGAATTAGGATAGTGTGTCTGAGTGGAGCACCATGTCTACCTGTGATCTATTGTATCTGAGCTAGCACTATGAAAAGCCTGTTCGTAGTACAAAGCAGACATCTCATCGAAAATTTAACTTGTTCTCACCATGATACAGCTAACAAGTTGCTCCACTGGTGTTAAACACAAATCACTCACTCACTCACTTAATATTTTATGAGTTTTAATATTTTCATAGACAGACACACAGTATGTCTATCATGTATGCTCGAACATTTTCATAGTAAATTCCATTCTACTTACTTCAAACTAAATAATGGGGATAAAACTGGGTACTTTATAGTATTTTGGGGTCAAAAACTGTTACATATGATATCTGTAAACAATGATATAAGTATCTATTCTGTCTTTATTTACAGAGGCCTCCTTGTTTGATGATCTCCTCAATATGATGAGAAAATATAAAGGTTCTTCTCGTAAGTCTATCTATTATAACAGTCTTATCACTAATTCATTGACCAAGTTTTAAATGTTATCTTAGTATCAGTAAAACAGAATTTTGTATGCATCCCTGGAGTGGGCATTGAATGATTGTGCACTTCATTGACAAATAACAAAAAGATGAAATGAAAAGTCAACGAATATCACATTTCCCGCCAATCCACGAAAATTTATACCAACAAAATAAGTGAATCCATAGACTACAGTATCTGTTTTTCATACAATGGTCAATTATGTATGGTTTTCATTCAAACAGAATGGTGGTTTCTCAAAAGACATTTTAAAATTTTCCTATTTGCTGCTGTTCATTTTTTTTTCTACCAGTGGTGGCCATCTTTAATTTCTTATCAACATAACAAAATCAATAAAACTTCATAGAAATAGAGAACCATTCATGGAATATTACAGACGGTTTTCTTTCAAATATGGTATATGGCTTGGTTTGGTTTTATGATGTTTCATGCCACGTTTCATCAACAATATTTCAGTTATATTGCAGGCGGGTTTTCTTTCATGTGGTAACTTTGAAATGAAGCAAATGTTATTATTTGGTATATGTATTATTCAAATAAAATGTTTACTAAGTGCATAAAAAACAAATGTAAAGTTTATTTGTATGACATTTGTATGATTCACTTATACCACTCCATACTTCTTAATAAATTTAGTTGTGATTTGTTACAGATTGCTCTGGTTACAAGAATGAAATACCTGCTTTCTCAGCATCCAGATCTAAGCCAAAATCACTTGGACCAGGAGAGATAATTTTGTTTGATAAAGTCTGGACAAATGTTGGAAATGGTTATAATCCCAATACAGGAAAGTTTACAGCTCCCAAAAGTGGACTATATCAAATATCGGCTACTGTCATGTCATCGTAAGGGAAGTACCTACGTGTCTATCTGTTCAAGAACGATAAACAAACTGTATCTCTTTATACTGGCTCAGGGTATGCTACAGGGACAGTCAACATTGTGTTTAAATTACAGAAGGGAGAAACTGTTTTTATGAAGCATCATAATGAGACCCAGACCATATACAGTAATAGCAGTGGTTATTGTGTATTTTCAGGTTTTCTAATATCTGAATAAAAGATTATTCTACACTATATAACTGTTTTAATTTAAGGTGTCAAAACAGTCATCAAACTAAATAGTGGCAATTTATAATCGAATGATTAATTGGTAGGAAATTAGATTTTGGTTCATAGTTTCATTAATGATGGCCTTAAATATTATCTAACATATCAATAATGATTGAGGCTATCAGCTCTCTTTAATAGTTTAATATAATACACATGGCAACTTCTGTACAACTAATATTAAATATAATGTTCAAGATTATAGCGTTCATTAATATAAGACTGTTTGTATGTTTATATGTGAGGGTTGACATTTCTCTCACATGTAGAAACCACTTGTGTGACCACATCATTACATTAAGAAGGGAGGTACATAATACTAGTTTAACACTGTCACTTTTTACTGAAGTGTCTGTACCAAGCCAGGAAAATGAGCAGTCATGTATTTGTTTGTAAGAGGTATCAATTTTGTCTCTTTCTATGATTTTTTTATTAGATTTTAGAACTGTTCTGACAGTGTGATATTTTAGAACTGTTCTGACAGTGTGGTATTTTAGAACTGTTCTGAAAGTGTGGTATTTCAGAACTGTTCTGACAGTGTGGTATTTTAGAACTGTTCTGACAGTGTGGTATTTTAGAACTGTTCTGACAGTGTGGTATTTTAGAACTGTTCTGACAGTGTGGTATTTAGAACTGTTCTGACAGTGTGGTATGTTAGCACTGTTACGACAGTGTGGTATTTTAGAACTGTTCTGACAGTGTGGTATTTTAGAACTGTTACGACAGTGTGGTATTTTAGAACTGTTCTGACAGTGTGGTATTTTAGAACTGTTCTGACAATGTGGTATTTTAGAACTGTTCCGACAGTGTGGTATTTTATTAGTAGAATGTTTGTTCAAGTAACTCATCATGTAAATCAAGCTATTCAGTCTTCATGATTTGCCCTTGTCTGGGTGTCAACCTATACCTGATTGATAAGATAAGAGGATAATATTCTGTCTATTTAACACCACCACATTTTTGCACTTGTCCCAAGCCATGTCCAGGACCTGGATGTCCAACATCATGTGTTGTGGTCTCTTTCATTTAAGTTCATTGATCTAAGGTGACAGGTTACTGTTTGTTTTGTTGATGTCAGTGGAATTGTTGACCATCACTGTTTCAAAAATTGCCTTCTAAGCCTAACACTATCACAGAACAACACTTGAGATCAATTTATTATTATCAGAACACGTCATATAACACATATTGTCTTTTTCATTTAAGTAAATAAACAGGAAGTAATCGTTACAATAATTATTGGTCAACGCTATCTGAAGAATATTTTTTGATAAATTGTGTTAACCATTCTTTTGGATAGTTCACAGCTACATGTACAGTACTTGCTAATGATTAGGGGGGATATTGTTAGGGTTATGGTGTTTAACACCACTTTCAACAATATTTCCGCTATTTCGTGGCAGTCAGTTTTATTGGTGGAGGAAACTGGAGTACCCAGAAAAAAACACAGACCTGTAGCAAGTCACTGACAAACTTTATCACATAATGTTGTATTGAATATATCTCATCATGAGTGGGATTAAAACTCACTACTTTAGTGGTGATAGGCACTGATTGCATAGGGTTTGTCAGTGACTTGCAGCAGGTCAGTGGTTTTCTCTGGGTACTCCGGTTTTATCCATCAATAAAACTGAATGCTACGATATAGTTGAAATATTGTTGAAAGTGATCTTAGACACAATAACGCTAACCGTAACCCTCTGATTACAAAGTCAGCTGTAAATACAACTACCATACGATCACAACCACGATGGCCCATGATGATTTGGTAATTCTCCTTGACATGAAAATGGCTTTTTAAGCTGTCAGACTGAATATTGTTATTTGTTTCTGCTAAAAGTGGCACTAAACACCTTAACCCTAACCTCCTGACTTTAAATCCAACTACCATACTCTCAGGACCACAACAACTCCTGATGATTTAGAGGTGTCAGACTTAATATTGTTATTTTTTAAGTGATAATATAAAAAAAACTCAACTTAATAACTCAATACTTACAGTCAGGTGAAACTGTCTCCATATTTCAGTCAAACCTGTCCATGAGGTCACCTCTATTAAGCACTCCTAAAACAAACACAACAATGATATTACAGTCAAACCTGTCCATGTGGTCACCTTTATTAAGCACTCCTAAAACAAACACAACAATGATATTACAGTCAAACCTGTCCATGTGGTCACCTCTATTAAGCAGTCCTAAAACAAACACAAAAATGATATTACAGTCAAACCTGTCCATGTGGTCACCTCTATTAAGCACTCCTAAAACAAACACAACAATGATATTACAGTCAAACCTGTCCATGTGGTCACCTCTATTAAGCACTCCTAAAACAAACACAACAATGATATTACAGTCAAACCTGTCCATGTGGTCACCTCTATTAAGCAGTCCTAAAACAAACACAACAATGATATTACAGTCAAACCTGTCCATGTGGTCACCTCTATTAAGCACTCCTAAAACAAACACAACAATGATATTGCAGTCAAACCTGTCCATGTGGTCACCTCTATTAAGCAGTCCTAAAACAAACACAACAATGATATTACAGTCAAACCTGTCCATGTGGTCACCTCTATTAAGCACTCCTAAAACAAATACAACAATGATATTACAGTCAAACCTGTCCATGTGGTCACCTCTATTAAGCAGTCCTAAAACAAACACAACAATGATATTACAGTCAAACCTGTCCATGTGGTCACCTCTATTAAGCACTCCTAAAACAAACACAACAATGATATTACAGTCAAACCTGTCCATGTGGTCACCTCTATTAAGCACTCCTAAAACAAACACAACAATGATATTACAGTCAAACCTGTCCATGTGGTCACCTCTATTAAGCACTCCTAAAACAAACACAACAATGATATTACAGTCAAACCTGTCCATGTGGTCACCTCTATTAAGCAGTCCTAAAACAAACACAACAATGATATTACAGTCAAACCTGTCCATGTGGTCACCTCTATTAAGCACTCCTAAAACAAACACAACAATGATATTACAGTCAAACCTGTCCATGTGGTCACCTCTATTAAGCACTCCTAAAACAAACACAACAATGATATTACAGTCAAACCTGTCCATGTGGTCACCTCTATTAAGCACTCCTAAAACAAACACAACAATGATATTACAGTCATACCTGTCCATGTGGTCACCTCTATTAAGCACTCCTAAAACAAACACAACAATGATATTACAGTCAAACCTGTCCATGTGGTCACCTCTATTAAGCACTCGTAAAACAAACACAACAATGATATTACAGTCAAACCTGTCCATGTGGTCACCTCTATTAAGCAGTCCTAAAACAAACACAACAATGATATTACAGTCAAACCTGTCTATGTGGTCACCTCTATTAAGCACTACTAAAACAAACACAACAATGATATGACAGTCAAACCTGTCCATGTGGTCACCTCTATTAAGCAGTCCTAAAACAAATAGTATAAACACAACAATGATATTACAGTCATACCTGCCCATGTGGTCACCTCTATTAAGCACTCCTAAAACAAACATAACAATGATATTACAGTCTTACCTGTCCATGTGGTCACCTCTATTAAGCAGTCATAAAACAAACACAACAATGATATGACAGTCAAACCTGTCCATGTGGTCACCTCTATTAAGCACTCCTAAAACAAACATAACAATGATATTACAGTCATACCTGTCCATATGGTCACCTCTATTAAGCAGTCCTAAAACAAACACAACAATGATATGACAGTCAAACCTGTCCATGTGGTCACCTCCATTAAGCACTCCTAAAACAAACACAACAATGATATTACAGTCAAACCTGTCCATGTGGTCACCTCTATTAAGCACTCCAAAAACAAACACAACAATGATATTACAGTCAAACTTGTTCATGTGGTCACTTCTATTAAGCACTCCTAAAACAAACACAACAATGATATTACAGTCAAACCTGTCCATGTGGTCACCTCTATCAAGCAGTTCTAAAACAAACATAACAATGATATTACAGTCATACCTGTCCATGTGGTCAATTCTATTAACCAGTCCTAAAACAAACACAACAATGATATGACAGTCAAACCTGTCCATGTGGTCACCTCTATTAAGCACTCCTAAAACAAACACAACAATGATATTACAGTCAAACCTGTCCATGTGGTCACCTCTATTAAGCACTCCTAAAACAAACATAACAATGATATTACAGTCAAACTTGTCCATGTGGTCACCTCTATTAAGCACTCCTAAAACAAACACAACAATGATATTACAGTCAAACCTGTCCATGTGGTCACCTCTATTAAGCAGTCCTAAAACAAACATAACAATGATATTACAGTCATACCTGTCCATGTGGTCACCTCTATTAAGCAGTCCTAAAACAAACATAACAATGATATTACAGTCAAACCTGTCCATGTGGTCACCTCTATTAAACACTCCTAAAACAAACACAACAATGATATTACAGTCAAACCTGTCCATGTGGTCACCTCTATTAAGCACTCCTAAAACAAACACAACAATGATATTACAGTCAAACCTGTCCATGTGGTCACCTCTATTAAGCACTCCTAAAACAAACACAACAATGATATTACAGTCAAACCTGTCCATGTGGTCACCTCTATTAAGCACTCCTAAAACAAACACAATAATGATATGACAGTCAAACCTGTCCATGTGGTCACCTCTATTAAGCACTCCTAAAACAAACACAACAATGATATTACAGTCAAACCTGTCCATGTGGTCACCTTTATTAAGCACTCCTAAAACAAACACAACAATGATATTACAGTAAAACCTGTCCATGTGGTCACCTCTATTAAGCACTCCTAAAACAAACACAACAATGATATGACAGTCAAACCTGTCCATGTGGTCACCTCTATTAAGCAGTCCTAAAACAAATAGTATAAACACAACAATGATATTACAGTCATACCTGCCCATGTGGTCACCTCTATTAAGCACTCCTAAAACAAACATAACAATGATATTACAGTCTTACCTGTCCATGTGGTCACCTCTATTAAGCAGTCATAAAAAAAACACAACAATGATATGACAGTCAAACCTGTCCATGTGGTCACCTCTATTAAGCACTCCTAAAACAAACACAACAATGATATTACAGTCATACCTGTCCATATGGTCACCTCTATTAAGCAGTCCTAAAACAAACACAACAATGATATGACAGTCAAACCTGTCCATGTGGTCACCTCCATTAAGCACTCCTAAAACAAACACAACAATGATATTACAGTCAAACCTGTCCATGTGGTCACCTCTATTAAGCACTCCAAATACAAACACAACAATGATATTACAGTCAAACTTGTTCATGTGGTCACCTCTATTAAGCACTCCTAAAACAAACACAACAATGATATTACAGTCAAACCTGTCCATGTGGTCACCTCTATTAAGCAGTTCTAAAACAAACATAACAATGATATTACAGTCAAACCTGTCCATGTGGTCACCTCTATTAAGCAGTTCTAAAACAAACACAACAATGATATTACAGTCAAACCTGTCCATGTGGTCACCTCTATTAAGCACTCCTAAAACAAACACAACAATGATATTACAGTCAAACCTGTCCATGTGGTCACCTCTATTAAGCACTCCTAAAACAAACACAACAATGATATTGCAGTCAAACCTGTCCATGTGGTCACCTCTATTAAGCAGTCCTAAAACAAACACAACAATGATATTACAGTCAAACCTGTCCATGTGGTCACCTCTATTAAGCACTCCTAAAACAAATACAACAATGATATTACAGTCAAACCTGTCCATGTGGTCACCTCTATTAAGCAGTCCTAAAACAAACACAACAATGATATTACAGTCAAACCTGTCCATGTGGTCACCTCTATTAAGCACTCCTAAAACAAACACAACAATGATATTACAGTCAAACCTGTCCATGTGGTCACCTCTATTAAGCACTCCTAAAACAAACACAACAATGATATTACAGTCAAACCTGTCCATGTGGTCACCTCTATTAAGCACTCCTAAAACAAACACAACAATGATATTACAGTCAAACCTGTCCATGTGGTCACCTCTATTAAGCAGTCCTAAAACAAACACAACAATGATATTACAGTCAAACCTGTCCATGTGGTCACCTCTATTAAGCACTCCTAAAACAAACACAACAATGATATTACAGTCAAACCTGTCCATGTGGTCACCTCTATTAAGCACTCCTAAAACAAACACAACAATGATATTACAGTCAAACCTGTCCATGTGGTCACCTCTATTAAGCACTCCTAAAACAAACACAACAATGATATTACAGTCATACCTGTCCATGTGGTCACCTCTATTAAGCACTCCTAAAACAAACACAACAATGATATTACAGTCAAACCTGTCCATGTGGTCACCTCTATTAAGCACTCGTAAAACAAACACAACAATGATATTACAGTCAAACCTGTCCATGTGGTCACCTCTATTAAGCAGTCCTAAAACAAACACAACAATGATATTACAGTCAAACCTGTCTATGTGGTCACCTCTATTAAGCACTACTAAAACAAACACAACAATGATATGACAGTCAAACCTGTCCATGTGGTCACCTCTATTAAGCAGTCCTAAAACAAATAGTATAAACACAACAATGATATTACAGTCATACCTGCCCATGTGGTCACCTCTATTAAGCACTCCTAAAACAAACATAACAATGATATTACAGTCTTACCTGTCCATGTGGTCACCTCTATTAAGCAGTCATAAAACAAACACAACAATGATATGACAGTCAAACCTGTCCATGTGGTCACCTCTATTAAGCACTCCTAAAACAAACATAACAATGATATTACAGTCATACCTGTCCATATGGTCACCTCTATTAAGCAGTCCTAAAACAAACACAACAATGATATGACAGTCAAACCTGTCCATGTGGTCACCTCCATTAAGCACTCCTAAAACAAACACAACAATGATATTACAGTCAAACCTGTCCATGTGGTCACCTCTATTAAGCACTCCAAAAACAAACACAACAATGATATTACAGTCAAACTTGTTCATGTGGTCACTTCTATTAAGCACTCCTAAAACAAACACAACAATGATATTACAGTCAAACCTGTCCATGTGGTCACCTCTATCAAGCAGTTCTAAAACAAACATAACAATGATATTACAGTCATACCTGTCCATGTGGTCAATTCTATTAACCAGTCCTAAAACAAACACAACAATGATATGACAGTCAAACCTGTCCATGTGGTCACCTCTATTAAGCACTCCTAAAACAAACACAACAATGATATTACAGTCAAACCTGTCCATGTGGTCACCTCTATTAAGCACTCCTAAAACAAACATAACAATGATATTACAGTCAAACTTGTCCATGTGGTCACCTCTATTAAGCACTCCTAAAACAAACACAACAATGATATTACAGTCAAACCTGTCCATGTGGTCACCTCTATTAAGCAGTCCTAAAACAAACATAACAATGATATTACAGTCATACCTGTCCATGTGGTCACCTCTATTAAGCAGTCCTAAAACAAACATAACAATGATATTACAGTCAAACCTGTCCATGTGGTCACCTCTATTAAACACTCCTAAAACAAACACAACAATGATATTACAGTCAAACCTGTCCATGTGGTCACCTCTATTAAGCACTCCTAAAACAAACACAACAATGATATTACAGTCAAACCTGTCCATGTGGTCACCTCTATTAAGCACTCCTAAAACAAACACAACAATGATATTACAGTCAAACCTGTCCATGTGGTCACCTCTATTAAGCACTCCTAAAACAAACACAATAATGATATGACAGTCAAACCTGTCCATGTGGTCACCTCTATTAAGCACTCCTAAAACAAACACAACAATGATATTACAGTCAAACCTGTCCATGTGGTCACCTCTATTAAGCACTCCTAAAACAAACACAACAATGATATTACAGTAAAACCTGTCCATGTGGTCACCTCTATTAAGCACTCCTAAAACAAACACAACAATGATATGACAGTCAAACCTGTCCATGTGGTCACCTCTATTAAGCAGTCCTAAAACAAATAGTATAAACACAACAATGATATTACAGTCATACCTGCCCATGTGGTCACCTCTATTAAGCACTCCTAAAACAAACATAACAATGATATTACAGTCTTACCTGTCCATGTGGTCACCTCTATTAAGCAGTCATAAAAAAAACACAACAATGATATGACAGTCAAACCTGTCCATGTGGTCACCTCTATTAAGCACTCCTAAAACAAACACAACAATGATATTACAGTCATACCTGTCCATATGGTCACCTCTATTAAGCAGTCCTAAAACAAACACAACAATGATATGACAGTCAAACCTGTCCATGTGGTCACCTCCATTAAGCACTCCTAAAACAAACACAACAATGATATTACAGTCAAACCTGTCCATGTGGTCACCTCTATTAAGCACTCCAAATACAAACACAACAATGATATTACAGTCAAACTTGTTCATGTGGTCACCTCTATTAAGCACTCCTAAAACAAACACAACAATGATATTACAGTCAAACCTGTCCATGTGGTCACCTCTATTAAGCAGTTCTAAAACAAACATAACAATGATATTACAGTCAAACCTGTCCATGTGGTCACCTCTATTAAGCAGTTCTAAAACAAACACAACAATGATATTACAGTCAAACCTGTCCATGTGGTCACCTCTATTAAGCACTCCTAAAACAAACACAACAATGATATTACAGTCAAACCTGTCCATGTGGTCACCTCTATTAAGCACTCCTAAAACAAACACAACAATGATATGACAGTCAAACCTGTCCATGTGGTCACCTCTATTAAGCACTCCTAAAACAAACACAACAATGATATTACAGTCAAACCTGTCCATGTGGTCACCTCTATTAAGCACTCCTAAAACAAACATAACAATGATATTACAGTCAAACTTGTCCATGTGGTCACCTCTATTAAGCACTCCTAAAACAAACACAACAATGATATTACAGTCAAACCTGTCCATGTGGTCACCTCTATTAAGCAGTCCTAAAACAAACATAACAATGATATTACAGTCATACCTGTCCATGTGGTCACCTCTATTAAGCACTCCTAAAACAAACACAACAATGATATTACAGTCAAACCTGTCCATGTGGTCACCTCTATTAAACACTCCTAAAACAAACACAACAATGATATTACAGTCAAACCTGTCCATGTGGTCACCTCTATTAAGCACTCCTAAAACAAACACAACAATGATATTACAGTCAAACCTGTCCATGTGGTCACCTCTATTAAGCACTCCTAAAACAAACACAACAATGATATTACAGTCAAACCTGTCCATGTGGTCACCTCTATTAAGCACTCCTAAAACAAACACAACAATGATATTATAGTCAAACCTGTCCATGTGGTCACCTCTATTAAGCACTCCTAAAACAAACAGAACAATGATATTACAGTCAAACCTGTCCATGTGGTCACCTCTATTAAACACTCCTAAAACAAACACAACAATGATATTACAGTCAAACCTGTCCATGTGGTCACCTCTATTAAGCACTCCTAAAACAAACACAACAATGATATTACAGTCAAACCTGTCCATGTGGTCACCTCTATTAAGCACTCCTAAAACAAACACAACAATGATATTACAGTCAAACCTGTCCATGTGGTCACCTCTATTAAGCACTCCTAAAACAAGTACAACAATGATATTACAGTCAAACTTGTCCATGTGGTCACCTCTATTAAGCACTCCTAAAACAAATACAACAATGATATTACAGTCATACCTGTCCATGTTGTCACCTCTATTAAGTACTCCTAAAACAAACACAACAATGATATTAGTCAAACCTGTCCATGTGGTCACCTCTATTAAGTACTCCTAAAACAAACACAACAATGATATTAGTCAAACCTGTCCATGTGGTCACCTCTATTAAGCACTCCTAAAACAAACACAACAATGATATTAGTCAAACCTGTCCATGTGGTCACCTCTATTAAGTACTCCTAAAACAAACACAACAATGATATTAGTCAAACCTGTCCATATGGTCACCTCTATTAAGCACTCCTAAAACAAACACAACAATGATATTACAGTCAAACCTGTCCATGTGGTCATCTCTATTAAGCACTCCTAAAACAAACACAACAATGATATTACAGTCAAACCTGTCCATGTGGTCACCTCTATTAAGCACTCCTAAAACAAACACAACAATGATATTACAGTCAAACCTGTCCATGTGGTCACCTCTATTAAGCACTCCTAAAACAAACACAACAATGATATTACAGTCAAACCTGTCCATGTGGTCATCTCTATTAAGCACTCCTAAAACAAACACAACAATGATATTACAGTCAAACCTGTCCATGTGGTCACCTCTATTAAGCAGTCCTAAAACAAACACAACAATGATATTACAGTCAAACCTGTTCATGTGGTCACCTCTATTAAGTACTCCTAAAACAAACACAACAATGATATTACAGTCAAATCTGTCCATGTGGTCACCTCTATTAAGCACTCCTAAAAGAAACACAACAATGATATTACAGTCAAACTTGTTCATGTGGTCACCTCTATTAAGCACTCCTAAAACAAACACAACAATGATATTACAGTCAAACCTGTCCATGTGGTCACCTCTATTAAGCAGTCCTAAAACAAACATAACAATGATATTACAGTCAAACCTGTCCATGTGGTCACCTCTATTAAGCACTCCTAAAACAAACACAACAATGATATTAAAGTCATACCTGTCCATGTGGTCACCTCTATTAAGCACTCATAAAACAAACACAACAATGACATGATAGTCAAACCTGTCCATGTGGTCACCTCTATTAAGCACTCCTAAAACAAACACAACAATGATATTACAGTCATACCTGTCCATGTGGTCAATTCTATTAAGCAGTCCTAAAACAAACACAACAATGATATGACAGTCAAACCTGTCCATGTGGTCACCTCTATTAAGCACTCCTAAAACAAACACAACAATGATATTACAGTCATACCTGTCCATGTGGTCACCTCTATTAAGCAGTCCTAAAACAAATAGTATAAACACAACAATGATATTACAGTCATACCTGCCCATGTGGTCACCTCTATTAAGCACTCCTAAAACAAACATAACAATGATATTACAGTCTTACCTGTCCATGTGGTGACCTCTATTAAGCACTCCTAAAACAAACATAACAATGATATTACAGTCAAACCTGTCCATGTGGTCACCTCTATTAAGCAGTCCTAAAACAAACACAACAATGATATGACAGTCAAACCTGTCCATGTGGTCACCTCTATTAAGCACTCCTAAAACAAACACAACAATGATATTACAGTCAAACCTGTCCATGTGGTCACCTCTATTAAGCACTCCAAAAACAAACACAACAATGATATTACAGTCAAACTTGTTCATGTGGTCACCTCTATTAAGCACTCCTAAAACAAACACAACAATGATATTACAGTCAAGCCTGTCCATGTGGTCACCTCTATTAAGCAGTTCTAAAACAAACATAACAATGATATTACAGTCATACCTGTCCATGTGGTCACCTCTATTAAGCACTCCTAAAACAAACATAACAATGATATTACAGTCAAACCTGTCCATGTGGTCACCTCTATTAAGCAGTCCTAAAACAAACACAACAATGATATGACAGTCAAACCTGTCCATGTGGTCACCTCTATTAAGCACTCCTAAAACAAACACAACAATGATATTACAGTCAAACCTGTCCATGTGGTCACCTCTATTAAGCACTCCAAAAACAAACACAACAATGATATTACAGTCAAACTTGTTCATGTGGTCATCTCTATTAAGCACTCCTAAAACAAACACAACAATGATATTACAGTCAAACTTGTTCATGTGGTCACCTCTATTAAGCACTCCTAAAACAAACACAACAATGATATTACAGTCAAGCCTGTCCATGTGGTCACCTCTATTAAGCAGTTCTAAAACAAACATAACAATGATATTACAGTCATACCTGTCCATGTGGTCAATTCTATTAAGCAGTCCTAAAACAAACACAACAATGATATGACAGTCAAACCTGTCCATGTGGTCACCTTTATTAAGCACTCCTAAAACAAACACAACAATGATATTACAGTCAAACCTGTCCATGTGGTCACCTCTCTTAAGCACTCCTAAAACAAACACAACAATGATATTACAGTCAAACCTGTCCATGTGGTCACCTCTATTAAGCACTCCTAAAACAAACACAACAATGATATTACAGTCAAACCTGTCCATGTGGTCACCTCTATTAAGCACTCCTAAAACAAACAATGATATTACAGTCAAACCTGTCCATGTGGTCACCTCTATTAAACACTCCTAAAACAAACAGTATAACACAACAATGATATGACAGTCAAACCTGTCCATGTGGTCACCTCTATTAAGCACTCCTAAAACAAACACAACAATGATATTACAGTCAAACCTGTCCATGTGGTCACCTCTATTAAGCACTCCTAAAACAAACACAACAATGATATTACAGTCAAACCTGTCCGTGTGGTCACCTCTATTAAGCACTCCTAAAACAAACACAACAATGATATTACAGTCAAACCTGTCCATGTGGTCACCTCTATTAAGCACTCCTAAGACAAACACAACAATGATATTACAGTCAAACCTGTCCATGTGGTCACCTCTATTAAGCACTCCTAAAACAAACAATGATATTACAGTCAAACCTGTCCATGTGGTCACCTCTATTAAGCACTCCTAAAACAAACAGTATAACACAACAATGATATGACAGTCAAACCTGTCCATGTGGTCACCTCTATTAAGCACTCCTAAAACAAACACAACAATGATATTACAGTCAAACCTGTCCATGTGGTCACCTCTATTAAGCACTCCTAAAACAAACACAACAATGATATTACAGTCAAACCTGTCCGTGTGGTCACCTCTATTAAGCACTCCTAAAACAAACACAACAATGATATTACAGTCAAACCTGTCCATGTGGTCACCTCTATTAAGCACTCCTAAAACAAACACAACAATGATATTACAGTCAAACCTGTCCATGTGGTCACCTCTATTAAGCACTCCTAAAACAAACAATGATATTACAGTCAAACCTGTCCATGTGGTCACCTCTATTAAGCACTCCTAAAACAAACAATGATATTACAGTCAAACCTGTCCATGTGGTCACCTCTATTAAACACTCCTAAAACAAACAGTATAACACAACAATGATATGACAGTCAAACCTGTCCATGTGGTCACCTCTATTAAGCACTCCTAAAACAAACACAACAATGATATTAGAGTCAAACCTGTCCATGTGGTCACCTCTATTAAGCAGCCACCTGTATTTAAAGGTCACCCTTACTACTTGTCCTGTCATAGAAAATTTCAAGAGTGTCTTCTATCATGGCTGCAGGTACCAGAAACACTTTATTGGGTCCATGACTAAATAACACTAAATTTATTTGTCCCATTTATTACTACCGAAAATCACACGATTGCATGATAAACTGTGCTTCATTTACTGATTCTAAAACTTCAATGTATTGATCAATACAACTATAGCAAACTTATTGTAAACATATTGTAACAAACTCTATCACATTATGTGATAGAGTTTGTTAGTGACTTGTGACAGGTCGGAGGTTTTCTCTGGTTTCCTCTACCAATAAAACTGACTGCCACGATATAACTGAAATATTGTTGACAGTGGCATTAAACACTACAACTCTTCCACCCCCACTCCCATTCTTGATAGTTACCATGTGGTAAATAACTTTATAATACCTGTCCCCAAAGATTTAGAAATTAATTGAATCACTGTTATTTTTTTTTATTTTTTTTAAACTTACGTAAGATGTGTGTCCTAACATGTGACATCTATGGCAGTCTATATAACGTGATCTTCTGGGACCAGTACAATCAGATGCCACATGACCTGGTTTATTACAGTTGTCACATATCGTGTTAGAACATTTATTACCGCTGTGGCCACTTTCTCCACATTGATAACATACAACCACTTTCTGTAAAGATAAAAGAAGATGTCAAAATGGTGATGTTGACAGTATAACATGAAACATGAGATATAGAATGAGAAAATTTTATATTCCAGAAATTTATATTGACGATTCTAACATGACGTCCTTCTTCCGCTTTGCTAACAAACGAGCGATTTATCGATTGGGTATAATCGCATTCGCACAATTATCGTCTGAGATGATGAAATGAGAATACATTATATTCCAGAGATTTATATTGACCATTGAGTGGTTACCATGGAGATCAGGTTGTTTATTCATACCAATATTACCATTAAATACACCCAGTAACTCCATCACAACACTATGTTGCTTTCCTCTCTTTCTTCTTATTTGTTTGTAAATTTAGGTCACAGTTAAGATTTTCAAGACTGCATCCATGGTGTAATGATTAGAGTTCCCATCTTGAGTGTGGTAGATCGTGGGTTCTAAACTATAAAATTGGTATTAGCTCCTTCTTCACTAATATAAATATACAGCAAAAAGGAGTAGACAAAGGACTGGTTGGATTGGAGTCGGGATAATGTGTCCCAGTGGAGGAAAATGTCTACCCTTGGAGTGTTGTTTCACTGAGTTAGCATAATAAAATTCCAAATATGAGTGTTGGTCTTAACAGGGCCTGAGGGGTTCAAAATTATGTAGGTGCGACGTCCGTGACCTTTCGTTACTGACTTCAGACTCTTTAAACATGTAGTGTATCAAATCATAAATGTAGGTTAATGGTGTAATGATTAGAGTGTGGTAAATCGTGGGTACAATCCCAGGTCAGACTTTTACCATGGGTATAATCTTTCGATAAGTTTATCAAACTCTTTAAACATGACACTCATATCTCATGGAATTGGAAACTTACCTCTAAAAATCAACATACATTTAATGGCATAATATAAGAAAAAATTGTCTGCTTGAAGTTGTCACCCTCAAAAATCCTACTTCCATTTTTTATTAAACATGAATTCAGATGGTTACTTTCCAATGCAAGCAACTTTTTTTTTATCTAGGTGTCAAACACGTAATTCAACCAATCAGAGATAAGAACATATACAAAAGTAGTCCCTTTTAAAAAAAAAGTTCCTTTCACTTTGTTGTATCGTTACAAATACTGAATGGAATGGAATAATTAAATTGATAATTGAAGTTAAATGTATAAGGATTATTTTGAGCCCAAATTTGATTGATTTAATTGTATTTTAATATGGATATGGAGGATTTGATGCATGACCTATAAATAGGGAATTTCTGGGGGATGACAGAGCTATTTTTAGAGTAGGTATTTTCCATAGCCTGGCATTTCACTGCAAGACTTTAAACATGGCCTGATATTTTGACAGAACGTAGAGGAATCATGGACGTTTCAGAAAATGTATGGTCTTCGAAAGGTTAAACTTAAGATAAAATGGCCAGGTAGGCTCGAAAAAACACAAATTTAGTAGAAAACCTTAAAGAACTTAATTATAGGTTTCACACCATAATCTAACAGAGTAGGGATTCATTTTGTATTTTACTTCTACTTTATCATAAATCATTTTGACTGGTTCCCAGATTTAGCGGTATTACACCTATTAACTACAGGAAAACCAACAAAAAGGCAAGAAATATAAAACATGTATGTTAATCCTGGTTACCGAAAATGGTCTTCTGCACATAAATATGTCAATCAAAATAAACCAGTACTCATAGCCAAAAGGGAGCTTATTTATTTTGTGAAATAGTTATATAGTGAAATAATTATGCATATTGGGCTGCGAATCTAGTGTCTAGTGATGAAAAATTCAATGAAACCACAATGTAAAACATTTTGATTGGACCAAATTTTTCTTAGACACCATATTCCCTTGAGTGCCCCAAAGTCTTCTGAGACAGCATTGGGTCATATCTTCTCACAACAATGCAAAGTTAAACAATTAAAAAGATACAAGGTGATTATTGATAATTGCTCAAAATCTTCTGATAAAACTAGGACCTTCCTAACAACGACCTTTAATTTAAAAAAATAATCTTGAACTCCTGGGTCTATTAGAAAGTGGACATCATCACCATCATTTGATCACAAAGTAATTTGTTCTAATCATGATACACATAAACCAGAGGCTCCCAGGAGCCTGTAATCGCTCACCTGGATCAAAGCTGCTTTCAATAACAACGCAATTGCACTGCGGCAGCCATCTTGGTGGGAGAGGACGACTGCCGGACACAATTTTGGAAGAGGACCATCAAATGACTATTCCATCAAAGCTTGGTTCTATTTGAGCTACTGGTTCCAGACAAGATGGTTTTTATGTGAATTTCCCATAGGGTCCTATATTAAACTAAGTACAGCTGTGCAGCCATCTTGGTCAGAGGGCGGGACCACCAGACACAAATTTGGAAGAGGACCATCCAATGACTATTTCATCAAAATTTTGTTCTTATTGAGCAAATGGTTTCAGAAAAGAAGATTTTTATGGGAATTTCCCATAGGATTCTATGTTAAATTAGGTTCGGCTGTGGCAGCCATCTTGGTCAGAGTTCTGAAATGCTAGACACAATTTTGGAAGAGGACCACCCAAGAATCATTTCAGCAAAGTTTGGTTGAGATTGACTCAGTAGTTTCAGAGGAGAAGATTTTTTTTAAATTTCATCCCCCCTTTTCTCTAATTTGCACAATCGGTCAAAATCGGCAAAAGTTCAAAGATCATAAAAAATCCTGTAATATATGTTAAAAAGCTCATCATTATGCTTATACAGTTCAAATGTGGGCACATTCTGGCTTAAAATAGAGCAGTTTTGGCCATTTGAAGAAATTTCTATTTTTAGTAACGGTGGCCATCTTGGATACAGGACGGCGCTGACGGACACAATTTTGAAAGGGACCCAGCCAGGGACCATCCCTGTCAGGTTTGGTTTAATTTGGCTCAGCAGTTTCAGAGGAGAAGATTTAAATGTAATCTTTTATCAAAATATGCCTAATTTGCATAATCGGTATAAATCGGCTGAAAGAAAAATTTCAAACAAAAACCGCAAACATATGCTAGACTACTCCTTGCCATGTAGCTGCAGTTAAAATTTGAGCTCATTTTGACATATACTAAAGCAGCAATTGACAATTAAAATTTCATCCCCCTTTTTTTTATTTTTAGCTTGGTGGCCATCTTGGTTGGAAGTCGGGATCACCAGACACAATTTGGAAGGAGGCCATCCAAGGACCATTCCACCAATGTTTGGTTGCAATTGGCCCAGTGGTTTCTGAGGAGAAGATTAAAATGTGAAATGTTGACGGACGGACGACAGACGACGGACGAAAAGTGAGCTAAAAAGGGGAAATAACCCTCAAACATAACACTACTGAGTTACCTAACCTACCAAGATATAAAGTAACTGTGGTTAAGCTAACATTCTTGAAAACAAATTGGGTTTCTAGGTAAGTAGATATTTTTAACATCTGACTCACAGTGCTTGTCCAAAAATGGCAATACAAACTTTAAAGTATGAACTAAAAAGATCAGGGTCAGTAGGGCTAGCAGAAACATAGGTCATTTTTTGTCTAATCTGAAATGCATACATCCAGTACAGATCTTTCAGAAATTTCAGCATTTGAAAATATGATTTTTTGGTGCACATTTATTTGACAGTTTTGTATATGGAACAAAAATTAACATGTTAATCTATAGTTACCACCTTGGTTATCAGTACATTGTGTCAATAGTATTTTAATTGGTAGATCGCTTTTCATTTTTTATAATGCACATCTGGTAAATACCAAACTCTAAAATAACAATTAATCAGCTGACTGTCATCTTACTGTTATTTATATTTATGTTCTATGTAAATGTGTTAATAAGTTTACAATAAAGTCCAAAGAGTAATGGTCTGTAGTACAGATTCTACCTTCCTCCTAGCTAGTAGTCAGTTAACTATGAGTAATGGTCTGTAGTATAGATTCTACCTTCCTCCTAGCTAGTAGTCAGTTAACTAGGAGTAATGGTCTGTAGTACAGATTCTACCTTCTTCCTAGCTAGTAGTCAGTTAACTATGAGTAATGGTCTGTAGTACAGATTATATCTTCTTCCTAGCTAGTAGTCAGTTAACTATCAGTAATGGTCTGTAGTACAGATTATATCTTCTTCCTAGCTAGTAGTCAGTTAACTATCAGTAATGGTCTGTAGTACAGATTATATCTTCTTCCTAGCTAGTAGTCAGTTAACTATCAGTAATGGTCTGTAGTACAGATTCTACCTTCCTCCTAGCTAGTAGTCAGTTAACTATGAGTAATGGACTGTAGTACAGATTCTACCTTCCTCCTAGCTAGTAGTCAGTTAACTATGAGTAATGGTCTGTAGCACAGATTCTACCTTCCTCCTAGCTAGTAGTCAGTTAACTATGAGTAATGGACTGTAGCACAGATTCTACCTTCCTCCTAGCTAGTAGTCACTTAACTATGAGTAATGGTCTGTAGCACAGATTCTACCTTCCTCCTAGCTAGTAGTCACTTAACTATGAGTAATGGACTGTAGTACAGATTCTATCTTCCTCCTAGCTAGTAGTCAGTTAACTATGAGTAATGGACTGTAGTACAGATTCTACCTTCCTCCTAGTTAGTAGTCAGTTAACTATGAGTAATGGTCTGTAGCACAGATTCTACCTTCCTCCTAGCTAGTAGTCAGTTAACTATGAGTAATGGTCTGTAGTACAGATTCTACCTTCCTCCTAGCTAGTAGTCAGTTAACTATGAGTAATGGACTGTAGTACAGATTCTACCTTCCTCCTAGCTAGTAGTCAGTTAACTATGAGTAATGGTCTGTAGTACAGATTCTATCTTCCTCCTAGCTAGTAGTCAGTTAACTATGAGTAATGGACTGTAGTACAGATTCTACCTTCCTCCTAGCTAGTAGTCAGTTAACTATGAGTAATGGTCTGTAGCACAGATTCTACCTTCCTCCTAGCTAGTAGTCACTTAACTATGAGTCATGGTCTGTAGTACAGATTCTACCTTCCTCCTAGTTAGTAGTCAGTTAACTATGAGTAATGGTCTGTAGTACAGATTCTACCTTCCTCCTAGCTAGTAGTCAGTTAACTATGAGTAATGGACTGTAGTACAGATTCTATCTTCCTCCTAGCTAGTAGTCAGTTAACTATGAGTAATGGTCTGTAGTACAGATTCTACCTTCTTCCTAGCTAGTAGTCAGTTAACTATGAGTAATGGTCTGTAGTACAGATTCTACCTTTCTCCTAGCTAGTAGTCAGTTAACTATAAGTAATGGTCTGTAGTACAGATTCTACCTTCTTCCTAGCTAGTAGTCAGTTAACTAGGAGTAATGGTCTGTAGTACAGATTCTACCTTCTTCCTAGCTAGTAGTCAGTTAACTATGAGTAATGGTCTGTAGTACAGATTATATCTTCTTCCTAGCTAGTAGTCAGTTAACTATGAGTAATGGTCTGTAGTACAGATTCTATCTTTCTCCTAGCTAGTAGTAAGTTAACAATGAGTAATGGTCTGTAGTACAGATTCTACCTTCCTCCTAAGTTAGTAGTCAGTTAACTATGAGTAATGGTCTGTAGCACAGATTCTACCTTCCTCCTAGCTAGTAGTCAGTTAACTATGAGTAATGGCCTGTAGTACAGATTCTACCTTCCTCCTAGCTAGTAGTCAGTTAACTATGAGTAATGGACTGTAGTACAGATTCTATCTTCCTCCTAGCAGCTAGTAGTCAGTTAACTATGAGTAATGGTCTGTAGTACAGATTCTACCTTCCTCCTAGCTAGTAGTCAGTTAACTATGAGTAATGGTCTGTAGCACAGATTCTACCTTCCTCCTAGCTAGTAGTCAGTTAACTATGAGTAATGGTCTGTAGTACAGATTCTACCTTTCTCCTAGGTAGTAGTCAGCTAACAAAGAGTAATGGTCTGTAGCACAGATTCTACCTTCCTCCTAGCTAGTAGTCAGTTAACTATGAGTAATGGTCTGTAGTACAGATTCTACCTTCCTCCTAGCTAGTAGTCAGTTAACTATGAGTAATGGTCTGTAGTACAGATTCTACCTTTCTCCTAGCTAGTAGTCAGCTAACAAAGAGTAATGGTCTGTAGCACAGATTCTACCTTCCTCCTAGCTAGTAGTCAGTTAACTATGAGTAATGGTCTGTAGTACAGATTCTACCTTCCTCCTAGCTAGTAGTCAGTTAACTATGAGTAATGGTCTGTAGTACAGATTCTACCTTCCTCCTAGCTAGTAGTCAGTTAACTATGAGTAATGGACTGTAGTACAGATTCTACCTTCCTCCTAGCTAGTAGTCAGTTAACTATGAGTAATGGACTGTAGTACAGATTCTACCTTCCTCCTAGCTAGTAGTCAGTTAACTATGAGTAATGGTCTGTAGTACAGATTCTACCTTCCTCCTAGCTAGTAGTCAGTTAACTATGAGTAATGGTCTGTAGTACAGATTCTACCTTTCTCCTAGGTAGTAGTCAGCTAACAAAGAGTAATGGTCTGTAGCACAGATTCTACCTTCCTCCTAGCTAGTAGTCAGTTAACTAAGAGTAATGGACTGTAGCACATATTCTACCTTCCTCCTAGCTAGTAGTCAGTTAACTATGAGTAATGATCTGTAGCACAGATTCTACCTTCCTCCTAGCTAGTAGTCAGCTAACAAAGAGTAATGGCCTGTAGTACAGATTCTACCTTCCTCCTAGCTAGTAGTCAGTTAACTATGAGTAATGGTCTGTAGTACAGATTCTACCTTCCTCCTAGCTAGTAGTCAGTTAACTATGAGTAATGGACTGTAGTACAGATTCTACCTTCCTCCTAGCTAGTAGTCAGTTAACTATGAGTAATGGTCTGTAGTACAGATTTTACCTTTCTCCTAGGTAGTAGTCAGCTAACAAAGAGTAATGGTCTGTAGCACAGATTCTACCTTCCTCCTAGCTAGTAGTCAGTTAACTATGAGTAATGGACTGTAGTACAGATTCTACCTTCCTCCTAGCTAGTAGTCAGTTAACTATGAGTAATGATCTGTAGCACAGATTCTACCTTCCTCCTAGCTAGTAGTCAGCTAACAAAGAGTAATGGCCTGTAGTACAGATTCTACCTTCCTCCTAGCTAGTAGTCAGTTAACTATGAGTAATGGACTGTAGTACAGATTCTACCTTCCTCCTAGCTAGTAGTCAGTTAACTATGAGTAATGATCTGTAGCACAGATTCTACCTTCCTCCTAGCTAGTAGTCAGTTAACTATGAGTAATGGACTGTAGTACAGATTCTACCTTCCTCCTAGCTAGTAGTCAGTTAACTATGAGTAATGGTCTGTAGTACAGATTCTACCTTCCTCCTAGCTAGTAGTCAGTTAACTAAGAGTAATGGTCTGTAGCACAGATTCTACCTTCCTCCTAGCTAGTAGTCAGTTAACTAAGAGTAATGGACTGTAGCACATATTCTACCTTCCTCCTAGCTAGTAGTTAGTTAACTATGAGTAATGGTCTGTAGTACAAATTCTACCTTCCTCCTAGCTAGTAGTCAGTTAACTAAGAGTAATGGTCTGTAGCACAGATTCTACCTTCCTCCTAGCTAGTAGTCAGTTAACTATGAGTAATGGACTGTAGTACAGATTCTACCTTCCTCCTAGCTAGTAGTCAGTTAACTATGAGTTATGGACTGTAGTACAGATTCTACCTTCCTCCTAGCTAGTAGTCAGTTAACTATGAGTAATGGACTGTAGTACAGATTCTACCTTCCTCCTAGTTAGTAGTCAGTTAACTATGAGTTATGGTCTGTAGTACAGATTCTACCTTCCTCCTAGCTAGTAGTCAGTTAACTATGAGTAATGGACTGTAGTACAGATTCTACCTTCCTCCTAGCTAGTAGTCAGTTAACTATGAGTAATGGTCTGTAGTACAGATTCTACCTTCCTCCTAGCTAGTAGTCAGTTAACTATGAGTAATGGTCTGTAGTACAGATTCTACCTTCCTCCTAGCTAGTAGTCAGTTAACTATGAGTAATGGTCTGTAGTACAGATTCTACCTTCCTCCTAGCTAGTAGTCAGTTAACTATGAGTAATGGTCTGTAGCACAGATTCTACCTTCCTCTTAGCTAGTAGTCAGTTAACTATGAGTAATGGACTGTAGTACAGATTCTACCTTCCTCCTAGTTAGTAGTCAGTTAACTATGAACATTCATTCACCTTGTTATTGTACTGTCCATGTTTATGTTGTCATTCATCTTTGTGATAGTATATGAACAGGGAAGGGTTGGGATTCCATTAATCGGCTTAACCTCACCACTTTTTTGCCTGTCCCAAACCAGGACATAGATTTCCAGTGACATATGTCATGGTCTTGTTTTGGTGTGTTCAGGTAGTTAAGGTGAAAGTTGATTGTTTCTTTTAATTTGTTGATAATGGAGGAATTGTATATAATTAGTTAAACTCGATTTAGGCTAACAACTTATTTTGTATGACCAAAGGGGAATAACTCTAGGAGTAATTATTTCAGAAATATTTTAAATTATTTATTCTGGGAAACCACTGAACCATTTGAAATCACATTTGACTGGAACCTTCCTTTGATAGTCCTTAACAAAATGTATATTATTCATGTTGATCAGAAATCCAAGATGACAACCACAGCAGTACATTTGTCCTGCAGTGGTGGCCATCTAGGATAATTGATCACCAACACAAAATTGTATGAGGACCTGGTCATGTAATAAACATTTATACAGAAAGGTAGATATTTTGAAATATACAATGTTCAGGCCCATCCAAGTGCCAATCTTGACAAGTTTTGTTTTATTTGGGCTGATGGTGTCTGAGAAAAATATTGGAAATTGAAATAAAAGACAACAGATAATGGATTCAATACCTCACTTGAACTTTTCAGGTAAAAAATTTCATGGTTCAGATAAAAGACTAATTACCTAGACAAGAATATGAAAACAACATATGGATTATTGCATCTTAGAAAGTGAGAAAAAGGGCTCTAACTCCAATTAATCTGGTCCATTTGGAAAATCGTAACAATATGTGCATGCTCATATCATACCAAGACACTATACCAACTATGAATTTAAGTTCCTACACAAGAATACTATGAAAGGGACATATGGAAAACCATTGAAGAAGTCATAAAAGGGGACATAACTTCAATCACATATGTTCATATCCTACCTAGACAGCAAAACAAATATGAACTAGCTTTGTGAATAGGTAAAAGACGTAATTGCCTACACAAGACAATGGCATGGCCAGATGAAAGAACAGACAAGGGCAATCCATCCAGTATACACACCACTGTATGAAAGTTAGTGGGGGTATAATTATCAATATCCTTCCTGCAAGGTACCCCAGTGTACAGGTTGATGGCAGTTAAAAGACTTTATTACGAAAAGAAAATTAAAACAATGCCATCAATATCATATATGCATATCAGAATAAAAAGCAAACGTGTATATGTATACCTTTATATATATGTACAGTGATAGTCTAATTGCATGATCAACATATATTTAAGTCTACATCGCATGTCATGATGATATTATAATATCAAATTACATTTTAATTATGATTGTTTTTTCTAAACATGCAAACAATGAATAACAATTATATCTGAACAGAACCAAAAAAATATATATCTGTATCACATTATCAAATTTTGTCAGGTGACGAGTTATCTCCCTTTACTGATTATAATGAAGCAGATTTGTCTTTCCTTGGTACTTGTAATCTTCATGGTTGTAATGGTGGAATCAACTTGTAATCATAAATTGGGTAAGTAAGATTATTGTTATGGTTACGGTACTCGCCTCAAGTGTGGTCGATCATGGATTTGAGTCCTGGTCAAACCAAAGACTATAAAATTTGTATTTGCATCTTTCTGCTTGGCACACAACATTAAGGAGTAAGGGTAAAAGATTGATTGCCTCAGAATTAGGATAGTGTGTCTGAGTGGAGCACCATGTCTACCTGTGATCTATTGTATCTGAGCTAGCACTATGAAAAGCCTGTTCGTAGTACAAAGCAGACATCTCATCGAAAATTTAACTTGTTCTCACCATGATACAGCTAACAAGTTGCTCCACTGGTGTTAAACACAAATCACTCACTCACTCACTTAATATTTTCATAGACAGACACACAGTATGTCTATCATGTATGCTCGAACATTTTCATAGTAAATTCCATTCTACTTACTTCAAACTAAATAATGGGGATAAAACTGGGTACTTTATAGTATTTTGGGGTCAAAAACTGTTATATATGATATCTGTGAACAATGATATAAGTATCTATTAAGTGATATCTTTATTTACAGAGGCCTCCCTGTTTGATGATCTCCTCAATATGATGAGAAAATATAAAGGCTCTTCTCGTAAGTCTATCTATTTTTACAGTCTGTTCACTAATTCATTGACCAAGTCTTAAACTATATCCTAGTATCAGTAAAACAGAATTTTGTATGCATTCCTGGAGTGGGCGTTGAATGATTGTACACTTCATTGACAAATAACAAAAAGATGAAATGAAAAGTCAACGAATATCACATTTTCCGCCAATCCACGAAAATTGATACCAACAAAAATAAGTGAATCCATAGACTACAGTATCTGTTTTTCATACAATGGTCAAATATGTATGGTTTTCATTCAAACAGAATGGTGGTTTCTCAGAAGACATTTTAACATTTTCCTATGTGCTGCTGTTCATTTTTTTCCGGATTAGTGGTGGCCATCTTTAATTTCTTATCAACATAACAAAATTAATAAAACTTCATTGAAATAGAGAACCATTCATGGAATATTACAGACGGGTTTTCTTTCAAATATGGTATATGGCTTGGTCTGGTTTTATGGTGTTTCATGCCACGTTTCATCAACAATATTTCAGTTATATGGCAGACGGGTTTTCCTTCATGTGGTAACTTTGAAATGAAGCAAATGTTATTATTTGGTATATGTATTATTCAAACAAAACGTTTATTAAGTGCATAAAAAACAAATGTGAAGTTTATTTGTATGACATTTGTATGGTTCACTTATACCACTCCATACTTCTTACTAAATTATTTGTGATTTGTTACAGATTGCTCTGGTTACAAGAATGAAATACCTGCTTTCTCAGCATCCAGATCCAAGTCAAAATCATTTGGACCAGGAGAGATAATTTTGTTTGATAAAGTCTGGACAAATGTTGGAAATGGTTATAATCCCAATACAGGAAAGTTTACAGCTTCCAAAAGTGGCCTATATCAAATATCGGGTACTGTCATGTCATCGGCTGGGAAGAGCTTAGCTGTCTATCTGTTCAAGAACGATAAGCAAACTGTATCTCTTCATACTGGCTCAGGGTATGATACAGGGACAGTCAACATTGTGCTTAAATTACAGAAGGGAGAAACTGTTTATATGAAGAATCATAATTCTACCAATACCATATACAGTGATGGCAATGTTTATTGTGTATTTTCAGGTTTTCTAATATCTGAATAAAAGATTATTCTACACTATATAACTGTTTTAATTGAAAGTGTCAAAACAGTCATCAAACTAAATAATTGCATTTTATAATCGAATGATTAATTGGTTGTAAATTAAATATCGGTTCATAGTTTCACTGTTATGCCTGATGATGGCCTTGAATATTATCTAACATATAAATAATGGTTGAGGCTATCAGCTCTCTTTAATAGTTTAATATAATACACATGACAACTTCTGTACAACTAATATTAAATATAATGTTCAAGATTATAGCATTCGTTAAAATAAGACTGTTTGTATGTTTATATGTGAAGGGTTGGCATTTCTCTCACATGTAGAAACCACTTGTATGACCACATCATTACAATAAGAAGGGAGGTTTGGGCCTATAATATTAGTTTAACCCTGTCACTTTTTACTGAAGTGTCTGTACCAAGCCAGGAAAGTGAGCAGTCATGTATTGTTTGTAAGAGGTGTAAATTTTGACTCTTTCTACGATTTTTCTATTGGATTTTTGAACTGTTCAGACAGTGTGGTATTTTCGAACTGTTCTGACAGTGTGGTATTTTAGAACTGTTCTGACATTGTGGTATTTTTGAACTGTTCTGACAGTGTGGTATTTTAGAACTGTTCTGACAGTGGTATTTTAGAACTGTTATGACAGTGTGGTATTTTAGAACTGTTATGACAGTGTGGTATTTTAGAACTGTTCTGACAGTGTGGTATTTTAGAACTGTTCTGACAGTGTGGTATTTTAGAACTGTTCTGACAGTGTGGTATTTTAGAACTGTTCTGACAGTGTGGTATTTTAGAACTGTTCTGACAGTGGTATTTTAGAACTGTTCTGACATTGTGGTATTTTAGAACTGTTCTGACAGTGTGGTATTTTAGAACTGTTCTGACAGTGTGGTATTTTAGAACTGTTCTGACAGTGTGGCATTTTAGAACTGTTCTGACAGTGTGGTATTTTAGAATTGTTCCGACAGAGTGTGGTATTTTAGAACTGTTCTGACAGTGTGGTATTTTAGAACTGTTCTGACAGTGTGGTATTTAGAACTGTTCTGACAGTGTGGTATTTTAGAACTGTTCTGACAGTGTGGTGTCTTATAACTGTTCAGGCAGTGTGGTATTTTAGAACTGTTCAGACAGTGTGGTATTTTAGAACTGTTCTGACAGTGTGGTATTTTAGAATTGTTCTGACAGTGTGGTATTTTAGAACTGTTCTGACAGTGTGGTATTTTAGAACTGTTCTAACAGTGTGGTATTTTAGAACTGTTCTGACAGTGTGGTATTTTAGAACTGTTCTGACAGTGTGGTATTTTAGAACTGTTCTGACAGTGTGGTATTTTAGAACTGTTCTGAGTGTGGTATTTTAGAACTGTTCTGACATTGTGGTATTTTTGAACTGTTCTGACAGTGTGGTATTTTAGAACTGTTCTGACAGTGTGGTATTTTAGAATTGTTCTGACAGTGTGGTATTTTAGAACTGTTCTGACAGTGTGGTATTTTAGAACTGTTCTAACAGTGTGGTATTTTAGAACTGTTCTGACAGTGTGGTATTTTAGAACTGTTCTGACAGTGTGGTATTTTAGAACTGTTCTGACAGTGTGGTATTTTAGAACTGTTCTGACAGTGTGGTATTTTAGAACTGTTCTGACATTGTGGTATTTTTGAACTGTTCTGACAGTGTGGTATTTTAGAACTGTTCTGACAGTGGTATTTTAGAACTGTTATGACAGTGTGGTATTTTAGAACTGTTATGACAGTGTGGTATTTTAGAACTGTTCTGACAGTGTGGTATTTTAGAACTGTTCTGACAGTGTGGTATTTTAGAACTGTTCTGACAGTGTGGTATTTTAGAACTGTTCTGACAGTGTGGTATTTTAGAACTGTTCTGACAGTGTGGTATTTTAGAACTGTTCTGACAGTGTGGTATTTTAGAACTGTTCTGACAGTGGTATTTTAGAACTGTTCTGACATTGTGGTATTTTAGAACTGTTCTGACAGTGTGGTATTTTAGAACTGTTCTGACAGTGTGGTATTTTAGAACTGTTCTGACAGTGTGGCATTTTAGAACTGTTCTGACAGTGTGGTATTTTAGAATTGTTCCGACAGAGTGTGGTATTTTAGAACTGTTCTGACAGTGTGGTATTTTAGAACTGTTCTGACAGTGTGGTATTTAGAACTGTTCTGACAGTGTGGTATTTTAGAACTGTTCTGACAGTGTGGTGTCTTATAACTGTTCAGACAGTGTGGTATTTTAGAACTGTTCAGACAGTGTGGTATTTTAGAACTGTTCTGACAGTGTGGTATTTTAGAACTGTTCTGACAGTGTGGTATTTTAGAACTGTTCTGACAGTGTGGTATTTTAGAACTGTTCTGACAGTGTGGTATTTTAGAACTGTTCTGACAGTGTGGTATTTAAGAACTGATCTGACAGTGTGGTATTTTAGAACTGTTCTGACAGTGTGGTATTTTAGAACTGTTCAGACAGTGTGGTATTTTAAAACTGTTCCGAAAGTGTGGTATTTTAGAACTGTTCTGACAGTGTGGTATTTTTGAACTGTTCTGACAGTGTGGTATTTTTGAACTGTTCTGACAGTGTGGTATTTTAGAACTGTTCTGACAGTGTGGTATTTTAGAACTGTTCTGACAGTGTGGTATTTTAGAACTGTTCTGACAGTGTGGTATTTTAGAACTGTTCAGACAGTGTGGTATTTTAGAACTGTTCCGACAGTGTGGTATTTTAGAACTGTTCCGACAGTGTGGTATTTTAGAACTGTTCCGACAGTGTGGTATTTTAGAACTGTTCCGACAGTGTGGTATTTTATTAGTAGAATGTTTGTTCAAGTAACTCATCATGTAAATCAAGCTATACAGTCTTCATGATTTGCCCTTATCTGGGTGTCAACCTATACCTGATTGATAAGATGAGAGGATAATATTCTGTATATTTAACCCCACCACATTTTTGCACTTGTCCCAAGCCATGTCCAGGACCGGGATGTCCAACATCATGTGTTATGGTCTTTTTCATTTAACTTCATTGATCTAAGGTGACAGGTTACTGTTTGTTTTGTTGATGTCAGTGGAATTGTTGAATCACTGTTTCAAAAATTGCCTTCTAAGCCTAACACTATCACAGAACAACACTTGAGATCAATTTATTATTATCAGAACACGTCATATAACACATATCGTCTTTTTCATTTAAGTAAATAGACAGGAAGTACTCATTACAATAATTATTGGTCAACACTATCTGAAGAATAAAATTTGATAAATTGTGTTAACCATTCTTTTGGATAGTTCACAGCTACATATACAGTACTTATTTCTTAATGATTAGGGGGGATATTGTTAGGGTTATGGTGTTTAACACCACTTTCAACAATATTTCAGTTATTTCGTGGCAGTCAGTTTTATTGGTGGAGGAAACTGGAGTACCCAGAGAAAACCACAGACCTGTAGCAAGTCACTGACAAATTTATTATATAATGTTGAATCGAATACACCTCACCATGAGTGGGATTCAAACTCACTACTTTAGTGGTGATAATCACTGATTGCAGAGGGTTTGTCAGTGACTTTGCAGCAGGTCAGTGGTGTTTTCTGGGTACTCCGGTTTTCTCCACCAATAAAACTGACCGCTACGATACAGCTGAAATATTGTTGAAAGTGATGTTAAACACAATAATGCTAACCTTAACCCCCTGATTGCATAGGTAGCTGTAAATACAACTACCATACGATCACAACCACAATGGCCCCATGATGATTTGGTAATTCTCCTTGACATGAAAATGGTTTTTTAAGCTGTCAGACTGAATGATATTTTATTCTGCTGAAAGTGGCGCTAAACACCTTAACCCTAACCCCCTGATTTTAAATCAAACTACCATACGGTCAGGACCACAACAACTCCTGATGATTTAGAGGTGTCAGACTTAATATTGTTATTTTTTAAGTGATAATATAAAAAACTCAACTTAATAACTCAATACTTACAGTCAAGTGAAACTGTCTCCATATTTCAGGGTACTACTAAAACAAACACAAGGGCAACGCAAAGCGTGGCATATTCCCTCGCCTAAACATTTGACCTGGTGACCTTGACTTTTGACCTTGAAAATCAATAGGGTTCCAGATTTTCCTAAGGACTAAGCATGTACCAAGTTTGGTCAATGTCCATTGAAGGATGCTGATTCTAGAGTGTTCACAAGTATGTTACGTGGTAAAAATTTAACCCTGTGACCTTAACCATTGACCTATGAGCTTAAAAATCAATAGAGTTCCAGACTGTCCTAAGGACTAAGAATGTACCAAGTTGGGTCAAATTCCATTGAAAGATGTTGATTCTAGAGTGTTCACAAGGATGTTACGTGGTAAAAATTTGAACTGGTGACATTGACCTTTGACCTATGACTTTGAAAATCAATAGGGTTCCAGACTCTCTTAAGGACTAAGTGTGTACCAAGTTTGGTCAAAATCCATTGAAAGATGTTGATTCTAGTGTGTACAAGGGTGTTACAGGGTAAACATTAGACCCTGTGACCTTGACCTTCGACCTTGAAAATCAATAGGGTTCCAGATTCTCCTATGGACTAAATATGTACCAAGTTTGGTCAAAATCCATTGAAGGATGTTGATTCTAGAGTGTTCACAAGGATGTTATGCAGTAAAACAATTCACCCGGTGACCTTGACCTTTGACCTATGACCTTGCAAATCAATCATGTTCCAGATTCTCTTAACGACTAAGTATTTACCAAGTTTGGTCAAAATCCATTGAAGGATGTTGATTCTGGAGTGTTCACAAGGATGTTACGGAAGGACGAAGGAAGACGGACAGTAGCGTTACAATATCCCTTAGCAACTTCGTTCGTGAGGGGATAACAATGATATTACAGTCAAACCTGTCCATGTGGTCACCTCTATTAAGCAGACACCTGTATTTAAAGGTCATCTTTACTACTTGTCCTATCATAGAAAATTTCAAATGTGTCTTCAATTATGGCCGCAGGTACCAAAAACGCTTCATTCGGTCTATGACTAAATAAAACCAAAGTTTATTTGACCCATTTATTACTACCCAATATCACACAACTGCAGGATAAACTGTGCTTGATTTATTGATTCATAAACTTCAATGTATTGATCAATACAACTATAGCAAATTTATTGTAATCTAAATTGGACAACATCTTAAAAGTTTTGTGCATACACGTATAACAAAATGTTGGTAGAGAAGAACACATTCTTGTGATACAACATTATATCATAAAGTTTGTTAGTGACTTATGACAGGTCGGTGGTTTTCTCTGGTTTCCTCTACCAATAAAACTGACCGCCACGATATAACTGAAATATTGTTGAAAGTGGTGTTAAACACCATAACTCTTCCATTCTTGATAGTTACCATTTGGTAAATGACTTTATAATGTCTGTCCCTAAAGTTTTAGAATTTAATTGAATCACTATTGTTTTTCCATTTAAAAACAAACTTGCAGTTGTATATAGGATGTGTGTCGTAACATTTGACCTCTGTGGCAGTCTATATAACGTGATCTTCTGGGACCAGTACAATCAGATGCCACATTTATTACAGTAGCATATCGGGTTAGAACATTTATTACTGCTGTGGCCACTTTCTCCACATAGATAACATACAACCACTTTCTGTTAAGATAAATGAAGAAGATGTCAAAATGGTGATGTTGACAGCATAGCATGAAAAATGAGAAAATGTTATATTCCAGAAATTTATATTGACCACTGAGCAGTTACCATGAAGATCAGGTTGTTTATTCGTACCAACATTACCATTAAATACACTCTGTAACTTCCATCACAAGACTATGTTGCTTTCCTGTCTTTTCTTCTTATTTGTTGTAAATTTATGTCAGTCAAGATTTTCAAGACCACATCCTTGGTACAATGGTTAGCTTTCTCATCTGGAGTGTAATAGATCATGGGTTTGATTCCAGGTCGGATAAAAAAACACTACAAAATTGGTATTTTCTCCTTCTTGGCATAGAGTCAAGACTGGTTGGTTTGGAGTCATGAAAAGGTGTCCCAATCTACCCTTGGACTGTTGTCTTAGTGAGCTAGCATAATAAAATTCCAAATATGTGCATTGGTCTTAACAGGGGTTCAAAATTATGTAGGTGCGAGGTCCGTGACCTTTCGCTACTGACTTCAGACTTTTACATTGGGTATTATCTTTTGATAAGTTTATCAAACTCTTTAAACATGTAGTGTATCAAATCATAGATCTGCTCATTTCACTAAAAATTATCATTAGAAATTATATTTAAAGGCACCGGTCACAAACAGTTATCCAGTTTGCAAAGGGAACCGTCATTGCCGTTATTAGGAGTAATACAATCTCCCATAGCATTCTGTGTTAAATAAAAATCTTTTGCAATTTTATACAGGTTTCACCTGAAGCTTAATATAAGTGACACTCATATCTATTTGGAAACTTACCTCCGAAAATCAACATACATTTAATGGCATATAAGAAAACAAATCGTCTGCTTGAAGTTGTCATCCTCAAAAATCCTACTTCCATTTTTGATTAAACATGAATTCAGATGGTTACTCTCCAATGCAAGCAATTGTTATTTAAGACCACAAGGTTTTCAAATATGTGCTTAAAATTATCCTTAGATCTGTAGGTTTCTGCTGACATCAGTAGTTTGCAGTATCTACTAGGTTTTTTTTTTTATCTAACAGTTTAGGGATTCATTTTGTATTTTTCATACTACTTTATCATAATTCTTATCGAATTAATGTATATCGTTTTCGTGCCCTTTGATTGGACAAGAGCACTGTCAGCTGTTTGTTTTTGATTCGTTCATAACTCGATGAACTTTTCAATCTACAAGTCGTAACTAAGGGGTTCAGCTGAAAGGATTCACCAGCATGAAAACGTGAAATTTTACAAGTCATATTTACAACAATACACAAAAATAATTAAAATTCCTACCTTGCAACCTTATTTTAGCTTAAAATTTATAAAAAATGAAGCGTACACGAAACCAAATGACGTGTCTGATCTTTACATTTTAAATTGGAAGTCTTCATATGACGTCATGTTGTTAATGTGCCAAAGTCGTCAACAACATTTTTCAGAATTTTAATTTGTGCGATTTTAGACCAGGAATATGCAAGAATATATTTGTATGTTCAGTATTGCATTGAAGAATTATAAGTATTAAACTCTTCTTTTCATGAGTTCATGCATGTGTAAACGGTGCCGATGCACTCATAAACTTTACATAAACGTCCTTCAGACATTTATTCAGTTTGTGAGTGCATGTAAACGGTGCCGATGCACTCACAAACTTTACATAGACGTCCTTCAGACATTTATTCACTTTGTGAGTGCATGTAAACGGTGCCGATGCACTCACAAACTTTACATAGACGCCCTTCGGACATGTATTCAGTTTGTGAGTGCATCGGTACCGTTTACACATGCATGAACTCCTGAAAAGAAGCGTTTAATACTATAATAAATCCTTTAGACTAGATCCTGGATTTAATGTTATTACACCTATTAACTACCAGAAAACAAAAAGGCAAGAAATATAAAGCATGTATGTTAATCCTGGTTACCAAAAATGGTCTTCTGGACATAAATATGTCAATCAAAATCAACCAGTACTCATAGCCAAAAGGGAGCTTATTTATTTTGTGATATAGTTATATAGTGAAATCGTTATGCATATTGGGCTGTGAATCTAGTGATTAGTGATAAAACTAGAGGCTCCCAGGAGCCTGTATAGCTCACCTGGGTATAATAACAACATCAGTCAATAAAACTTGATAACTTCGTTAAAAAAAATTAACAAATGTAGCCTTCGTCATTGCAGACCCCTTCTACAAAAAAATTTGGGCAGGGGTTCCCCCTTTAATGTAAGTTATAAAAATTGCTTTAAAAAAACATATATGTCAATAATTCTCAAAATTTACCTTTTCCTACTTCACATTTTGTAATAGAGTTGCTTCCCTTTCATTATTTGAGTAACCAAAAGCAGTGAGTCAACAAAAAAATGTATTTCAAGAGGAATAACTCTTCACACAGTTGTCGCACATTTTTAAGGGCAGGAAATATTTTGTAGATCTTGACATGCTGAACATTTTTGCAGTTTAAACTTTCCCTCTATCTCTAATAGTTTTTGAGATATAAGATGATAGTATTAAAATTGAGAACATTTTGATGAAAAAAGGGCAATAACTCCAAGATGGGTAATCAGATTTACTTGAAAATTGCAGGGTAGATAGATCTCGACATGGTGCAATTTAAACTTAACATCTATCTCTTATAGTTTTTGAAATATAACACGAAAAGTATTAAAATAAAAAAAATAAAATTGATCGGAGGGCCGAACAGCCGGACACATTTTTGGAAGAGAACCATCCAATGACTATTTCATCAAAATGTTGTTCTTATTGAGCAAATGGTTTCAGACAAGAAGATTTTTATGGGAATTTCCCATAGGGTCCTATGTTAAAATAAGTTCCGCTGTGGTGGCCATCTTGGTCGGTGTTCTGAAAAGCCGGATACAAATTTGGAAGAGAACCACCCAAGAATCATTTCAGCAAACTTTGGTTGAGATTGGCTCAGTAGTTTTAGAGAAGATTTTTTTTAATTTCATCCCCCCTTTTTTCTAATTTGCATAATCGGTCAAAATAGGCAAAAGTTCAAAGTTCATAAAATATCCCGTAATATATGTTAAAAAGCTCATCATTATGCTTATACAGTTCAAATTTGGGCACTTTCTGGCTTAAAATAGAGCAGTTTTGGCCATTTGAAGAAATTTCTATTTTTAGTCATGGCAGCCATCTTGGATACAGGACGGCGCTGACGGACACAATTTTGAAAGGGGACCACCCAAGGATTATTTCAGCAAAGTTTGGTTGAGATTGGCTCAGTAGTTTCAGAGGAGACGATTTTTTTAACATTTCATCCCCCCTTTTTTCTAATTTGCATAATCGGTCAAAATAGGCAAAAGTTCAAAGTTCATAAAAAATCCCGTAATATATGTTAAAAAGCTCATCATTATGCTTATACAGTTCAAATTTGGGCACTTTCTGGCTTAAAATAAAGCAGTTTTTGCCATTTGAAGAAATTTCTATTTTTAGTCATGGCAGCCATCTTGGATACAGGACGGCGCTGACGGACACAATTTTGAAAGGGGACCACACAAGGATCATTTCAGCACAGTTTGGTTGAGATTGGCACAGTAGTTTCAGAGAAAAAGATTTTTTTTTAATTTCATCCCCCCTTTTTTCTGATTTGCATAATCGGTCAAAATAGGCAAAAGTTCAAAGTTCATAAAAAATCCCGTAATATATGTTAAAAAGCTCATCATTATGCTTATACAGTTCAAATTTGGGCACTTTCTGGCTTAAAATAGAGCAGTTTTGGCCATTTGAAGAAATTTCTATTTTTATTCATGGCGGCCATCATGGATACAGGACGGCACTGACGGACACAATTTTGAAAGGGGACCACACAAGGATCATTTCAGCACAGTTTGGTTGAGATTGGCACAGTAGTTTCAGAGAAAAAGATTTTTTTTAAATTTCATCCCCCCTTTTTTCTAATTTGCATAATCGGTCAAAATAGGCAAAAGTTCAAAGTTCATAAAAAATCCCGTAATATATGTTAAAAAGCTCATCATTATGCTTATACAGTTCAAATTTGGGCACTTTCTGGCTTAAAATAGAGCAGTTTTGGCCATTTGAAGAAATTTCTATTTTTTTTTATGGCGGCCATCTTGGATACAGGACGGCACTGACGGACACAAATTTGAAAGGGGACCACCCAAGGTTCATTTCAGCAAAGTTTAGTTGAGATTGGCACAGTAGTTTCAGAGGAGAAGAATTTTTTTAAATTTCATCCCCCCTTTTTTCTAATTTGCATAATCGGTCAAAATAGGCAAAAGTTCAAAGTTCATAAAAAATCCCGTAATATAGGTTAAAAAGCTCATCATTATGCTTATACAGTTCAAATTTGGGCACTTTCTGGCTTAAAATAGAGCAGTTTTGGCCATTTGAAGAAATTTCTATTTTTAGTCATGGCAGCCATCTTGGATACAGGACGGCGCTGACGGACACAATTTTGAAAGGGGACCACCCAAGGATTATTTCAGCAAAGTTTGGTTGAGATTGGCTCAGTAGTTTCAGAGGAGACGATTTTTTTAACATTTCATCCCCCCTTTTTTCTAATTTGCATAATCGGTCAAAATAGGCAAAAGTTCAAAGTTCATAAAAAATCCCGTAATATATGTTAAAAAGCTCATCATTATGCTTATACAGTTCAAATTTGGGCACTTTCTGGCTTAAAATAGAGCAGTTTTTGCCATTTGAAGAAATTTCTATTTTTAGTCATGGCAGCCATCTTGGATACAGGACGGCGCTGACGGACACAATTTTGAAAGGGGACCACACAAGGATCATTTCAGCACAGTTTGGTTGAGATTGGCACAGTAGTTTCAGAGAAAAAGATTTTTTTTTAATTTCATCCCCCCTTTTTTCTGATTTGCATAATCGGTCAAAATAGGCAAAAGTTCAAAGTTCATAAAAAATCCCGTAATATATGTTAAAAAGCTCATCATTATGCTTATACAGTTCAAATTTGGGCACTTTCTGGCTTAAAATAGAGCAGTTTTGGCCATTTGAAGAAATTTCTATTTTTATTCATGGCGGCCATCATGGATACAGGACGGCACTGACGGACACAATTTTGAAAGGGGACCACACAAGGATCATTTCAGCACAGTTTGGTTGAGATTGGCACAGTAGTTTCAGAGAAAAAGATTTTTTTTTAATTTCATCCCCCCTTTTTTCTAATTTGCATAATCGGTCAAAATAGGCAAAAGTTCAAAGTTCATAAAAAATCCCGTAATATATGTTAAAAAGCTCATCATTATGCTTATACAGTTCAAATTTGGGCACTTTCTGGCTTAAAATAGAGCAGTTTTGGCCATTTGAAGAAATTTCTATTTTTAGTCATGGCGGCCATCTTGGATACAGGACGGCACTGACGGACACAAGGTTCATTTCAGCAAAGTTTGGTTGAGATTGGCACAGTAGTTTCAGAGGAGAAGATTTTTTTAAATTTCATCCCCCCTTTTTTCTAATTTGCATAATCGGTCAAAATAGGCAAAAGTTCAAAGTTCATAAACAATCCCGTAATATATGTTAAAAAGCTCATCATTATGCTTATACAGTTCAAATTTGGGCACTTTCTGGCTTAAAATAGAGCAGTTTTGGTCATCTGAAGAAATTTCTATTTTTAGTAATGGCGGCCATCTTGGATACAGGACGGCGCTGACGGATACAATTTTGAAAGGGGACCACACAAGGAGCATTTCAGCACAGTTTGGTTGAGATTGGCACAGTAGTTTCAGAGAAAAAGATTTTTTTTAAATTTCATCCCCCCTTTTTTCTAATTTGCATAATCGGTCAAAATAGGCAAAAGTTCAAAGTTAATAAAAAATCCCGTAATATATGTTAAAAAGCTCATCATTATGCTTATACAGTTCAAATTTGGGCACTTTCTGGCTTAAAATAGAGCAGTTTTGGCCATTTGAAGAAATTTCTATTTTTAGTCATGGCGGCCATCTTGGATACAGGACGGCACTGACGGACACAAATTTGAAAGGGGACCACCCAAGGTTCATTTCAGGAAAGTTTGGTTGAGATTGGCACAGTAGTTTCAGAGGACCATCAAGTGAACATTTCTGGCAAGTTAGGTTGAAATCTGTTCAGCGATTTCAGAGAAGAAGATTTAAATGTGAAAAGCTATCGGACGGACGGACGCTTACCCATGACAAAAGCTCACATGGCCTATGGCCAGGTGAGCTAATTAAAAAAAAAAATTGATGAAAAAAGGGCAATAACTCCAAGATGGGTAATCAAATTTACTTCACAATTGCAGGGTAGGTAGATCTTGACATGCTGAACATGTTTGCAGTTTCAACTTACCACCTGTCTCTTATAGTTTTTGAAATAAAGGACGAAAAGTATTAAAATTTTGAAAATTTGATGAAAAAAGGGAAATAACTCCACAATGGGTACTGGGATTTACTTCAAAATTGCAGGGTGGGTAGATCTTGATATGCCGCACATTTTTGCAATTTAAAGTTAACCTTTATCTCTTATAGTTTTTGAAATATAAGACGAAAAGTATTAAAATTTTACAAATTTGATGAAAAAAGGGCAATAACTCCAAGATGAGTTTTCAGATTTACTTCAAAATTGCAGGGCAGGTAGATCTTGATGTGCTGATCATTTTTATCCCATGTCAGATTTTTTATATTATTAACGGTTTTTGAGTTATTACCCAAAACCTGCGATTTTACCATATGTTCTATTTTTAGTAACAGCAGCCATGTTGGTTGGTGCACAGCATCACCGGATACAATTTTGGAACTAGAAACCCTAGTGATGATTCAGACCAAGTTTGGTTTCCATTGGTCTAGTACTTTCAGAGGAGAAGATTTTTGAAAAAGTTTACGACGTACGACGGACGACGACGACGACGGACGCCAAGTGATGGCAATAGCTCACCTGACCCTTTGGGTCAGGTGAGCTAAAAATCAATGAAACCACCATGTAAAACATTTTAGTTGGACCAAACTTTTTTTAGACACCATATTCCCTTGAGTGCCTCAAATTCTTCTGAGACAGCTTTGGGTCATAGCTTCTCACAACAATGTAAAAATAAACAATTAACTAGAGGCTCCCAGGAGCCTGTAATCGCTCACCTGGTTTTCAATTTGACATTTTAAGTTGATAGAAAATGGGGGTGTTACACATAATTTTGAAAGTGGGCCACCCAAAGATCATTTCAACTCAAATTTCTGAGCAAAAGATTTTGATGTGATTTTTATCTCATAGTATTCCTAAACGGAATAAACTGGCTGAAAAAATCTCACAGAAAAACCCAGAATATATGTTAAACTACTTATTGCCATATAGCTGCAGTTAAAATTTGAGTTCATTTTGATTTGTAATAAAGTGGAAATTGACAACTAAAGAAATTTCTATTTTTAGTAATGGCAGCCATTTTGAATGGAGGGCGGGGCTGTCGGACACAATATTGAAAGGGGACCACCCAAGGACCATCCCAGCCAAATTTGCTTTAATTTGGTTCAGCGGTTTCAGAGGAGAAGATTTAAATGTGATCTTTTATCAAAATATGTCTAATTTGTATAATCAGTATAAATCGGTTGAAAGAAAAAATTCACAGAAAAACCCAGACTATATGTTAATCTACTCATTGTCATGTAGCTGCAGTTCAAATTTGAGCTCATTTTGATTTATAATAAAGCAGCAATGGACAATTGAAGAAATTTCTATTTTTAGTAACAGCAGCCATCTTGAATGGAGAGTGGAGCTGTCGGACACAGTATTGAAATGGGACTACCCAAGGACTATCCCTGCCAGGTTTGGTTTAATTTGGTTCAGCGGTTTCAGAGGAAAAGATTTAAATGTGATCTTTTATCAAAATATGCCTAATTTGCATAATCGGTATAAATCGGCTGAAAGAAAAATTTCACAGAAAAACTCAAAATATATGTTAAACTACTCCTTGCCATGTAGCTGTAGTTCAAATTTGAGCTCATTTTGACTGATACTAAAGCAGCAATGGACAATTGAAGAAATTTCTATTTTTAGTAACAGCAGCCATCTTGAATGGAGGGCAGGGCTGTCGGATACAATTTTGAAAGGGACCCACCCAGGGACCATCCCTGCCAGGTTTGGTTTAATTTGGTTCAGTGGTTTCAGAGGAGAAGATTTAAATGTGATCTTTTATCAAAATATGCCTAATTTGCATAATCGGTATATATCGGCTGAAAGAAACATTTCACAGAAAAACCCGGAATATATGTTAAACTACTCCTTGCCATGTAGCTCATTTTGACTTATACTAAAGCAGCAATGAACAATCAAAATTTCATCTCCCCTTTTTTCTATTTTTAGTTTGGTGGCCATCTTGGTTGGAAGTCGGGATCACCAGACACAATTTTGGAAGGGGGCCATCCAAGGACCATTCCACCAAAGTTTGGTTCAAATTGGCCCAGTGGCTTCAGAGGAGTTGATTAAAATGTGAAAAGTTAATGGATGGACGGACGACAGACGACGGACGCTCAGTGGTGACAATAGCTCACCTGACCCTTTGGGTCAGGTGAGCTAAAAAGGTACAAGGTGATTATTGATAATTGCTTAAAATGTTCTGATAAAACTAGGACCTTCCTAACAACGACCTTTAACTTTAAAAAATAATTTTGAACCCCTGGGTCTAGTAGAAAGTGGATATCATCACCATCATTTCATCAAAAAGTAATTTGTTCTCATCATGATACACATACAAAATGAATAGCTGAAACACTGCTCACTTTGCACTATACTATTATCACTCATTTACTCTATTGAGGGGGACAGTTTAGTGGCATTTTACTATCATAGTGCATCTGAAATCTGGTCTGATAAGAGGGATGGCCTCTGAAGGCCTTATAAGAGAGGGACTAAAGTAGAAAACATACTACTAATAATTGTTCCCTAAAGTAGACACCCCTCTTATAGGTCTTTTTTTTTCATCGTAAAAGGGTGGCTTGCTAAGAGGTCTAAAGAACTCTTGATACAAAATATATTACCGTTACCTTTGGTTTATGGCAAACTTTAGATAAATGTCCCACTTCATTACAGCTTGTAGTATCTTCCTGGCTTCTTGTTTCTTTCTAACAAAGAGTTACCAATGAATCTGTCTTGGTCAAGAATAGACCACTTGTCTACATTGGAAACAACTTATATCTATAGTACAGTGAATTGTGTCTATCTAACGATGGACTACCAAGGAATATGTTCTGGTCAAGAATAGACCACTTCCATTAAATAAAAAAAATCTGGTCACAACATTCAAATGTTTCATTCCTCAACCACTATCACTGTCCGAATACAGAACAATTGATCGATGTATTTTGTGTATGATATTTTTTAGCCTGAAGTATAATTGTTCATGATACAGTTCCCTGCAGTATAAACAAATATATAAAATGTCAGTTTGAAGTATTCCTCATTGGGATTTTGTATTAATTAACACAAGACTTTCAATGGGTTTTCCCACATTCCAAGTATAAAGTATAACATGTATCATATACATATATGATACAAGGTTTTTGTATCCAATGGTTAAAATCCTGTATTTCCATAAAATACATATTAAATGTTAACTAAATAACATTATCCCATCCATATCATTTTTATATTTAAAAGTTGAGGTGGATTCAGATAGGGAGATTTTAAACATTTTCCTTGTAGGGTCCTGTGGTAAACTATCTTACAGCAGTGGACATCTTGGTAAATAAAACTGGTGTACAATGTGTGGTGATTTAATCTAACCAGAAAACAATATTCACTATAATAATTCTTCATTGGTTAATTAATTAATCTATTTCAGCTACATCATTCCTGGAAACAGATACAAATTATGGGGAATGCACGAGTCCCTAGAGAAAACTAATGGGTACAAGTTGACCATATCCCATACTGAGCTGGACAAGAACCTCTAATGTATGCATCATCAGTGTATCAGGGTTACCAGTGTAGATAATTGAATGTATTGGACCACTAGGCCATAGCATACCTTTAAAATAAGAATGGGAGAGAGTGATTGTTGTTTAAAGCCAAATGAGTAAGTTTTCAGCGATATCATGGAGAGAACAAGTTACATTCGACGATATGATGATGTCCACTATGTACCTAGACCAACACGCTTGGTTGGAATATTATTTTGAAGGTCACAGATAGACATGTTGCTCAACTCATTATCTTGATTTTGAGCCAACCAGTCTTTGCTCTTACTCCTTAATGTTATATATATCACCAACTAAGCAAATTTCACCTATATTATGGAACAACTCAGCAATTTTTCAGCTATATCATGGCAAGAACAAGTTAATTGTCAATGAGATGATAAAGATGAAGTCTGCTTTGTATTAAACTAACACACCCAGTTGGATTTGTATAGTTCTAACTCACTGAAACAAGTGTTGCCCTACTCGGACACATTATTCTGATTCTAAGCCTACCAGTCTTTGCTCTTTCTTCTTAATGCTGTGTGCTTATCAGAGAAACAACAAATACCAATTTTACAGTCTTTGGTTATCAATCCGACCCGAGCTGGAACCCATGATTTACCACGCTCGAGGCGAGCACTCTAACAATTACACCACCGATGCTACATAATCATATATTTTTAGGTAAAAAAAATTGCTACCTATTCTGGCAGTTCATCCCCAATGAGTTTTACAGAGATTAAGCTAGTTATGAAATATTAAATGTACCTTCATGATGTAAAATTTGATAGATTTTGTAGTTTATATGATATAAATAAAACAAGAACTAGCAACAACCTTTACTTTTTGAATATAGACACTCGCAGTCAAAGCATAACAAATTTCCACTGAATGACTTTTTTTTAATATAGATTCTCGCATTGAAGGGATATCAATTTCTACTGAATGATTTTCTTTAACAGAATCAAAACAACTTCATTTCAAACTTGATAACATTGCTTAGAATTATGATCTTTAGACCAATCCTACCAAAGATTTCAGATGCACTGGGATAGTAAAATATTACTAAATTGATCCTCAAGAGAGGCCACCCCTCTTATATGGCCACTTTTTCATTGCAAAAGGGGTGGCCTCATAGGAGAGGGACTACTGTACATGAACTTTAAAAACTATATGTACAACTGTCAGGTATAAAAGGAATATAAAATTGAACAAAGATTTTCCCCAATTGCTTAAGAATGTAAAATATCAAGACAATAGGTTTTAAAAAGCTATTTGAAAGTCTACTTTAAATCAAGAAATTGTATATCAAACCTGTTATTATGAAAGAGCCAATTGAGAGAAATCAGGTCAATTTATGAATTAATTTTAGGAGTTAAAACATAGGAGAAAATAAGTGAGTAATATGATCAGTGCAACTAATGGAGAAGAAACTGGTTAACCTTCCAGAACACCTCAGCTCAGCTTTGTTTTTGGGGGAGTTTGTGTTGCTCAATACTGTTAGTCTTTTTGTCCTTTTTCTTTTGACAATTGTTTTGTCTGTCCTTCCAATGACGTCTTCTGATTATCACCTTTTGTATCTTCAAACTGTTCTTGTAATAACCATGTACAATAATAGAACCTACCAAGTTTCGGATCATTTGGCCAAGCGATTTCAGAGGAGAAGATTCTTAGAAATCGACCAATTAGAAACAATAATTTCCTGTGGTGGCCATGCTTGTTAATGAATCAGGACAAAATGAGCAATCTTTATAGATACTGTTAACTTATCTACAATGTACATATGAATAAGTACATACTTTTCTTTTTCTTCGGCTTTGACAATGGTCCGTAATATTCTTCCTCTAATGATAGCGTTTTCTTCTTATCTTTTTACTTCTTTTCCACATATCTATTTTTGTGATGTTTCTTATTTGTTTTATTTTTCTTATCTCTGAATGCTACATCGTCATTATCATCCATCATTTTACAGAAATTCTCTTCTTTCTTCTTCTTTTCTTTGTATTTGTTTTTCTTTTTATCTGTCTTTCTATCTTTGCTTATATTAATAATAGAACGTTTGCCAACAGTATATCTACATTTATTGTCATATTTTCATGTTCGTCATCTAATTTTCTTCTTTTTGTTACATTTTCGTGCACATCTCCCTGTATAATTTCTGAAAAGATAGAAATTATCATAGTAAATCCAGGAATATTTGGCATTGCAGTTTTCCGTACTCACACATAAAACGACAAAGTCGATAAATTTCAAGAAAAAATAAAAAATAAATAGGAGGCAAACAGCCTTAAGTTGTGATTGTTACTTTAGCGTTGTGAGCATTTTTGCTTAACGAGAACAAGTTGCATTTTGATAAGTTGATGAGGAGGTCTGCTTTGGACTAGACCCAACATGTAATTAAGTCCACTGAAACAACAGTCTGCTGGTAGACATGTCACTCCACTTAGACACATTATCTTGATTCACCCCCAACCTTTTTGTTTTTACTCCTTAATACCGAGTATTCAGAATAGAAGCAGCAAACATCAATTTCATATTATATGGTTTGACCTGACCAGAGTTCCTGCCCTTGATCTACTGCACTTGAAACGAGAATAGTAACCAATATGCCACCGATGCGGTTACACACAGTTTTAAGATAAAAGATAATATGACAATGATGATGACAAAGAGGATATGTATGCATAACATCACAAAAGGGCAGATACATGTGAGTAGCTTAAAATTGTATAATTGATTTGATTGATTTATTGTATTTAACGCCACTTTCAGCAATATCATGGCGACCAGTTTTAATGGTGGAAGAAGCCAGAGTACCTGGTGAGAACCACAGACCATGGGCAAGCAAACAGACCATGGTAAACTTTATCACTTGAGGCTGCGAGTCAAATGTACCCTTTTTGTAATTTACAAAGCCGGGTTAAATGGGGCATTTAAATGTAGCCTTTATCCATCTTTCCATTTATTATGCTTCAACATTAGTTTCCCTTGGCCAATGTTTTGAAATTTTTAAACATTGTTGTTCACAACAATACACAGGTTAAGTTTAAATTTGATTCCTTTTATGGTTACAGTTTATGCCCATCAATTAATTGATTTTTTTTAATTGGTGGTTGTTGTGTTAGGTGAATTTATATTAGAATTTAGCAATTATTCCTTTTATGATTCTAGAGTTATCTCCCTTAGATTGAAAATGACAAATTTGTGGTTTTCATGTTCTAACTTCAGTTTCACTTGGCCAAACATTTTGAAATTTTTACACAATGATTTTGACCACAAAACACAGGTCAAGTTTGATTTTGGCTGTAATATTTTGTACAAAACGAGTTATTACTCTTAATTGTTTTGTCTGCTCTACCATGCACATAGCTATTAGTTTAATATTTATTAGCAACATGGGTTTCTGTGTCTGATGTAAGCATTCTTCTATTTATTTATTTCATTATTAACTATTAAAAAAAAAATTCAATTGAATGTTGATCATAATCTAAATCATTTTAAAAAACAGAGATGTTCTATGTTATGATAATCTAAAATAGAAAACACATATATATATATTTGGTGTGGTTTATAGTGTTTAACACCAAGTCACTAACAATCTTTATCATATATTGTTGTATCGAGTATACCTCACCCTGAACGGGATTCAAACTCACAACTTTAGTGGTGATAGGCACTGATTGCACAGGTAGTTGTAAATCCAACTACAATACGATCACGAGCACGACGATCCTTTATTAGATATTAAATGATTCCGAATTTAAATTACTTTAAAAATAAATAAAAGAATAATATAATGTATATGTTTAAATAAAATATTGTAGTAAGAGCCGATATACATTTGTAACTGTCACCACCTTGGTCCAAAAATCAGCTATTGTAGCTAAACTGTGTTTTTTTTTTATATCTACTGTACTACTGTGAAGTTAGAGATCAAATTTCTAAGAAATGGAATCCATCTTTTATCAACTTTGATATTCAAAGACGATTCATTGAAAATGTTTAAAAACAGGGTGTAAACCATTTATCGAGCTCCTGACGGAATTAAAAAAAAATTATATTTGGGTTTCGCACTATCGGACCGTAATCAAAATATCAATGTTGACAGAATTACTGGTAATTTATTGTATTACGAAAAGAAGGGTAGTGGTCCTCCAAGATAACACTTCTGATTTACCTAACTTACCAAGATATAAAGTACCTGTGTTTCTACTTACATTCTTGAAAGAAAACAGGATAGGTAGGTAGATATTCTTAACAATCTGATGAAGTGCTAATTCAAAAATGGCAATACAAACTTTATGGTAGGCACTTAATAATTAGGGTTGGTAGGGTTAGCAGAAACATTTTTTTTTGCCTAATCTGAAAGGCATACATCCAACACAAATCTAATTGATGTAAAACTTTCAGGGTTTTTTGGTGCATATTTATTTTAGCAGTTTTGTATAAGGAAATGTTTTGTTTAAATGAACATGTTAATTTATAGTTATCAACTTGGTTGCCAGTAAGTTGTGTCAATAGAATTATAATTGGTAGATAGTTTTTCATTTTTGATTATACACATCTGATAAATATCAAACTCTAAAATAACAATTAACCAGGCTATTGTCATCTTACTGTTATTTATATTTATGTTCTGTGTAAATGTGTTGATAAGCTTACAATAAAGTCCGAAGAGTAATGGTCTGTAGCATAGATTCTACCTTTCTCCTAGCAGCTAGAAGTCGGTTAACTGAACATTTATTCAACTTGTTATTGTACTGTCCATGTTTATGTTGTCATTCATCTTTGTGGCAGTATTTGGTTTTTTGAGTGGAATCGAATATGTGCAGGTTTTTTAATCATTTGTTTATATATGTATTGCCGTTGGAGATCCAGTTATCAAGAAGGGAGGGTTGCGATCGTATTAACTGGAATAACCTCACCACTTTTTTGCCTGTCCCAAACCAGGACCTAGATTTCCAATGTCATATGTCATGGTCTTTTTTGTGTTCAGTGAGTTGAGGTGAGAGGTGATGGTTCATTTTAATATTTGTTGAAAATGGTGGAATTGTATATAATTAGTGCAAACAACTTATTTTGTATGACCAAAGGGGAATAACTCTAGGAGAAATTATTTAAGAAATATTTTAAATTATTTATTCTGGGAAACCACTTGATATCACATTTGACTGGAACCTGCCTTTGATGGTCTTTAGCGAAATGTATATTGTTGGTATTGATCAGAAATCCAAGATGACAGCCACAGCAGTACATTTGTCCTGCAGTGGTGGACATCTAGGATATTTGATCGCCAACACAAAATTGTATGAGGACCTGGTCATGTAATAAACATTTACCCAGTATACAGAAAGGTAGATATTTAGAAATTTACAAAGTTTAGGCCCATCCAAGGGTCAATCTTGACAAGTTTTGTTCTATATGGTGTGATGATGTCGGAGAATAATATTGGAAATTGAAATAAAAGACAACAGATATTGGATGCAATACCTCCATTGAACTTTTTGGGCTAAGATTTCATGGTCAGTTTGCTTAGATAAAAGACTAGTTTCCAACACAAAAAATCAAAAAGGAAATATGGATTATTGCATCTTAGAAGGTTAGAAAAAGGGTCCTAACTCCCATTGAACTGGACCATTTGGAAAATCGTAACAATATGTCCATGCTCATATCATACCAAGACAATATACCAACTATGAATTTAAGTTCCTACACAAGAATACTATGAAAGGGACATATGGAAAACCATTTAAGAAGTCATAAAAAGGGGACATAACTCCAATCAAATATGTTCATATCCTACCTAGACAGCATAACAAATATGAACTAGCTCTGTGAATAGGTAAAAGACTTAATTGCCTACAAAAGACAATGCCATGGCCAGATGAAAGAACAGACAAGGGCAATCCATCCAGTATACACACCACTGTATGAAAGTGGTATAATTATCAATATCCGTCCTCCAAGGTACAATATTGTACAGGTTGATGGCAGTTAAAAGACTTTATTACGAAAAGAAAATTAAAACAATGCCATCAATATCATATATGTATACCAGAATAAAAAGCAAACGTGTATATGTATACCTTTATATATATGTACAGTAATAGTCTAATTGCATGATAAACATATAATTAAGTCTACATCGCATGTCATGATGATATTATAATATCAAATTACATTTTAATGATGATTGTTTTTTTAAACATGCAAACAATGGATAACAATTATATCTGAACAGGACCAAAAAAATATATATCTGTATCACATTATCAAATTTTGTCAAGTGAAGAATTATCTCCCTATAATGAAGCAGATTTGTCTTTCCTTGGTACTTGCAGTCTCCATGGTTGTAATGGTGGAATCAACTTGTAATCATAGACTGGGTAAGTAAGATTATTGTTATGGTTACGGTCCTCCCCTCGAGTGTGGTAGATCATGGATTTGAGTCCTGGTCAGGTCAGACCAAACCAAAGACTATACAATTTGTATTTGCATCTGTCCGCTTGGCACACCACATTAAGGAGTAAGGGCAAAGATTTATTGGCTCAGAATCAGAATGGTGTGTCTTAGTGGAGCACCACATGTCTACACGAGGACTGTTGTTTCAGTGAGCTAGCATTATAAAAATCCAACTAAGCCTGTTGATCTAGTACAAGGTAGATATCATCCTCTCATCAAAATGTAACTTGTTCTCACCATGATACAACTGAAAAATTGCTCGACTGGTGTTAAACAACAATCACTCACTCACTCACCTAATATTTTGTGAGTTTTATGATTTTCATAGATACAGGCCCACAGTATGTCTATTATATATACTCCAAACTTTTCCTTCTAAATTTCATTCTACTTACTTCAAGCTAAATAATAGGGATACAACTAGGTATTTTTCAGTAATATGTAGTTAAGTTAAGCTAAGTATGGTTTTTAACACCACTTTCAATAATATTTCAGCTATATCATGGCGGTCAGATTTATTGGTGGAGGAAACTGAAGTACCTAGAGAAAACCGTCGACCTGCCGCAAGTCACTAACAAACTTTATCACATAATGTTGCATCGAGTACACCTAGCCTGAGCAGGATTTGAACTCGCAACGTTAGTGGTGAAGGCATTGATTGCATAGGTAGTTGCAAATCCAACTACCATATGATCACCACCATGACCACGATGGCCCCTAGTATTTGGGGTCAAAAACTGTATTATATGATATCTATAAACAGTGATATATGTATCTAATAAGTGATATCTTTATTTACAGAGGCCTCCTTGTTTGATGATCTCCGCAATATAATGAGAAAATATAAAGGCTCTTCTCGTAAGTCTATCTGTTATGACAGTCTTATCACTAATTCATTGACCAAGTTTTAAACGTTATCTTTAAATAGTATCAGTAAAACAGAATTTTGCATGCATCCTTGGAGTGGGCGTTGAATTGTTGTGCACTTCATTGACAAGTAACAAAACGGCGAAATAAAAAGTCAACGAATATCACATTTTCTGCCAATCCACGGAAATTTATACCTACGAAAATTAGTGAATCCACAGTATATGTTTATTATACAATGGTAAATTATGTATGGTTTTCATTCAAACAGAATGGTGGTTTCCCAGAAGAAGACATTTTAAAATTTTCCTATTGGCTGGTGTTCATTTTTTTGAAATGAAGCAAATGTTGTTATTTGGTATATGTATCCTGTATACTTCAGACAAAGCGTTAACTATGCACATAGAAAACAAATATAAAGTTTATTTGTATGAGTTTAATATGATTCACTAATACCACTCCATATTTCTTATTTGTGATTTTTCAGATTGCTCCGATTACAAGAGTGAAATACCTGCTTTCTCAGCATCCAGATCCAAGTCAAAATCACTTGGACCAGGAGAGATAATTTTGTTTGATCACGTCTGGACAAATGTTGGAAATGGTTATAATCCCAATACAGGAAAGTTTACAGCTCCCAAAAGTGGCCTATATCAAATATCGGGTACTGTCATGTCAGCGTCTGGGAGGTACCTACATGTCTATCTGTTCAAGAACGATAAACACACTGTATCTCTTTATACTGGCTCAGGGCATGCTACAGGGACAATGAACATTGTGTTGAAATTACAGAAGGGAGAAACTGTTTATATGAAGCATCATAATAATACCGGTACTGAGACCATATACAGTGATAGCAATGTTAATTGTGTATTTTCAGGTTTTCTAATATCTGAATAAAAGATTATTCTACACTATATAACTGTTTTAATTTAAGGTGTCAAAACAGTCGTCAAACTAAATAATTGCATTTTATAATCGAATGATTAATTGGTTGGAAATTAGATTTTGGTTCATAGTTTCACTTATGATGGCCTTGAATATTATCTAACATATAAATAATGATTGAGGCTATCAGCTCTCTTTAATAGTTTAATATAATACACATGACAACTTCTGTACAACTAATATTAAATATAATGTTCAAGATTATAGCATTCTTTAATATAAGGTTGTTTGTATGTTTATATGTGAAGGGTTGACATTTCTCTCACATGTAATAACTACTTGTATGACCACATCATTACATTAAGAAGGGAGGATTGGGCCCATAATTCTAGTTTAACCCTGTCACTTTTTACCACAGGCGCTTGTTTCATTCAATATATGCACCCTCCTTTTCCTTACTTCAAGGTAAACATCTGCCCTTTACCCCTTCCCCACTTCGCCTCAATATTTTTTCGCTTATTTGTGATCCTTTCGCTGACCCAATTATATCGTTACACTCCCGAGATATTTCTCTTTTTGACTGCCACATTTAAATATAAATACCGGGCCCCCCTCAGACGAATTGGAAGGGAATATTCAGCGAAAGTCACATTTTCTATTTTTCAGTGAATGAAACGGATACAACCACTTCCGGTTTGCACTGGATTTTTCATATGCATTCAGAATTCTCTAGACCAGCCATATGTAACAATGCCATCATGATCGTCTCCTCTCAAATGTAAAGTAAGCCTTTAAAATACAGATAATTGTTCCAATGCAGATTATAAAAATATGTTCCACTCCAAATTACTGACATTTGATTTTTAAAACACCTTTTTTTTTTTTAGTTACTAAATCAATTTAGAACAGACCGGAAGTGACTGTATCCGTTTCATTGACTGAAAAATAGAAAATGCAACTTTCGCTGAATATTCCCTTCCAATTCGTCTGAGGGGGTCCCGATATTTATATTTAAATGTGACAGTCGAAAAGAGAAATATCTCAGGAGTGTAACGATATAATTGGGTTAGCGAAAGGATCACAAATAAGCGAAAAATATTGAGGCAAAGTGGGGAAGGGGTAAAGGGCAGATGTTTACCTTGAAGTAAGGAAGAGGAGGGGGCATATATTTTTTGAATGAAACAAGTGCCTGTGCTTTTTACTGAAGTGTCTGTACCAAGCCAGGAAAGTGAGGCAGTCATGTATTTGTTTGTAAGAGGTATCAATTTTGGCTCTTTCTACGATTTTTCTATTGGATTTTAGAACTGTTCTGACAGTGTGGTATTTTAGACCTGTTCTGACAGTGTGGTATTTTAGAACTGTTCTGACAGTGTGGTATTTTAGAACTGTTCTGACAGTGTGGTATTTTAGAACTGTTCCGACAGTGTGGTATTTTAGAACTGTTCTGACAGTGTGGTATTTTAGAACTGTTCTGACTGTGGTATTTTAGAACTGTTCCGACAGAGTGTGGTATTTTAGAACTGTTCCGACAGTGTGGTATTTTAGAACTGTTCTGACAGTGTGGTATTTTAGAACTGTTCCGACAGTGTGGTATTTTAGAACTGTTCTGACAGTGTGGTATTTTAAAACTGTTCCGACAGTGTGGTATTTTAGAACTGTTCTGACAGTGTGGTATTTTAGAACTGTTCCGACAGTGTGGTATTTTAGAACTGTTCTGACAGTGTGGTATTTTAGAACTGTTCTGACAGTGTGGTATTTTAGAATTGTTCCGACAGAGTGTGGTATTTTAGAACTGTTCCGACAGTGTGGTATTTTAGAACTGTTCTGACAGTGGTATTTTAGAACTGTTCCGACAGTGTGGTATTTTAGAACTGTTCTGACAGTGTGGTATTTTAGAACTGTTCCGACAGTGTGGTATTTTAGAACTGTTCTGACAGTGTGGTATTTAAGAACTGTTCCGACAGTGTGGTATTTTATTAGTAGAATGTTTGTTCAAGTAACTCATCATGTAAATCAAGATATTCAGTCTTAATGATTTGCTCTCGTCTGGGTGTCAACCTATATCTGATTGATAAGATGAGAGGGTAATATTCTGTATATTAAACCCCACCACATTTTTGTGCTTGTCCCAAGCCATGTCCAGGACCTGGATGTCCAACATCATGTGTTGTGGTCTTTTTCATTTAAGTTCAGTGAGCTAAGGTGACAGGTTACAATAATTATTGGTCAATGCTATCTGAAGAATTTTTTTTTATAAATTGTGTTAACCATTCTTTTAGATAGTTCACACATGTACAGTACTTGTTAATGATTAGGGGGGATATTGTTAGGGTTATGGTGTTTAACACCACTTTCAACAATATTTCAGTTATTTCGTGGCTGTCAGTTTTATTGGTGGAGGAAACTGGAGTACCCAGAAAAAACCACAGATCTGTAGCAAGTCACTGACAAATGTATCGTATAATGTTGCATCAAATACACCTCACCATGAGCGGGATTCAAACTCACTACTTTAGTGGTGATAGGCACTGATTGCATAGGGTTTGTCAGTGTCTTGCAGCAGGTCAGTGGTTTTTTCTGGGTACTCCGGTTTTCTCCACCAATAAAACTGACCGCTACGATATAGCTGAAATATTGTTGAAAGTGATGTTAAACACAATACCGCTAACCTTAACCCCCTGATTACATAGGTAGCTGTAAATACAACTACCATACAATCACAACCACGATGGCCCCATGATGAATTGGTAATTCTCCTTGACATGAAAATGTTTTTTAAGCTGTCAGACTGAATGCTAATTTTTTTCTGTTGAAAGTGGCATTAAACATTAACCCTCTGATTGTAAATACAATTACCATATTATTTTTTTCTGCTGAAAGTGGCGCTAAACACCTTAACCTTAACCCCCTGACTTTAAATCAAACTACCATACAGTCAGGACCACAACAACTCCTGATGATTTAGAGGTGTCAAGACTTAATATTGTTATTTTTTAACTGGTAATATAAAAAAAACTCAACCTAATAACTCCATACTTACAGTCAAGTGAAACTGTCTCCATATTTCAGGGCACTCCTAAAACAAACACAACAATGATATTACAGTCAAACCTATCCATGTGGTCACCTCTATTAAGCAGTTACCTGTGTTTAAAGGTCATCTTTACTACTTGGCAGTCAGTTTTATTGGTGTAGGAAACTGGAGTACCCAGAGAAAACCACAGACCTGTAGCAATTCACTGACAAATTTATCATATAATGTTGAATCGAGTACACCTCACCATGAGCGGGATTAAAACTTACTACTTTAGTGGTGATAGGCACTGATTGCATAGGGTTTGTCAGTGACTTGCAGCAGGTCAGTGGTTTTCTCTGGGTACTCCGGTTTTCTCCACCAATAAAACTGACCGCTACGATATAGCTGAAATATTGTTGAAAGTGGCATTAAACACCCTAACCCTAACTCCCTGATTGTAAATACAACTACCATACAATCACAACCACAACAACTCTTGGTGATTTAATGTTGTCAGACTTAATATTGTTATTTTTTAAGCAGTAATATAAAAAACTCAACTTAATAACTCAATACTTACAGTCAAGTGAAACTGTCTCCATATTTCAGCGCATTCCTAAAACAAACACAAGGGCAACGCAAAGCATGGCATACCCCCTCACCTAAAAATTTGACCCGGTGACCTTGACCTTTGACCTTGAAAATCAATAGGGTTCCAGATTCTCTTAAGGACTAAGCATGTACCAAGCTTGGTCAAATCCATTGAAGGATGTTGATTCTAGAGTTTTCACAAGGATGTTACACAGTAAAAATTTGACCCAGTGACCTTTACCTTTGACCTATGACCTTGAAAATCAATAGGGTTCCAGACTCCCTAAGGACTAAGTATGTACCAAGTTTGGTCAAAATCCATTGAAGGATGTTGATTCTAGTGTTCAGAAGGATGTTACGTGGTAAAAATTTGACACGGTGACACATTGACCTTTGACCTTGAAAATCAATAGGGTTCCAGACTCTCTTAAGACCTTTGACCTATGACCTTGAAAATCAATAGGGTTCTAGACTCTCTTAAGGACTAAGTATGAACCAAGTTTGGTGAAATCCATTGAAAGATGTTGATTCTAGTGTTCACAGGATGTTACAGGGTAAAAATTAGACCCTGTGACCTTGACCTTTGACCTATGACTTTAAAAATCAATAGGGTTCCAGACTATCATATGGACTAAGTATGTACCAAGTTTGGTCAAAATCCATTGAAGGATGTTGATTCTAGTGTTCACAAGGATGTTACGAGGTAAAAAAAATTGACTCAGTGACCTTGACCTTTGACCTTGAAAATCGATAGGGTTCCAGATTCTCTTAACGACTAAGTATGTACCAAGTTTGGTCAAAATCCATTGAAGGATGTTGATTCTGGAGTGTTCACAAGGATGTTATGGAAGGACCGAAGGAAGGATGGACGGTAGCGTTACTATATCTCTTCGCAACTTCGTTAGCGAGGGGATAACAATGATATTACAGTCAAACCTGTCCATGTGGTCACCTCTATTAAGCAGACACTTGTATTTAAAGGTCATCTTTACTACTTGTCCCGTCATAAAAAATTTCAAATTTGTCTTCAATCATGGCCGCAGTTACCAGAAACGCTTCATTCGGTCTATGACTAAATAAAACCAAAGTTTATTTGACCCATTTATTACTACTCAATATCACATGACTGCAGAATAAACTGTGCTTCATTTATTGATTCATAAACTTCAATGTATTGATCAATACAACTATAGCAAACTTATTGTAATCTAAATTGGACTACATCTTAAAAGTTTTGTACATACATGTATAACAAAATGTTGGTACAGACAAGAAAAACATTCTTGTGATACAACATTATGTGATAGAGTTTGTTAATGACTTGTGACAGGTCGGAGGTTTTCTCTGGTTTCCTCCACCAATAAAACTGACCGCCACGATATAACTGAAATATTGTTGAAAGTGGTGTTAAACACAATAACTCTCCCAACCCCGCTTCCATTCTTGATAGTTACCATTTGGTAAATGACTTTATAATGTCTGTCCCTAAAGTTTTAGAATTTAATTGAATCACTATTTTTTTTTCATTTAAAAAAAAAAAAAACTTACATAAGATGTGTGTCCTAGCATTTGACATCTATGGCAGTCTATATACCGTGATCTTCTGGGACCAGTACGATCAGATGCCACACATGACCTGGTTTATTACAGTTGTAACATATCGGGTTAGAACATTTATTACCGCTGTGGCCACTTTCTCCACATAGATAAAATACAACCACTTTCTGTAAAGATAAACGAAGAAGATGTCAAAATGGTGATGTTGACAGTATAGCATGAAACATCAGATGATGAAATGAGAAAATTTTATATTCCAGAAATTTATATTGACCACTGAGCAGTTACCATGGAGATCAGGTTGTTTATTTGTACAAACATTACCATTAAATACACTCATAACTTCATCACAAGACTATGTTGCTTTCCTGTCTTTTCTTCTTATTTGTTGTAAATTTATGTCACAGTCAAGATTTTCAAGACTGCATCCTTGGTACAATGGTTGGCTTTCTCATCTGGAGTGTAATAGATCATGGGTTTGATTCCAGGTCGGACACAAAACACTACAACATTGGTATTTTCTCCTTACCGTAGAGTCAAGAATGGTTGGTTTGTAGTCATGAAAAGGTGTCCCAATCTACCCTTGGACTGTTGTCTTAGTGAGCTAGCATAATAAAATTCCAAATATGTGCATTGGTCTTAACAGGGGTTCAAAATTATGTAGGTGCAAGGTCCGTGACCTTTCGCTACTGACTTCAGACATTTACATTGGGTATTATCTTTTGATAAGTTTATCAAACTCTTTAAACATGTAGTGTATCAAATCATAGATCTGCTCATTTCACTAAAATTTTCATTAGAAATTATATTTAACGGCACCGGTCACAAACAGTTACCAAGTTTGCAAAGAGAACCATCATTGTCTTTATTAGGAGTAATACCCTTAAATAATCTCCCATGGCATTCTGTGTTAAATAAAATCTTTTTGGGCTTTTATACAGGTTTCACCTGAAGTTTAATATAAGTGACACTCATATCTATTTGGAAATTTACCTCCGAAAATCAACATACATTTAATGGCATATAAGAACAAATCGTCTGCTTGAAGTTATCATCCTCAAAAATCCTACTTCCATTTTTGATTAAACATGAATTCAGATGGTAACTCTCCAATGCAAGAAATTGCTATTTAAGACCACACGCTTTTCAAATATGTGCTTAAAATTATCCTTAGATCTGTAGGTTTCTGCTGACATCAGTAGTTTGCAGTATCTACTAGATAATTACATACAACCACTTTCTGTAAAGAAAAAAGAAGATGTCAAAATGGTGATGTTGACAGTATAACATGAAACATGAGATATAGAATGAGAATATTTTAAATTCCAGAAATTTATATTGACCACTGAGCAGTTACCATGAAGATCAGGTTGTTTATTCGTACCAACATTACCATTAAATACACTCTGTAACTTCCATCACAAGACTATGTTGCTTTCCTGTCTTTTCTTCTTATTTGTTGTAAATTAATGTTACAGTCAAGATTTTCAAGACCACATCCTTGGTACAATGGTTGGTTTTTTCATCTGGAGTGTAATAGATCATGGGTTTGATTCCAGGTCGGATAAAAAATACCACACAATTGGTATTTTCTCCTTCTTGGCATAGAGCCAAGACTGGTTGGTTTGGAGTCATGAAAAGGTGTCCCAATCTACCCTTGGACTGTTGTCTTAGTGAGCTAGCATAATAAAATTCCAAATATGTGCATTGGTCTTAACAGGGGTTCAAAATTATGTAGGTACGAGGTCCATGACCTTTCGCTACTGACTTCAGACTTTATGTAGGTGCAAACAATTGTTATTTAAGACTCAAATATGTGCTTAAAATTATCCTTAGATCTGTAGGTTTCTGCTGACATTAGTAGTTTGCAGTATCTACTAGGTTTTTCTTATCTAACAGTGTAGGGATTCATTTTGTATTTTACATACTACTTTATCATAATTCTTATCGAATTAATATATACCATTTTCGTGCTTTTTGATTGGACAAGAGCACTGTCAACTGTTTGTTTTTGATTATTTCATAACTCGATGAACTTTTCAATCTACAAGTCGTAACTAAGGGGTTCAGCTGGAAGGATTCACTGGTTTGAAAACGTGAAATTCTACAAGTCATATTTACAACAATGCACAAAAATAATTAAAATTCCTACCTTGCAACCTTATTTTAGCTTAAAATTTATAAAAATTGAAGCGTACACGAAGCCAAATGACGTCTGATCTTTACGTTTTAAATTGGAAATCTTCATATGATGACATGTTATTAATGCGCCAAAGTTGTCAACAAAATTTCGCAGAATTTTAAATTTGTGCGATTTTAGACCAAGGATATGCAAGAATATATTTGTATGTTCAGTATTGCATTGAAGAATTATAAGTATTAAACGCTTCTTTATTCAGTTTGCGAGTGCATGTAAACGTTGCCAATGCACTCACAAACTTTACATAAACGTCCTTCGGACATTTATTAACTTTTTTAGTGCATCAGTACTGCTTACACATGCATAAATTCCTGAAAAGAAGCGTTTAATACTATAATAAATCCTTTAGTCAGGGTCATTACGGTTTTCACAGTTTTCCGGTTGTTGACTGATTTTGTCTGTTTATATAATTATGAGTTTTGACTTTCCCTTTGTAAGACTGTTCGGAGTTCGGTAATTTTGTTATTACCCTTATTAGACTAAATCCCAGATTTAATGGTATTACACCTATTAACTACCAGAAAACAAAAAGGCAAGAAATATAAAACATGTATGTTAATCCTGGTTACCGAAAATGGTCTTCTGCACATAAATATGTCAATCAAAATAAACCAGTACTCATAGCCAAAAGGTACTTATTTATTTTGTGAAATAGTTATATAGTGAAATCAATATGCACATTGGGCTGTGAAACTAGTGTCTAGTGATAAAAAAATCAATGAAACCACTATGTAAAACATTTTAGTTGGACCATATTCCCTTGAGTGCCCCAAAGTTTTCTGAGAGAGCTTTGGGTCATAGCTTCTCACAACAATGTAAAAATAAACAATTAAAAAGGTACAAGGTGATTATTGATAATTGCTTAAAATGTTCTGAAAAAACTAGGACCTTCCTAACAATGACCTTTAATTTAAAAAAAAAATTTGAACCCCTGGGTCTAGTAGAAAGTGGACATCATCACCATCATTTCATCAAAAAGTAATTTGTTCTCATCATAATACACATAAAAAACTACTCACTTGGCACTAAACAATTATCACTCATTAACTCTCTTGAGGGGGAGAGCTTAGTGGCAACTATCATAGTGGATGTAAAATCTGGTCTGATAAGAGGGATGGCCTCTGAGGGCCTTATAAGAGGGGGGCTAAAGTAGACACCCCTCTTATAGGTCTTTTTTTAATTGTAAAAGGGTGGCCTTATAAGAGGTCTAAAGAACTCTTGATACAAAATATATTACCGTTACCTTTGGTTTATGACAAACTTTAGAGAAATGTCAGTTATGACACCTGACTGACAAAGGCTTGTAGTATCTTCCTGGCTTCTTGTTTCTTTCTAACAAAGTGCTACCAATGAATCTGTCTTGGTCAAGAATAGACCACTTGTCTACAATAGAAAAAAACATATCTATAGTACAGTGAATTGTGTCTACCTAACGATGGACTACCAAGGAAGCTGTCCTGGTCAAGAATACATCACTTCCATTAAATAAAAATATCTCGTCACAACATTCATTCAAATGTTTCATTCCTCAACCACTATCACTGTCCGAATACACAACAATTGCTCGATGTCTTTTGTGCATGATATGATTGACCTGAAGTATAATTGTTCATGATACAGTTCCCTGCAGTATAAACAAATGCATAAAATGTCTGTTTGAAGTATTTCTCAATGGGATTTTGTATTTATTAACAAAAGACTTTCAATGTGTTTTCCCACATTCCAAGTATAAAGTATAACATGTATCATATATGATACAAGGTTTTGTATCTACTGGTTAAAATCCTGTATTTCCATAAAATACATATTAAATGTTAGCTAAATAACATTATCCCATCCATATCATGTTATCTTTAAAAGTTTAGGTGGATTCAGATAGGGAGATTTTAAACATTTTCCACATAGGGTCCTGTGGTAAACTATCTTACAGCAGTGGAAATCTTGGAAAACAAAACTGGTCTACAATGTGTGGTGATTTAATCTAACCAGAAAACAATATTCACAATAATAATTTTTCAGTGGTTAATTAATTTCAGCTACAGCATTCCTGGTAACAGATAAAAATTATGGAGAATGCACGAGCCCCCAGAGAAAACTAATGGGTACAAGTTGATCATATTCCATACTGAGCTGGACAAGAACCTTTAATGTATGCTTCATCAGTTTACCAGGGATAACGGTGTAGATAATTGAATGTATTGGACCACCAAACCATAGCATACCTTTAAAATATGAATGGGAGAGAGTGATTGTTGCTTAATGACAAAAGAGTAAGTTTTCAGCGATATCATGGAGAGAAGAAGCTGTATTCGATGACATGATGATGTCTGCTATGTACTAGATCAACATGCTTGCTTGGAATATTATTTTGAAGCTCGCAGATAGACATGTTCTCTACTCATTATCCTGATTTTGAGCCAACCAGTCTTTGCTCTTACTCCTTAATGTTATGTGATTAGTGGAGAAGTAACATATACCAATTTCATAATCTTTGGTTTGACCGACCGGGGCTCAAAGTCATGAAATCCTGCACTCAAGGCAAACATGTCAAACATTACATCACCAATGTGGTTCACAAAATGAATAAGATAGGAAGAGAGATACATACTTATTAGGTCATTTAAATAAACAAGGATGTTTTACATAAATAAGGTTTTATTACAGAGATTGTGTCTATTATAACCACTATTATCAATTGTTAAATTGTCTATTGTGTACTTTAAATCCTTTACTACTATTGGATGGTGATTTATTAAATTTCTTCTTGTCTTTCTTAGATTTTCTTAAATTGCGGGAAAACGCTCGATGGAATGTAAACAAAACAATTCTAAAGGTGTTTACAGTGAGAAATAAAATCAAACACCGGAAAAAGTACAAGATAGGGAAATCTCCGACACCCTTGGGCAAGCCTTGTAAGAGAACGATTGAAATCTTACCCTCTGGTGTCGGAGATTTCCCTATCTTGTACTCCCCCCGTGTTAGATTCTATATATCCCTTATTAGGGCTTTTCATATATTTTGTTCTTGCTTACCGCCAACTCAGCAATTTCTCAGCAATATCATGGCAAGAATTTTCAATGAGATGATGATGATGAGGTATTAGACCAACATGTCTAGTTGGATTTTTATAGTGCTAGCTCACTGAAGCAACAGTGCACAGATAGACATGTCTCCCCACTCTGACACATTATTCTGATTCTGAGCCAACTAATCTTTGCTCTTTCTCCTTAATGCTGCGTGCTTAGTGGAGAAGCAACAAATATCAATTCTATAGTCAAACCGATCAGGGCTCGAACCCACGATCTATCGGACTCAAGGTGACCACACTAATCATTAAACCACAGATGCGGTTGTATTTCGTTTGAAATACGTAATCCTATATTTTGAGGTAAAAAATATCACTACCTATTCTGGCAGCTCATCACCCTGAGTTTCCATAGTTTAAGCTAGTTATGAAATACTAAAAGGTACCTGCATGACGTAAAATTTCATAGATTTTGTAGTTTCCATGATATCCATAAATCAAGAGCTAACAACATGTTTAACTTTTTGAATATAGACACTCAGTGAAAGCATAACAAATTTGTCCTGAATGACGTTCCTTTTCAAGAATTAAAATAGCTTCATTTCACACTGGAAAACATTGTTTAGAATTATGATATCTTTGTTGTACAGATTTTATTGAGTTAGATATATTTTAAGATCAATCAGACTGTAGAATATTAGTCCCCCTCTTATAAGACCACTCCAACCAAAGGTTTCAGATGCACTGGGATAGTAAAATACTACTAAAATTCCCCCCTCAGGAGAGGCCACCCCTCTTATAAGACCACTCCAACCAAAGATTTCAGATGCACTGGGATGGTAAAATACTACAAAATTGACCCGATCAATAGAGGCCACCCCTCTTATATGGCCACTTTTTCATTTCAAAACTACAAGTACAACTGTCAGGTATAAAAGGAATATAAAATTCAACAATGATTTTCCCCAATTGCTTAAGAATGTAAAATATCAAGACAATTTGTTTTAAAAAGCTACATGAAAGTTCACTTTGATCAAAAAATTGCAAATAAAATCTGTCAATTGAAAGAAATCAGGTCAATTTATGAATTAAATTTAGGAGATAAAACATACTCATAGGAGAAAATAAGTGAGTAACATGATGGATGCACCTAGTGGAGCAGGAACTGTTTAACTTTCTGGAGCACCTGAATTCACCTTTAGTTTTTGGTGGAGTTCATGTCCCTAGATCTTTAATTTTCTGTATTGTATTTTGTCAATACTGTTAATCTTTTTGTCGTTTTGTTTTGACAATTATATTGTCTGTCCTACCAATTACGACTTCTGATTTCAACCTTTTGTATCTACAAACTTTTCTTGTATCAAAAAAACCCTGACCTACTGCTTACTTATCTATAATGTATACCTTAATAAGTACATACTTTTCTTTTCCTTCAGCTTTGACAATGGTTCGTAATATTCTTCCTCTAATGATAATGTTTTCTTCTTTTCCATATTTATTTTTGTGTTGTTTCTTATTTGTTTTATTTTTTTTTTCCCTGAATGTTACATCGTCATTATCCATCATTTTACAGAAATTTTCTTCTTTCTTCTTCCTTTTGTATTTGTTTTTCTTTTTATCTGTCTTTCTATCTTGGCTTACTTTAATAATATAACGTTTGCCAACAGTATCTACATTTATTGTCATTTGTCCATGTTCCTCATCTAATTTTCTTCTTTTTGTTATATTTCCACATGCATCTCGCTGTATAATTTCTGAAAGAATAGAAATTATCAAAATAAATTCAGGAGTATTTCATCAAACTTGTGTATTGCAGTTCTCCATACTAACATATAAAATGACAAAGTTGATCAATTTTATGAAAAAATAAAAATAAACAGAAGGTCAACAGACTTAAGGTGTGATTGTTGCTTTAATGCTAAGTGAGCAATATTTTAAGCTATGTGATGGAGAGAACAAGTTGCATTAAATGATGATGAAGTCTGTTTTGGACTTGACCCAACATGCTTAGTTGGATTTTTTATAGTGCAAGTTCACTGAAACAACAGTCAGCTGTTAGACATGTCGCTCGACTCAAGACACATTATCTTGATTCTCAGTCAATCATTTTGCTCTTACTCCTTAATACTGTGTGTTCAGAGTAGAAGCAGCAAATACCAATTTCATATTATATGGTGTGACCTGACCGGAGTTCCTGCCCTTGATCTACTGCACTGAGAATGGTAACCAATATGCCACCGATGCAGTTATGCACAGCTTAAAGATAAAAAAAATAATACATGTATGACAATGACGGTGGCATAGAGGATATGCATGCATTACATCACAAAAGTGCAGATACATGTATGTAGCTTAAAATATATTCTAGTTATATCTAATAATCTTTGATATCTACTTAACTAAATCACATAATTATTTATGTCCCCATGATGGGGCATTTAAATATTTCCCTTATCCGTCTTTCCATCCATTATATTTTAGCTACATGTTTCATCTTAAGTTTCCCGTGGCCAATGTTTTGAAATTTTTATAATTGTCTTTCACAACAATACACAGGTTAAGTTCAAATTTGATTTCTGTTATGGTTCCAGTTAATTGAATTTTTTTAATTTGTGGTTGTTGTGTTAGGTAAAAGAGAATTTAGCAATTATTCCTTTTATGATTCCAGAGTTATCTCCCTTAGTTTGAAAATGGTAAATTTGTGGTTTTCATGTTCTAACTTCAGTTTCACTTGACCAAACGTTTTAAAATATTTCAACAATAATTTTGACCACAAAACACAGGTCAAGTTTTATTTTGGCTTTAATATCTTGTACAATACCAGAGTTATTACTCTTAATTGATTGAAAAAGACAGTTTTCTGGTGTTCATTTTCTTTAGTTTAGTTTCCCATAACCAGCTGAAACTACATGTGTTTTGTGCTCTACCATGCACATAGCTATTAGTTTAATATGAACTGGTAACATGAGTTTCTGTGTCTTATGGACACATTCTTCTTTTACTTATTTCATGCTTAGCTAATAAAAAAAAATTCAATTCAATGTTGAGCGTAATCTAAATCATTTTAAAAAACAGAGATGCTCTATGCTATGATAATCTCAAATAGAAAACACGTACATGTATATATATTTGGTTTGGTTTGGTTTATAGTGTTTAGCACCAAGTTACTAACAATCTTTATCACATATTGTTGTATCGAGTATACCTCACCCGGAACTGGGCTCAAACTCACAACTTCAGTGGTGATAGGCACTGATTGCACTGGTAGTGGTAAATCCAACTACAATACGATCACGAGCATGACGATCCTTTATTAGATATTAAATGATTCCGAATTTAAATTACTTTAAAAATAAATAAAAGAATAATATAATGTATATGCTTAAATAAAATATTGTAGTAAGAACCGATATACATTTGTAACTGTCACCACCTTGGTCCAAAAATTAGCTATTGTAGCTAAGCTGTGTTTTTTTTATATCTACTGTACTACCGTGAAGTTAGATATCAAATTTCTAAGAAATGGAATTCATCTTTTATCAACATTAATATTCAAAGACGATTCATTGAAAATGTATGTATCATCAGTGTACCAGGGATATCGGTGTTGATAATTGAATGTATTGGACCACTAGACCATAGCATACCTTTAAACTATGAATGGGAGAGAGAGATTGTTGCTTAATGCCAAATGAGTAAGTTTTCAGCGATATCATGGAGAGAACAAGATGTATTCGATGACATGATGATGTCTGCTATGTACTAGACCAACACACTTGGTTGGAATATTATATTGAAGCTTGCAGATAGACATGTTCTCAACTGATTATCCTGATTTTAAGCCAACCAGTCTTTGCTCTTACTCCTTAATGTTATGTGATTAGTGGAGAAGTAACATATACCAATTTCATAATATTTGGTTTGACCGACCGGGGCTCAAACTCATGAAATCCTAGACTCAAGGTGAACATGTCAACCATTACATCACCAATGTGGTTCATAAAATAAATAACATAGGAAGAGAGATACATACTTATTAGATAATTTAAATAAACAAGGATGTTTTACATAATAACATAGGAAGAGAGATACATACTTATTAGGTAATTTAAATAAACAAGGATGTTTTACATAATAAGATAGGAAGAGAGATACATACTTATTAGGTAATTTAAATAAACAAGGATGTTTTACATAATAAGATAGGAAGAGAGATACATACTTATTAGGTAATTTAAATAAACAAGGATGTTTTACATAATAAGACAGGAAGAGAGATACATACTTAGTAGGTAATTTAAATAAACAAGGATGTTTTACATAATAAGATAGGAAGAGAGATACATACTTATTAGGTAATTTAAATAAACAAGGATGTTTTACATAATAAGATAGGAAGAGAGATACATACTTATTAGGTAATTTAAATAAACAAGGATGTTTTACATAATAAGATACGAAGAGAGATACATACTTATTAGGTAATTTAAATAAACAAGGATGTTTTATATAATAAGATAGGAAGAGAGATACATACTTATTAGATAATTTAAATAAACAAGGATGTTTTACATAATAAGATAGGAAGAGAGATACATACTTATTAGGTAATTTAAATAAACAAGGATGTTTTACATAATAAGATAGGAAGAGAGATACATAATTATTAGGTAATTTAAATAAACAAGGATGTTTTACATAAATAAGATAGGAAGAGAGATACATAATTATTAGGTAATTTAAATAAACAAGGATGTTTTACATAAATAAGATAGGAAGAGAGATACATAATTATTAGGTAATTTAAATAAACAAGGATGTTTTACATAAATAAGATAGGAAGAGAGATACATAATTATTAGGTAATTTAAATAAACAAGGATGTTTTATATAATAAGATATGAAGAGAGATACATACTTATTAGGTAATTTAAATAAACAAGGATGTTTTATATAATAAGATAGGAAGAGAGATACATACTTATTAGGTAATTTAAATAAACAAGGATGTTTTACATAATAAGATAGGAAGAGAGATACATACTTATTAGGTAATATAAATAAACAAGGATGTTTTACATAATAAGATAGGAAGAGAGATACATACTTATTAGGTAATATAAATAAACAAGGATGTTTTACATAATAAGATAGGAAGAGAGATACATACTTATTAGGTAATTTAAATAAACAAGGATGTTTTATATAATAAGATAGGAAGAGAGATACATACTTATTAGGTAATTTAAATAAACAAGGATGTTTTATATAATAAGATAGGAAGAGAGATACATACTTATTAGGTAATTTAAATAAACAAGGATGTTTTATATAATAAGATAGGAAGAGAGATACATACTTATTAGGTAATTTAAATAAACAAGGATGTTTTATATAATAAGATAGGAAGAGAGATACATACTTATTAGGTAATTTAAATAAACAAGGATGTTTTACATAATAAGATAGGAAGAGAGATACATACTTATTAGGTAATTTAAATAAACAAGGATGTTTTATATAATAAGATAGGAAGAGAGATACATACTTAGTAGGTAATTTAAATAAACAAGGATGTTTTATATAATAAGATAGGAAGAGAGATACATACTTATTAGGTAATTTAAATAAACAAGGATGTTTTATATAATAAGATAGGAAGAGAGATACATACTTATTAGGTAATTTAAATAAACAAGGATGTTTTATATAATAAGATAGGAAGAGAGATACATACTTATTAGGTAATTTAAATAAACAAGGATGTTTTATATAATAAGATAGGAAGAGAGATACATACTTATTAGGTAATTTAAATAAACAAGGATGTTTTACATAATAAGATAGGAAGAGAGATACATACTTAGTAGGTAATTTAAATAAACAAGGATGTTTTACATAATAAGATAGGAAGAGAGATACATACTTATTAGGTAATATAAATAAACAAGGATGTTTTATATAATAAGATAAGAAGAGAGATACATACTTATTAGGTAATTTAAATAAACAAGGATGTTTTACATAATAAGATAGGAAGAGAGATACATACTTAGTAGGTAATTTAAATAAACAAGGATGTTTTACATAATAAGATAGGAAGAGAGGTACATACTTATTAGGTCATTTAAATAAACAAGGATGTTTTACATAAATAAGATTGGAAGAGAGATACATAATTATTAGGTAATTTAAATAAACAAGGATGTTTTATATAATAAGATAGGAAGAGAGATACATACTTATTAGGTAATTCAAATAAACAAGGATGTTTTATATAATAAGATAGGAAGAGAGATACATACTTATTAGATAATTTAAATAAACAAGGATGTTTTACATAATAAGATAGGAAGAGAGATACATACTTATTAGGTAATTTAAATAAACAAGGATGTTTTACATAATAAGATAGGAAGAGAGATACATACTTAGTAGGTAATTTAAATAAACAAGGATGTTTTATATAATAAGATAGGAAGAGAGATACATACTTAGTAGGTAATTTAAATAAACAAGGATGTTTTACATAAATAAGATAGGAAGAGAGATACATAATTATTAGGTAATTTAAATAAACAAGGATGTTTTACATAATAAGATAGGAAGAGAGATACATACTTATTAGGTCATTTAAATAAACAAGGATGTTTTACATAAATAAGATAGGAAGAGAGATACATAATTATTAGGTAATTTAAATAAACAAGGATGTTTTATATAATAAGATAGGAAGAGAGATACATACTTATTAGGTAATTTAAATAAACAAGGATGTTTTATATAATAAGATAGGAAGAGAGATACATACTTATTAGATAATTTAAATAAACAAGGATGTTTTACATAATAAGATAGGAAGAGAGATACATAATTATTAGGTAATTTAAATAAACAAGGATGTTTTACATAATAAGATAGGAAGAGAGATACATACTTATTAGGTCATTTAAATAAACAAGGATGTTTTACATAAATAAGATAGGAAGAGAGATACATACTTATTAGGTAATTTAAATAAACAAGGATGTTTTACATAAATAAGATAGGAAGAGAGATACATACTTATTAGGTCATTTAAATAAACAAGGATGTTTTACATAAATAAGATAGGAAGAGAGATACATAATTATTAGGTCATTTAAATAAACAAGGATGTTTTATATAATAAGATAGGAAGAGAGATACATACTTATTAGGTCATTTAAATAAACAAGGATGTTTTGCATAAATAAGATAGGAAGAGAGATACATACTTATTAGGTAATTGAAATAAACAAGGATGTTTTACATAAATAAGATAGGAAGAGAGATACATAATTATTAGGTAATTTAAATAAACAAGGATGTTTTACATAAATAAGATAGGAAGAGAGATACATAATTATTAGGTCATTTAAATAAACAAGGATGTTTTACATAATAAGATAGGAAGAGAGATACATACTTATTAGGTCATTTAAATAAACAAGGATGTTTTGCATAAATAAGATAGGAAGAGAGATACATACTTATTAGGTAATTTAAATAAACAAGGATGTTTTACATAATAAGATAGGAAGAGAGATACATACTTATTAGGTAATTTAAATAAACAAAGATGTTTTATATAATAAGATAGGAAGAGAGATACATACTTATTAGGTAATTTAAATAAACAAGGATGTTTTATATAATAAGATAGGAAGAGAGATACATACTTATTAGGTAATTTAAATAAACAAGGATGTTTTATATAATAAGATAGGAAGAGAGATACATACTTATTAGGTAATTTAAATAAACAAGGATGTTTTATATAATAAGATAGGAAGAGAGATACATACTTATTAGGTAATATAAATAAACAGGGATGTTTTACATAATAAGATAGGAAGAGAGATACATACTTATTAGGTAATTTAAATAAACAAGGATGTTTTACATAAAAAGATAGGAAGAGAGATACATACTTATTAGGTAATTTAAATAAACAAAGATGTTTTATATAATAAGATAGGAAGAGAGATACATACTTATTAGGTAATTTAAATAAACTAGGATGTTTTATATAATAAGATAGGAAGAGAGATACATACTTATTAGGTAATTTAAATAAACAAGGATGTTTTACATAATAAGATAGGAAGAGAGATATATACTTATTAGGTAATTTAAATAAACTAGGATGTTTTATATAATAAGATAGGAAGTGAGATACATACTTATTAGGTAATTTAAATAAACAAGGATGTTTTACATAATAAGATAGGAAGAGAGATACATACTTATTAGGTAATTTAAATAAACAAGGATGTTTTACATAATAAGATAGGAAGAGAGATACATACTTATTAGGTAATTTAAATAAACAAGGATGTTTTACATAATAAGATAGGAAGAGAGATACATACTTATTAGGTAATTTAAATAAACAAAGATGTTTTATATAATAAGATAGGAAGAGAGATACATACTTATTAGGTAATCTAAATAAACTAGGATGTTTTATATAATAAGATAGGAAGAGAGATACATACTTATTAGGTAATTTAAATAAACTAGGATGTTTTATATAATAAGATAGGAAGAGAGATACATACTTATTAGGTAATTTAAATAAACAAGGATGTTTTACATAATAAGATAGGAAGAGAGATACATACTTATTAGGTAATTTAAATAAACAAGGATGTTTTATATAATAAGATAGGAAGAGAGATACATACTTATTAGGTAATTTAAATAAACAAGGATGTTTTACATAATAAGATAGGAAGAGAGATACATACTTATTAGGTAATTTAAATAAACAAAGATGTTTTATATAATAAGATAGGAAGAGAGATACATACTTATTAGGTAATTTAAATAAACAAAGATGTTTTATATAATAAGATAGGAAGAGAGATACATACTTATTAGGTAATTTAAATAAACTAGGATGTTTTATATAATAAGATAGGAAGAGAGATACATACTTATTAGGTAATTTAAATAAACAAGGATGTTTTATATAATAAGATAGGAAGAGAGATACATACTTATTAGGTAATTTAAATAAACAAAGATGTTTTATATAATAAGATAGGAAGAGAGATACATACTTATTAGGTAATTTAAATAAACTAGGATGTTTTATATAATAAGATAGGAAGAGAGATACATACTTATTAGGTAATTTAAATAAACAAGGATGTTTTACATAATAAGATAGGAAGAGAGATACATACTTATTAGGTAATTTAAATAAACTAGGATGTTTTATATAATAAGATAGGAAGAGAGATACATACTTATTAGGTAATTTAAATAAACAAAGATGTTTTATATAATAAGATAGGAAGAGAGATACATACTTATTAGGTAATTTAAATAAACTAGGATGTTTTATATAATAAGATAGGAAGAGAGATACATACGTATTAGGTAATTTAAATAAACAAGGATGTTTTACATAATAAGATAGGAAGAGAGATACATACTTATTAGGTAATTTAAATAAACAAAGATGTTTTATATAATAAGATAGGAAGAGAGATACATACTTATTAGGTAATTTAAATAAACAAGGATGTTTTATATAATAAGATAGGAAGAGAGATACATACTTAGTAGGTAATTTAAATAAACTAGGATGTTTTACATATTAAGATAGGAAGAGAGATACATACTTATTAGGTAATTTAAATAAACAAGGATGTTTTACATAATAAGATAGGAAGAGAGATACATACTTATTAGGTAATTTAAATAAACAAGGATGTTTTACATAATAAGATAGGAAGAGAGATACATATACTTATTAGGTAATTTAAATAAACAAGGATGTTTTACATAATAAGATAGGAAGAGAGATACATACTTATTAGGTAATTTAAATAAACAAGGATGTTTTACATAATAAGATAGGAAGAGAGATACATACTTATTAGGTAATTTAAATAAACAAGGATGTTTTACATAAATAAGGTTTTATTACAGAGATTGTGTCTATTATAACCACTAATGTCAATTGTTAAATTGTCCATTGTGTACTTTAAATCCTTTACTACTATTGGATGGTGATTTATTAAATTTCTTCTTGTCTTTCTTGGATTTGTCTGTAAATAAATAACGTAGAAACATCATACAATGTAATAAAACAAGGGTAAAAAAAGTTTTATTACTGACGATAAAACAATATCCCTTACTAGAGCATTTCACATATTTTTTTTGAGTGAGTGATTGTTGTTTAACACCAACTTAGCAAATTTCAGCTATATCATGGAACAACTCAGCAATTTTCCAGCAATATCATGGCAAGAACATGTTAATTTTCAATGAGATGATGATGAGGTTTGCTTTGTATTAGACCAACACACATAGTTGGATTTTTATAGTGCTAGCTCACTGAAACAACAGTACCCAGATAGATATGTCGTCCCACTCGGACGCATTATTCTGATACCAAGCCAACCAGTCTTTGCTCAATCTCCTTAATGCTGCATGCTTAGTGGAAAAGCAACTAATACCAATTTCATAATCTTTGATTGTCAAACCGATCAGGGTTCGAAACCACAATCAACCGCACTCGAGGCGAGCATGCTAACCATTACACCACCGATGCGGTTGTATTTCGTTTGAAATAAACTATGTAATTACCACCACAACAAACTAGAACTGTGACCTCACTGAGTGATACCCCCCGCTTGCAATACTGTGATGTTCAAACTTTGGAATACAGGTATATTAGCAAGTTACCTATGAAAAATGAATGGATATGGAGTTATGTCAAGGAGACAACATCCCATCTCCAAAAATAAATTAACCAAGAACATACATCTAGGGGTCGCCACAAGGTCTTCAACAAAGTGGGATTGTATAAAACCAATACGGTTTCATCAGTATACATGAGGATTACAACATTTCCTAACTTTTTTACAAGAGAATATAGGTCACATCAAATGTTATTAATTCAAAATTAGCTTACATCACCTTCCAAATTTTTGAGAGGAACCATATTCCTTCATGCACATCTGCAGGTAGTGTAATACAACTGTGTAAAGTTTCATAAAAATTCAATAAGCAGTTTAGTAGGAGTTGCACTTACAAGGTACATGCCCTCCTTCTTTTCATGAAAGTACAAGTTGAATTATCTCCCCTTCCAAATATTGGATTTCTTCATGCACATCTGCAGGTAGTGTACTACAACTGTGCAAAGTTTCACAAAAATCCAATAAGCCGTTTAGGAGGAGTTGTGCTTACAAGGTACACGACCCTCCTTTTCGTGAAAGTATAAGTTGAATTATCTTCCCTTCTAAATTTTTGAGAGGAACCATATTCCTTCATGCACATCTGCAGGTAGTGTAATACAACTGTGTAAAGTTTCATAAAAATTCAATAAGCAGTTTAGTAGGAGTTGCGCTTACAAGGTACATGCCCTCCTTCTTTTCGTGAAAGTACAAGTTGAATTATCTCCCCTTCCAAATATTGGATTTCTTCATGCACATCTGCAGGTTGTGTACTACAACTGTGCAAAGTTTCACAAAACTCCAATAAGCCACTTAGGAGGAGTTGCGCTTAGAAGGTACACGACCCCCCTTTTCTTGAAAGTATAAGTTGAATTATCTCCCCTTCTAAATTTTAGACAGCAACAGTATTCCTTCATGCACATCTGCAGGTTGTGTACTACAACTGTGTAAAGTTTCATAAAAATTCAATAAGCAGTTTAGTAGGAGTTGCACTTACAAGGTACATGCCGCTCCCTTTTCGTGAAAGTATAAGTTGAATTATCTCCCCTTTTAAATTTTGGCCAGCAACCATATTTCTTCATGCACATCTGCAGGTAGTGTACTACAAACGTGTAAAGTTTCATAAAAATCCAATAAGCCGTTTAGGAGGAGTTGCACTTACAAGGTACATGGATGGACGGACGGACAGGGTGATTCCTATATACCCTCCCAAACTTTGTTTGCGGGGGGTATGAATACTAAAAGATACCTGCATGATGTAAAATTTAAAAGATTTTGTAGTTTATATCAATAAAACATTTTTGAATATAGACACACACAGTGAAAGCATAACAAATGTGCACTGAATGAATTTCTTTTTAAAGAATCAAAACAGCTTCATTTCAAACTTGATCACATTGTTTAGATTTATTATTTCTTAGTTGTACAGGGTTAAGTGTTTAATATTATGTTGTTTAGTGCCACTTTCAACAATGTTTCAGCTATATCGTTGTTGTAGAGGTTTTATTGAATAAGATATATTCTAAGATCAATCAGACTGTAATATAATAGTCCCCCTTTTATAAGATCACTCCAACCAAATATTTCAGATTCACTGGGATGGTAAAATACTACAAAATTGACCTCCAAGAGAGGCCACCCCTCTTATAAGACTACTCCAACCAAATATTTCAGATTCACTGGGATGGTAAAATACTACAAAATTGACCTCCAAGAGAGGCCACCCCTCTTATAAGACCACTCCAACCAAATATTTCAGATTCACTGGGATGGTAAAATAATACAAAATTGACCTCCAAGAGAGGCCACCCCTCTTATAAGACCACTCCAACCAAATATTTCAGATTCACTGGGATGGTAAAATACTACAAAATTGACCTCCAAGAGAGGCCACCCCTCTTATAAGACCACTCCAACCAAATATTTCAGATTCACTGGGATGGTAAAATACTACAAAATTGACCTCCAAGAGAGGCCACCCCTCTTATAAGACCACTCCAACCAAATATTTCAGATTCACTGGGATGGTAAAATACTACAAAATTGACCTCCAAGAGAGGCCACCCCTCTTATAAGACCACTCCAACCAAATATTTCAGATTCACTGGGATGGTAAAATACTACAAAATTGACCTCCAAGAGAGGCCACCCCTCTTATAAGACCACTCCAACCAAATATTTCAGATTCACTGGGATGGTAAAATACTACAAAATTGACCTCCAAGAGAGGCCACCCCTCTTATAAGACCACTCCAACCAAATATTTCAGATTCAATGGGATGGTAAAATACTACAAAATTGACCTCCAAGAGAGTCCAACCCTCTAATAAGACCACTCCAACCAAATATTTCAGATTCACTGGGATGGTAAAATACTACAAAATTGACCTCCAAGAGAGGCCACCCCTCTTATAAGACTACTCCAACCAAATATTTCAGATTCACTGGGATGGTAAAATACTACAAAATTGACCTCCAAGAGAGTCCAACCCTCTTATAAGACCACTCCAACCAAATATTTCAGATTCACTGGGATGGTAAAATACTACAAAATTGACCTCCAAGAGAGGCCACCCTTCTTATAAGACCAAAACAACCAAAGATTTCAGATTCACTGGGATGGTAAAATACAACAAAATTGACCTCCAAGAGAGGCCACCCCTCTTATAAGACCACTCCAACCAAAGATTTCTGATTCACTGGGATGGTAAAATACTACAAAATTGACCTCAAAGAGAGGCCACCCCTCTTATAAGACCACTCCAACAAAATATTTCAGATGCACTGGGATGGAAAAATACTACAAAATTGTCCCCCTTAATAGAGGCCACCCCTCTTTTAAGACCACTCCAACCAAATATTTCAGATTCACTGGGATGGTAAAATACTACAAAATTGACCTCCAAGAGAGGCCACCCCTCTTATAAGACCACTCCAACCAAATATTTCAGATTCACTGGGATGGTAAAATACTACAAATTTGACCTCCAAGAGAGGCCACCCCTCTTATAAGACCACTCCAACCAAAGATTTCAGATTTACTGGGATGGTAAAATACTACAAAATTTATCTCCAAGAGAGTCCAACCCTCTAATAAGACCACTCCAACCAAATATTTCAGATTCACTGGGATGGTAAAATACTACAAAATTGACCTCCAAGAGAGGCCACCCCTCTTATAAGACCACTCCAACAAAATATTTCAGATTCACTGGGATGGTAAAATACTACAAAATTGACCTCCAGAGAGGCCACCCCTCTTATAAGACCACTCCAACCAAATATTTCAGATTCACTGGGATGGTAAAATACTACAAAATTGACCTCCAAGAGAGGCCACCCCTCTTATAAGACCACTCCAACAAAATATTTCAGATGCACTGGGATGGTAAAATACTACAAAATTGTTCCCCTTAATAGAGGCCACCCTTCTTATAAGACCACAACAACCAAAGATTTCAGTTTCACTGGGATGGTAAAATACTACAAAATTGACCTCCAAGAGAGGCCACCCCTCTTATAAGACCACTCCAACCAAAGATTTCTGATTCACTGGGATGGTAAAATACTACAAAATTGACCTCAAAGAGAGGCCACCCCTCTTATAAGACCACTCCAACAAAATATTTCAGATGCACTGGGATGGTAAAATACTACAAAATTGTCCCCCTTAATAGAGGCCACCCCTCTTTTAAGACCACTCCAACCAAATATTTCAGATTCACTGGGATGGTAAAATACTACAAAATTGACCTCCAAGAGAGGCCACCCCTCTTATAAGACCACTCCAACCAAATATTTCAGATTCACTGGGATGGTAAAATACTACAAATTTGACCTCCAAGAGAGGCCACCCCTCTTATAAGACCACTCCAACCAAAGATTTCAGATTTACTGGGATGGTAAAATACTACAAAATTTATCTCCAAGAAAGTCCAACCCTCTAATAAGACCACTCCAACCAAATATTTCAGATTCACTGGGATGGTAAAATACTACAAAATTGACCTCCAAGAGAGGCCACCCCTCTTATAAGACCACTCCAACCAAAGATTTCTGATTCACTGGGATGGTAAAATACTACAAAATTGACCTCAAAGAGAGGCCACCCCTCTTATAAGACCACTCCAACAAAATATTTCAGATGCACTGGGATGGAAAAATACTACAAAATTGTCCCCCTTGATAGAGGCCACCCCTCTTTTAAGACCACTCCAACCAAATATTTCAGATTCACTGGGATGGTAAAATACTACAAAATTGACCTCCAAGAGAGGCCACCCCTCTTATAAGACCACTCCAACCAAATATTTCAGATTCACTGGGATGGTAAAATACTACAAATTTGACCTCCAAGAGAGGCCACCCCTCTTATAAGACCACTCCAACCAAAGATTTCAGATTTACTGGGATGGTAAAATACTACAAAATTTATCTCCAAGAGAGTCCAACCCTCTAATAAGACCACTCCAACCAAATATTTCAGATTCACTGGGATGGTAAAATACTACAAAATTGACCTCCAAGAGAGGCCACCCCTCTTATAAGACCACTCCAACAAAATATTTCAGATTCACTGGGATGGTAAAATACTACAAAATTGACCTCCAAGAGAGGCCACCCCTCTTATAAGACCACTCCAACCAAATATTTCAGATTCACTGGGATGGTAAAATACTACAAAATTGACCTCCAAGAGAGGCCACCCCTCTTATAAGACCACTCCAACAAAATATTTCAGATGCACTGGGATGGTAAAATACTACAAAATTGTTCCCCTTAATAGAGGCCACCCCTGTTATAAGACCACTCCAACCAAATATTTCAGATTCACTGGGATGGTAAAATACTACAAAATTGACCTCCAAGAGAGGCCACCCCTCTTATAAGACCACTCCAACCAAATATTTCAGATTCACTGGGATGGTAAAATACTACAAAATTGACCTCCAAGAGAGGCCACCCCTCTTATAAGACCACTCCAACCAAATATTTCAGATTCACTGGGATGGTAAAATACTACAAAATTGACCTCCAAGAGAGGCCACCCCTCTTATAAGACCACTCCAACAAAATATTTCAGATGCACTGGGATGGTAAAATACTACAAAATTGTCCCTCTTAATAGAGGCCACCCCTCTTATAAGACCACTCCAACCAAATATTTCAGATTCACTGGGATGGTAAAATACTACAAAATTGACCTCCAAGAGAGGCCACCCCTCTTATAAGACCACTCCAACCAAATATTTCAGATTCACTGGGATGGTAAAATACTACAAAATTGACCTCCAAGAGAGGTCACCCCTCTTATAAGACCACTCCAACCAAAGATTTCTGATTCACTGGGATGGTAAAATACTACAAAATTGACCTCCAAGAGAGGCCACCCCTCTTATAAGACCACTCCAACCAAATATTTCAGATTCACTGGGATGGTAAAATACTACAAAATTGACCTCCAAGAGAGGCCCACCCCTCTTATAAGATCACTCCAACCAAATATTTCAGATTCACTGGGATGGTAAAATACTACAAAATTGACCTCCAAGAGAGGCCACCCCTCTTATAAGACTACTCCAACCAAATATTTCAGATTCACTGGGATGGTAAAATACTACAAAATTGACCACTTTTTCATTGTAAAAGATGTGGCCTCATAAGAGATGGACAACTGTACATGGAATACAAATGACTTGTTAAACTACATGTACAACTGCCACTATAATATCCAACAAAAATTTTCCCAAATTGTTTAAGAATGTAAAATATCAAGACAATCTGTTTTAAAAAGTTACGTGAAAGTTTATTTTAGATCAAAATATTGTATATCAAAACTGTTATTATGAAAGATCCCATTCAGAGAAATCAGGTCAATTTATGAATTAATTTTAGGAGTTAAAACATAGGAGAAGATGAGTGAGTAACATGATGGGTGCAACAAGTGGAGCAGGAACTCATTAAATTTCTGGACCACCTGAATTCACCTTTGGTGGAGTTTGTGTTGCTCAATTTTTAATTTTCTGCATTGTATTTTGTCAATACTGTTAATCTTTTTGTACTTTTTCTTTTGACAATTATATTGTCTGTTCTTCAAATTCCATCTTCTGATTTCAACCTTTTGTATCTTCAAACTTTTCTGGAAACAACCATGTATAAAAATAGAACCTAACCTACTGTTAACTTATCTATACTGTACACCTTAATAAGAACGTACTTTTCTGTTTCTTCAGCTTTGACAATGGTCCGTAATATTCTTCCTCTAATGATAGAGTTTTCTTCTTATCTTTTTTCTTCTTTCCCACACATTTATTTTTGTGATTTTTCTTATTTGTTTTATTTTTCTTATCCCTGAATATGGCATCGTCATTATCCATCCTTTTACTGAAATTTTCTCCTTTCTTCTTCTTTTCTTTGTATTTGTTTTTCTGTGTCTTTCTATCTTTGCTTACATTATTAATAGAACGTTTGCCAACAGCATCTACATTTATTGAGATGTTTTCATGTTCGTTATCGAATTTTCTTCTTTTTGCTATATTTTCACATTCGTCTCCCTGTATAATTTCTGAAAAGATAGAAATTATCAAAATAAATTCAGGAGTATTTCATCAAAGTTGTGCATTGCAGTTCTCCATACTAACACATAAAACGACAAAGTTGATCAATTTTAAGAAAAAATAAAAATAAACAGAAGGTCAACAGCCTTAAGGTGTGATTGTTGCTTTAATGCTAAGTGAGCAATATTTTATGCTATGTGATGGCAAGAACAAGTTGCATTAAATGATGGTGAAGTCTGCTTTGGACTATAGCTAGACCCAACATGCTTAGTTGGATTTTTTATAGTGCAAGTTCACTGAAACAACAGTCAGCTGGTAGATATGTCGCTCGACTCAGACACATTATCTTGATTCTCAGCCAAGCATTTTGCTCTTACTCCTTAATACTGTGTGTTCAGAATAGAAGCAGCAAATATCAATTTCATATTATATGGTTTGACCTGACTGGAGTTCCTGCCCTTGATCTACTGCACTTGAAACGAGAATGGTAACTAATGTGCCACCAATGCTGTTACACAGTTTTAAGATAAAAGATAATATGACAATGACGGTGGCAAAGAGGATATACATGCATTATATCACAAAAGGGCAGATACATGTGAGTAGTTTAAAATTGTATACTATATCTACTAATCTTTCATATCTACTTAACAAAACACACGATTGGGAATTGAAATATTTCCCTTATCCGTCTTTCCATCCATTATATATTGGTTACATGCTTCATCTTAAGTTTCCCGTTGCCAATGTTTTGAAAATTTGAAAATTGTTTTTCACAACAATACACAGGTTAAGTTCAAATTTGATTCCTGTTATGGTTCCAGTGCTATGCCCATCAATTAATTGAAAATTTTTAATTCGTGGTTGTTGTGGTCTATAATTTCCTTGGGAAAATATTTTGAAATTTTTATACAATGTTTTTAACCACAATACACAGAAAAAGCTAGAATGATTGAGCTATGATTCCAGAGTTATCTCCCTTAAATTGAAAATGGTAAATTTGTGGTTTTCATGCTCTAATTTTAGTTTCACTTGGCCAAATGTTTTAAAATATTTAAACAATGGTTTTGACCACAAAACACAGGTCAAGTTTTATTTTGGCTTTAATATCTTGTATAATACCAGAGTTATTACTCTTAATTGATTGAAAAAGACAGTTTTCTGGTTTTCATTCTTTTTAGTTTAGTTTCCAATAACCAGCTGAAACTACATGTGTTGTCTTCTTTAGCATCCACATAACTCTTAGTTTAATATGAATTGGCAACATGGGTTTCTGTGTCTTATGGACACATTTTTCTTCTATTTATTTCATTATTAACTATTAAAAAAAAATCAATTGAATGTTGATCATAATCTAAATCATTTTAGGGTTAGGGGTTATGGCGTATAATGCCACTTTCAACAATATTTCAGTTATATCGTGGCAGTCAGTTTTATTGGTGGAGGAAACTAGAGTACCCTGAGAAAACCCCTGAACTGGCACAAGTCACTGACAAACTTTATCACATAAGGTTTTATCGAGTACACCTTGCCTGAGCGGGATTCAAACTCACAGTGTTAGTGGTGATAGGCACTGATGGCATAGGTAGTTGTAAATCCAACTACCATATGATCATTACCATGGCGGCACCTAATTCATTTTAGTACAGAGATATTAATATATAACCATACCTGGTTGTCTTTTAGCCATCTTAACATCAAACTTCCTGTACTGTACAGTAATATTAATATAACTTTACTTCGTTGTCTTTTAGCCATCTTGACATCAAACTTCCTGTACTGTGATATAAATGGGTATAATGGTAAAACATGCCTGTCCATTTTTTCTTCTTCACATTCCTGTAAAATAAATGTTACTAATGACAACATTTACAGGGAGGTAATTCTATTTAGAAAATGTAATCTTGTTGACACACAGTAATCTGTCTTCTGTCTGTCTGTCACATATTTGTTTCATGAGTGATAATCTTTCCTCAACTCTGTTTTAATGAAATATGGAAACTTTTTGAAACCTTTTTATATGCTGTGGTCGTGATTGTATGGTAGTTGGATTTACAACACCCCATCACCACTAACGTTGTGAGTTCGACTCGCGCTCAGGCGAGGTGTACTCGATACAACATTATGTGATGAAGTTTTTCAGTGACTTCAGACGGGTTGGTGATTTTCTCTGCTTTCCTTCACAAATCAAACTGACCGCTACAATATAACTGAAATATTGTAGAGAGGGGCATTAAACACCATAACTCTAACATAACCTTGCTTCTTTGGTATGTTAGATTGTAACCCTATGAAAATGTCCAAAAAATTCACTCATTATATTTCTTCTACTTGTTTTTAGTAATAGCCCTTTTTCAAATTTACATCATCATAAGATGGCAGTGCTTTCTATATCGTTCCTGTTGCTCCTGTCGCTTAGCTCTTACAAATGGACCATGTACTGTCTAAAATATAAAAAATATAAATTAACAAAATAAATTATACAGTAATACAATAATAAGTCTGAAAGAAAATAGGGTAGGTAGATCTGACTTTAACAGGTAGGTTAGGTAGGTAGATCTGACTTTAACAGGTAGGTTAGGTAGGTAGATCTGACTTTAACAGGTAGGTTAGGTAGGTAGATCTGACTTTAACAGGTAGGTTAGGTAGGTAGATCTGACTTTAACAGGTAGGTTAGGTAGGTAGATCTGACTTTAACAGGTAGGTTAGGTAGGTAGATCTGACTTTAACAGGTAGGTTAGGTAGGTAGATCTGACTTTAACAGGTAGGTTAGGTAGGTAGATCTGACTTTAACAGGTAGGTTAGGTAGGTAGATCTGACTTTAACAGGTAGGTTAGGTAGGTAGATCTGACTTTAACAGGTAGGTTAGGTAGGTAGATCTGACTTTAACAGGTAGGTTAGGTAGGTAGATCTGACTTTAACAGGTAGGTTAGGTAGGTAGATCTGACTTTAACAGGTAGGTTAGGTAGGTAGATCTGACTTTAACAGGTAGGTTAGGTAGGTAGATCTGACTTTAACAGGTAGGTTAGGTAGGTAGATCTGACTTTAACAGGTAGGTTAGGTAGGTAGATCTGACTTTAACAGGTAGGTTAGGTAGGTAGATCTGACTTTAACAGGTAGGTTAGGTAGGTAGATCTGACTTTAACAGGTAGGTTAGGTAGGTAGATCTGACTTTAACAGGTAGGTTAGGTAGGTAGATCTGACTTTAACAGGTAGGTTAGGTAGGTAGATCTGACTTTAACAGGTAGGTTAGGTAGGTAGATCTGACTTTAACAGGTAGGTTAGGTAGGTAGATCTGACTTTAACAGGTAGGTTAGGTAGGTAGATCTGACTTTAACAGGGTAGGTTAGGTAGGTAGATCTGACTTTAACAGGGTAGGTAGATCTGACTTTAACAGGGTAAGTAGATCTGACTTTAACAGTAGGTAGATCTGACTTTAACAGTAGGTAGATCTGACTTTAACAGGTAGGTTAGGTAGGTAGATCTGACTTTAACAGGTAGGTTAGGTAGGTAGATCTGACTTTAACAGGTAGGTTAGGTAGGTAGATCTGACTTTAACAGGTAGGTTAGGTAGGTAGATCTGACTTTAACAGTAGGTAGATCTGACTTTAACAGGTAGGTAGATCTGACTTTAACAGTAGGTAGATCTGACTTTAACAGGTAGGTTAGGTAGGTAGATCTGACTTTAACAGGTAGGTTAGGTAGGTAGATCTGACTTTAACAGGTAGGTTAGGTAGGTAGATCTGACTTTAACAGTAGGTAGATCTGACTTTAACAGGTAGGTAGATCTGACTTTAACAGTAGGTAGATCTGACTTTAACAGGTAGGTTAGGTAGGTAGATCTGACTTTAACAGGTAGGTTAGGTAGGTAGATCTGACTTTAACAGGATAGGTAGATCTGACTTTAACAGCACTTGTCCAAAATTGGTAGTAAAAAGTTAGGGTAGGCACTAACAAATTAGGATCTGTAGGGTTAGCGGAAACTTAGGTATTTTTTTTATTACCTAAGCATGTCAACATGTTAATTTATAGTCATCATCTTGGTTATTGGTACATTGTGTCAATAGAATTTTAATTAGTAGATTCTGCAGTTTTCCATTTGTTATTATGCACATCTGGTAAATACCAAACTATAAAATAACAATTAATCAGCTGACTGTCATCTTACTGCTAGTTATATTTATGTTCTGTGTAAATGTGCTGATAAGTTTACAATAAAGTTCAAAGAGTAATGGTCTGTAGCACAGATTCTACCTTCCTCCTATGTTAGTAGTCAGTTAACTATGAGTAATGGACTGTAGTACAGATTCTACCTTCCTCCTAGCTAGTAGTCAGTTAACTATGAGTAATGGTCTGTAGCACAGATTCTACCTTCCTCCTAGCTAGTAGTCAGTTAACTATGAGTAATGGACTGTAGTACAGATTCTATCTTCCTCCTAGTTAGTAGTCAGTTAACTATGAGTAATGGTCTGTAGTACAGATTCTACCTTCCTCCTAGCTAGTAGTCAGTTAACTATGAGTAATGGTCTGTAGTACAGATTCTACCTTCCTCCTAGTTAGTAGTCAGTTAACTATGAGTAATGGACTGTAGTACAGATTCTACCTTCCTCCTAGCTAGTAGTCAGTTAACTATGAGTAATGGTCTGAAGCACAGATTCTACCTTCCTCCTAGTTAGTAGTCAGTTAACTAAGAGTAATGGACTGTAGTACAGATTCTACCTTCCTCCTAGCTAGTAGTCAGTTAACTATGAGTAATGGTCTGTAGTACAGATTCTACCTTCCTCCTAGCTAGTAGTCAGTTAACTATGAGTAATGGTCTGTAGTACAGATTCTACCTTCCTCCTAGTTAGTAGTCAGTTAACTATGAGTAATGGTCTGTAGCACAGATTCTACCCTCCTCCTAGTTAGTAGTCAGTTAACTATGAGTAATGGACTGTAGTACAGATTCTACCTTCCTCCTAGCTAGTAGTCAGTTAACTATGAGTAATGGTCTGTAGTACAGATTCTACCTTCCTCCTAGCTAGTAGTCAGTTAACTATGAGTAATGGTCTGTAGTACAGATTCTACCTTCCTCCTAGTTAGTAGTCAGTTAACTATGAGTAATGGACTGTAGTACAGATTCTACCTTCCTCCTAGCTAGTAGTCAGTTAACTATGAGTAATGGTCTGTAGCACAGATTCTACCTTCCTCCTAGCTAGTAGTCAGTTAACTATGAGTAATGGTCTGAAGCACAGATTCTACCTTCCTCCTAGCTAGTAGTCAGTTAACTATGAGTAATGGTCTGTAGCACAGATTCTACCTTCCTCCTAGCTAGTAGTCAGTTAACTATGAGTAATGGTCTGTAGCACAGATTCTACCTTCCTCCTAGCTAGTAGTCAGTTAACTATGAGTAATGGTCTGTAGCACAGATTCTACCTTCCTCCTAGCTAGTAGTCAGTTAACTATGAGTAATGGTCTGAAGCACAGATTCTACCTTCCTCCTAGTTAGTAGTCAGTTAACTAAGAGTAATGGACTGTAGCACAGATTCTACCTTCCTCCTAGTGAGTAGTCAGTTAACTATGAGTAATGGACTGTAGTACAGATTCTACCTTCCTCCTAGTTAGTAGTCAGTTAACTATGAGTAATGGTCTGTAGCACAGATTCTACCTTCCTCCTAGTTAGTAGTCAGTTAACTATGAGTAATGGACTGTAGTACAGATTCTACCTTCCTCCTAGCTAGTAGTCAGTTAACTATGAGTAATGGTCTGTAGTACAGATTCTACCTTCCTCCTAGCTAGTAGTCAGTTAACTATGAGTAATGGTGGGTAGTACAGATTCTACCTTCCTCCTAGCTAGTAGTCAGTTAACTATGAGTAATGGTCTGTAGTACAGATTCTACCTTCCTCCTAGCTAGTAGTCAGTTAACTATGAGTAATGGTCTGTAGTACAGATTCTACCTTCCTCCTAGCTAGTAGTCAGTTAACTATGAGTAATGGACTGTAGTACAGATTCTACCTTCCTCCTAGCTAGTAGTCAGTTAACTATGAGTAATGGTCTGAAGCACAGATTCTACCTTCCTCCTAGTTAGTAGTCAGTTAACTATGAGTAATGGACTGTAGTACAGATTCTACCTTCCTCCTAGCTAGTAGTCAGTTAACTATGAGTAATGGTCTGTAGTACAGATTCTACCTTCCTCCTAGCTAGTAGTCAGTTAACTATGAGTAATGGACTGTAGTACAGATTCTACCTTCCTCCTAGCTAGTAGTCAGTTAACTATGAGTAATGGTCTGTAGTACAGATTCTACCTTCCTCCTAGCTAGTAGTCAGTTAACTATGAGTAATGGTCTGTAGTACAGATTCTACCTTCCTCCTAGCTAGTAGTCAGTTAACTATGAGTAATGGTCTGTAGTACAGATTCTACCTTCCTCCTAGCTAGTAGTCAGTTAACTATGAGTAATGGTCTGTAGTACAGATTCTACCTTCCTCCTAGTTAGTAGTCGGTTAACTATGAGTAATGGACTGTAGTACAGATTCTACCTTCCTCCTAGTTAGTAGTCAGTTAACTTTGAGTAATGGTCTGTAGCACAGATTCTACCTTCCTCCTAGCTAGTAGTCAGTTAACTATGAGTAATGGCCTGTAGTACAGATTCTACCTTCCTCCTAGCTAGTAGTCAGTTAACTAAGAGTAATGGTCTGTAGTACAGATTCTACCTTCCTCCTAGCTAGTAGTCAGTTAACTATGAGTAATGGTCTGTAGTACAGATTCTACCTTCCTCCTAGCTAGTAGTCAGTTAACTAAGAGTAATGGACTGTAGTACAGATTCTACCTTCCTCCTAGTTAGTAGTCAGTTAACTATGAGTAATGGCCTGTAGTACAGATTCTACCTTCCTCCTAGCTAGTAGTCAGTTAACTAAGAGTAATGGACTGTAGTACAGATTCTACCTTCCTCCTAGTTAGTAGTCAGTTAACTATGAGTAATGATCTGTAGCACAGATTCTACCTTCCTCCTAGTTAGTAGTCAGTTAACTATGAGTAATGGTCTGTAGTACAGATTCTACCTTCCTCCTAGCTAGTAGTCAGTTAACTAAGAGTAATGGACTGTAGTACAGATTCTACCTTCCTCCTAGTTAGTAGTCAGTTAACTATGAGTAATGGCCTGTAGTACAGATTCTACCTTCCTCCTAGCTAGTAGTCAGTTAACTATGAGTAATGGCCTGTAGTACAGATTCTACCTTCCTCCTAGCTAGTAGTCAGTTAACTAAGAGTAATGGACTGTAGTACAGATTCTACCTTCCTCCTAGTTAGTAGTCAGTTAACTATGAACATTCATTCACCTTGTTATTGTACTGTCCATGTATATGTTGTCATTCATCTTTGTAATAGTATAAGAACAGGGAAGGGTTGGGATTCCATTAATCGGCTTAACCTCACCACTTTTTGGTCTGTCCCAAACCAGGACCTAGATTTCCAGTGACATATGTCATGGTCTTGTTTTGGTGTGTTCAGGTAGTTAAGGTGAACGTTGATTGTTTCTTTTAATTTGTTGATAATGGAGGAATTGTATATAATTAGTTAAACTCGATTTAGGCAAACAACTTATTTTGTATGACCAAAGGGGAATAACTCTAGGAATAATTATTTCAGAAATATTTTAAATAATTTATTCTGGGAAACCACTGAACCATTTGAAATCACATTTGACTGGAACCTTCCTTTGATAGTCCTTAACAAAATGTATATTATTCATGTTGATCAGAAATCCAAGATGACAGCCACAGCAGTACATTTGTCCTGCAGTGGTGGCCATCTAGGATATTTGATCACTAACACAAAATTGTATGAGGACCTGGTCATGTAATAAACATTTATACAGAAAGGTAGATATTTTGAAATTTACAATGTTCAGGCCATACCAAGAGCCAATCATGACAAGTTTTGTTCTATTTGGGCTGATGGTGTCTGAGAAAAATATTGGAAATTGAAATAAAAGACAACAGATAATGGATTCAACACCTCTCTTGAACTTTTCGGGTTACGATTTCACGGTCAGCTTGTTCAGATAAAAGACTAATTACCTATACAAGAATATGAAAACGACATATGGATTATTGCATCTTAGAAGGTGAGAAAAAGGGCCCTAACTCCCATTAATCTGGTCCATTTGGAAAATCGTAGCAATATGTGCATGCTCATATCATACCAAGACACTATACCAACTATGAATTTAAGTTCCTACACAAGAATACTATGAAAGGGACATATGGAAAACCATTGAAGAAGTCATAAAAGGGGACATACACATGTAACTGCAATCACATATGTTCATATCCTACCTAGACAGCATAACAAATATGAACTAGCTCTGTGAATAGGTAAAAGACTTAATTACCTACACAAGACAATGGCATGACCAGATGAAAGAACAGACAAGGGCAATCCATCCAGTATGCACACCACTGTATGTTAGTTAGTGGGGGTATAATTATCAATATCCTTCCTGCAAAGTACAATATTGTACAGGTTGATGGCAGTTAAAAGACTTTATTATGAAAAGAAAATTAAAACAATTCCATCAATATCGTATATGCATATCAGAATAAAAAGCAAACATGTATATGTATATCTTTATATATGTGTACAGTAATAGTCTAATTGCATGATAAACATATATTTAAGTCTATATTGCATGTCATGATGATATTATAATATCAAATTACAGTTTAATTATGATTGGTTTTTTTAAACATGCAAACAATGAATAACAATTATATCTGAACAGAACCAAAACATTTATATATCTGTATCACATTATCAAACTTTGTGAGTTGAAGAGTTTCCTCCCTTTACTGATTATAATGAAGCAGATTTGTCTTTCCTTGGTACTTGTAGTCTCCATGGTTGTAATGGTGGAATCAACTTGTAATCATAAACTGGGTAAGTAAAATTATTGTAATGGTTACGGTCCTCACCTCGAGTGTGGTAGATCATGGATTTGAGTCCTGGTCAGGTCAAATCAAACCAAACACAATAACATTTGTATTTACATCTTTCCACTTGGCACACCACATTAAGGAGTAAGGGTAAAGATTTATTGGCTCAGAATCAGAATAGTGTGTCATAGTGGAGTATCATGTCTACACCAGGACTGTTGTTTCAGTGAGCTAGCACTATTAAAAATCCAACTAAGCCTGTTGGTCTAGTACAAAGCAGACATCATCATCTCATTGAAATGTAACTTGTTCTTACCATGATACAGCTGACAAATTGCTCCACTGGTGTTAAACAACAATCACTCACTCACTTAATATTTTGTGAGTTTGATGATTTTCATAGACACAGACACACAGTATGTCTATCATATCTACCACAAACATTTCCTTCTAAATTTCATTCTACTTACTTCAAACTAAATAATAGGGATACAACTAGGTATTTTACAGTAATATGTGGTTAAGCTAAGTATGGTTTTTAACACCACTTTCAACAATATTTCAGTTATATCGTGGCTGTCAGATTTACTGGTGGAGGAAACTGGAGTACCTGGACAAAACCGTCGACCTGCTGCAAGTCACTGACAAACTTTATTACATAATGTTGCATCGAGTACATCTAGCCTGAGCAGGATTTGAACTTGCAACGTTAGTGGTGAAGGCATTGATTGCATAGGTAGTTGTAAATCCAACTACCATATGATCACAACCATGACCACAATGGCCCCTAGTATTTGGGGTCAAAAACTGTTACATATGATATCTACAAACAGTGATATATGTATCTATTTTTATATTTATTTTCAGAGGCCTCCTTGTTTGATGATCTCCTCAATATGATGAGAAAATATAAAGGCTCTTCACGTAAGTCTATCTATTATAACAGCTTGCAGTCTTATCACTAATTCATTGACCAAGTTTTAAACGCTATCTTAATATCAATAAAACAGAATTTTTCATGCATCCTTGGAGTGGGTGTTGAATGGTTGTGCACTTAATTGAAAAGTAACAAAACGACGAAATAAAAAGTCTGCGAATATCACATTTTCTGCCAATCCACGAAAATTTATACCAACGAAAATTAGTAAATCCACAGTATCTGTTTATTAAACAATGGTTTTCATTCAAACAGAATGGTGGTTTCTCAGAATAAGACATTTTAAATTTTCCTATTGGCTGCTGTTCACTTTTTTGAAATGAAGCAAATGTTGTTATTTGGTATATGTATCCTGTATACTTCAGACACATAGAAAACAAATCTAAAGTTTATTTGTATGACACTTGCATGGTTCACTTATACCACTCCATACTTCTTACGTAAACCTTTGTGATTTGTTACAGGTTGCTCTGGTTACAAGAATGAAATACCTGCTTTCTCAGCATCCAGATCCAAGTCAAAATCACTTGGACCAGGGGAGATAATTTTGTTTGATAAAGTCTGGACAAATGTTGGAAATGGTTATAATCCCAATACAGGAAAGTTTACAGCTCCCAAAAGTGGCCTATATCAAATATCGGGTACTGTCATGTCAGCACCTGGGAAGTACCTACATGTCTATCTGTTCAAGAACGATAAACAAACTGTATCTCTTTATACTGGCACAGGTTATGCTACAGGGACAGTCAACATTGTGTTTAAATTACAGAAGGGAGAAACTGTGTATATGAAGCATCATAATACAACTGAGACCATATACAGTGATGGCGATGTTTATTGTGTATTTTCTGGTTTTCTAATATCTGAATAAAAGATTATTCTACACTATATAACTGTTTTAATTGAAAGTGTCAAAACAGTCATCAAACAAAATAATTGCATTTTATAATCGAATGATTAATTGGTTGGAAATTAAATATCAGTCCATAGTTTCACTGTTATGCCTTATGATGGCCTTGAATATTATCTAACATATAAATAATGGTTGAGGCTATCAGTTCTCTTTAATGGTTTAATATAATACATATGACAACTTCTGTACAACTAATATTTAATATAATGTTCAAGATTATAGCGTTCTTTAAAATAAGACTGTTTGTATGCTTATATGTGAGGGTTGGCATTTCTCTCACATGTAGAAACCACTTGGATGACCACATCATTACAATAAGAAGGGAGGTTTGGGTACATAATACTAATTTAATCCTGTCACTTTTTACTGAAGTGTCTGTACCAAGCCAGGAAAGTGAGCAGTCATGTATTTCTTTGTAAGAGGTGTAAATTTTGACTCTTTCTACGATTTTTCTATTGGATTTTTGAACTGTTCTGACAGTGTGGTATTTTATTAGTAGAATGCTTGTTCAAGTAACTCATCATGTAAATCAAGCTATTCAGTCTTCATGATTTACCCTAGTCTGGGTGTCAACCTATACCTGATTGATAAGATGAGAGGATAATATTCTGTATATTTAACCCCACCACATGTTTGCACTTGTCCCAAGCCATGTCCAGGACCTGGATGTCCAACATCATGTGTTGTGGTCTTTTTCATTTAAGTTCAGTGAGCTAAGGTGACAGGTTACTGTTTGTTTTGTTGATGTCAGTGGAATTGTTAACCATCATTGTTTCCTTCTAAGCCTAACACTATCACAGAGCAACACTTGAGATCAATTTATTATTCTTAGAACACGTCATATAACACATATTGTCTTTTTCATTTAAGCAAATAAACAGGAAGTAATCGTTGCAATAATTATTGGTCAACGCTATCTGAAGAATTATTTTTAATAAATTGTGTTAACTATTCTTTTAGATAGTTCACAGCTACATGTACAGTACTTGATAATGATTAGGGGGGATATTGTTAGGGTTATGGTGTTTAACACCACTTTCAACAATATTTCAGTTATTTCGCGGCAGTCAGTTTTATTGGTGGAGGAAACTGGAGTACCCAGAGAAAACCATAGACCTGTAGCAAGTCACTGACAAATTTATCATATAATGCTGAATCGAATACACCTCACCATGAGCGGGATTCAAACTCACTACTTCAGTGGTGATAAGCACTGATTGTATAGGGTTTGTCAGTGACTTGCAGCAGGTCAGTGGTTTTCTCCACCAATAAAACTGACCACTACGATATAGCTGAAATATTGTTGAAAGTGATGTAAAACACAATAACGCTAACCCTAACCCCCTGATTGCATAGGTAGCTGTAAATACAACTACCATATGATCACAACCACGATGGCCGCTTGATGATTTGGTAATTCTCCTTGACATGAAAATGGCTTTTTAAGCTGTCAGACTGAATATTATTTTTTTCTGCTGAAAGTGGCGCTAAACACCCTAACCCCCTGATTATAAATCCAACTACCATACGGTCAGGACCACAACAACTCCTGATGATTTAGAGGTGTCAGACTTAATATTGTTATTTTTAAGTGATAATATAAAAAACTCAACTTAATATCTCAATACTTACAGCCAAGTGAAACTCTCCATATTTCAGGGCACTCCTAAAACAAACACAACAAGGGCAACGCAAAGCGTGGCGTATCCTCTTGCCTAAAAATTTGACCTGGTGACCTTGACTTTTGACCTTGAAAATCAATAGGGTTCCAGATTCTCCAATGTACTAAGTATGTACCAAGTTTGGTCAAAATCCATTGAAAGATGTTGATTCTAGAGTGTTCACAAGGATGTTAAACGGTAAAAATTTAACCCTGTGACCTTAACCTTTGACCTTCAAAATCAATAGGTTCCAGATTCTTCTAAGGACTAAGTATGTATCAAGTTTGGTCAAAATCCATTGAAAGATGTTGATTCTAGAGTGTTCACAAGGATGTTACATTGTGAAAATTTGACCTGATGACATTGACCTTTGACCTATCACCTTGAAAATCAATAGGGTTCCAGAATCTCTTAAGGACTAAGCATGTACTAAGTTTGGTCAAAATCCATTGAAAGATGTTGATTCTAGAGTGTATACAAGGATGTTACAGGGTAAAAATTAGACCCTGTGACCTTGACCTTTGACCTTGCAAATCAATAGGGTTCCAGATTCTCCTATGTACTAAGTGTGTACCAAGTTTGGTCAAAATCCATTGAAGGTTGTTGATTCTAGAGTGTTCACAAGGATGTTACGTTAAACAAATTGACCCAGTGACCTTGACCTTTGACCTTGAAAATCAATAAAGTTCCAGATTCTCTTATCAACTAAGTATGTACCAAGTTTCGTCAAAATCCATTGAAGGATGTTGATTCTGGAGTGTTCACAAGGATGTTACGGAAGGACGGAATGAAAGACGGACGGTAGCGTTACTATATCCCTTTGCAACTTCATTGGCAAGAGGATAACAATGATATTACAGTCAAACCTGTTCATGTGGTCACCTCTATTAAGCAGACACCTGTATTTAAAGGTCATCTTTACTACTTGTCCTGTCATAGAAAATTTCAAATGTGTCTTCACACGACTGCAGGATAAACTGTGCTTCATTTATTGATTCCTAAACCTCAATGTATTGATCAATACAACTATAGCAACTTATTGTAATCTAAATTGGACAACATCTTAAAAGTTGTGTACATACATGTATAACAAAATGTTGGTACAGACAAGAAAAACATTCTTGTGATACAAAATTATGTGATAGAGTTTGTTAGTGACTTGTGATAGGTCGGTGGTTTTCTCTGGTTTCCTCCACCAATAAAACTGACCACCACAATATAACTGAAATATTGTTGAAAGTGGTGTTAGACACCATAACTCTTCCACCCCCGCTTCCATTCTTGATAGTTACCATTTGGTCAATGACTTTATAATGCCTGTCCCTAAAGTTTTAGAATTTAATTGAATCACTATTTTTTTTCATTTAAAAAAAAAACTTACCTAAGATGTGTGTTCTAATAGTGTAGCGGCTAGCACAAAAAATTCACCCAAATATTTCACTTGTGGAGAAAAGCATGAAATTTGGCACACATATCTGTCAGATAATACTGTTTCTAAAATCATCATTGGCCATCGAGATTTCCGCCATTTTCAAGATGGCTACCGCTAAAACAAAATGGCGACATTTTCATACTGCCTGGCTTCAAGTACTGTCTATTTACTGTCATATTTATCAATGTTTGGGCGTTTTGTGGTATATTTTTGTATAACTAAGCTTTGTACAAGATATTTTAATCATCCTGCTTAAAAAAAAAAGTCAAAATGATTTTCTTATAATGCATTTCAGGTGTGAAATATATCGATTTCTACTTGTGAATTAATAAAAGAGTAAATTGCAAACACTACCATGGCACAATGGTGCAATTTATTATCGTGCAACTTGGCATGGGGTTCAGTGTTAGCTTTGTTTTATTTTAAAACAAAGTCTCCCAAATACATCACGATCCGCCCCGTAGAAGGTCGTGATGTCGTACCCGAATTGACGGAGTGTGCCAACGCGAGAGTGCCGAGCCAAGAGGGACGGGGCTTTAGTCCCTCGAATGGTGTACAGATCGCATGGGAGTTGAATAACACTGGATGAACGCTCGGACTGGGTGTAGGAATTCCATCATCGAACCCAGTTGTATCCCATACAAAAAAGTGTGTAAGTTGTAGGTGGTAAAAGGATAATCCCTCGGCCTTTCAACTTAATATTTGAGATATCGTCTATAATATATTACAAATCCATTTCTTTATTCAATTGTTTTTGTTTATTTGTTTTTCATATTTTTGTTTTTGATTATTGGTTACTATGTCGAAAAGAATTCGGCTTTCTTTGTCTGCTTAGGAGAAGCAGAGCACTGATTGGTCGAAGTGTTTTATTTGTCAGAAAGACAAACATGAGGCACTCAAATCACCTCCAATGAAAATTGATTTGGCAAAATCAGGATACAGAACCTTGCCAAGATCAACGAAATGCCAATTCCTCTCGATATACGTCGAATCGACGAAGGAGATGGAATAGAGGCTGCTTTGTTAAAAAATGAGGCAAAATATCATGAGTCATGCAGGCTGATGTTCAATAACACAAAACTTCAAAGAGCTCAAAAGAGACATCAGCATCCCGATACGAGCCTTTCCGATGTACCATCGTCATTCAAATTTACAAGAAAAAGTTCGACTGCACCAACAGAAGAGCGATCATTACATCTTGAAGAATGTTTCATTTGTGAGAAACAAGCATCGCGTTCTGAACTCCATGAAGCTATGACGATGTAACTCAACACGAGACTCCATCAGTGTGCACAGAACTTGCAAGATCAAAACCTTTTGGCAAAATTAAGCGCAGGAGATGTTGTGGCACAAGAGCTAAAGTATCACAGGGCATGTCTAACATCGTTGTACAACAAGGAAAGGGCCCATTTAAGGATGAAACAATCGATGACAGAAGATGCAGACGCCGAAGATGAAATCAATCAGATTGTTTTTGCGGAGTTAGTGACTCGCGTAGTGGAAACACAACGCGGAAGCACAGGAGGTGTGGTATTTAAACTAGCTGACCTGTGCAATTTATACGAATCCAGATTTAAACAGTTTGAAACTAATTCGACATTCAACAGAAAACGTCTGAAAAATAAATTGCTGTCAAAAATCCCAGAGCTAAAACCATTTCACAAAGGACGAGAGGTTTTTCTGGTTTTTGAAAAAGATGTTGGACCAGCACTTGTTTCTGCCTGTGACTATACTGATGCCATGCATCTTGCTAAAGCAAGTGAAATTGTCCGCAGAGAAATATTCGCTGAACAAAATAAATTCTGTGGTCATTTTGATAGAGATTCTGTCGTTGATTCTGTTCCACGTTGTTTAGTTGAACTTGTGTCAATGATTGAGCATGGACCTGATATTAAGTCTCAAATAGAAAATGGTCTAGCAAACTCAGATTTTGCTATAGCACAACTTTTGTACTTCAACAGTCACAAAAAGGGACGAAGAACACAAGTGAACATTCGAGACATTCAAGAGACCGCGAACCACCTTTTGCTATATATGTAGGTCTTCTCTTGTATGCAAAGACAAGAAAGCGGCAACTGATAGACACCCTGTTTCAGCATGGCATTTGCATCTCATATGATCGAGTGTTGGAAATATCTACTCAGCTTGGGGAATCTGTTCTTAGTCAATTTATGGAAGATGGCGTTGTTTGTCCAGCCATTTTGCAAAAAGGTTTATTCACAACGTCTGCAGTTGACAACATAGATCATAATCCTTCTGCAACAACAGCAACAACTTCATTTCATGGCACCGGTATATCTGTTTTTCAGCATCCAGTTTCACCAACATTCTCTGATTCCCGAACGTTTGAATTCAAAGGTCAAAAGCCAAAGTCAAAAGCTATCCGTTGTCTCCCCGAAACATACACAAATGTAAAACCAGCATTCTTGAAATCAAAACCAAATTCACCGATCCTACAAACTCCAATGAGCATGTCTGATCTCGACTATCTCGTTCGAAACCTCCGTCTTGAGTATGAGTGGCTTCAATTTGTAAGCTTAACCAATGAAGTGTTAGATGTCGAGACAGTGTCATGGTCAGCATATCATTCGTCGAAAGGGAGAGGACCACACGTTAACATCAGCATTTCATCATTGATGCCGATATTGCAAGAACAAGCTCATTCAGTAGCCACAATAAAGCATGCCATGGATAAAGTGAAGGAGGTAACATCCTTTTTAAATCCAAGACAAACAAACGCCTGTGATGGCTTGTGACCAACCTTTATTTGTTCTTGCCAAACAGATACAATGGGAATGGCCGGAAATTTATGGTGAGGATAGATTTGTTGCTATGTTTCGTGGGTTGCATATTGAAATGGCAGCTTTTAAGCTGCTTGGTGATTTGTTGAAAGGAACGGGGTGGGTAACAGCATTATCTGAAGCAGACATTGCATCTCTTGGAACTGCCGAGTCCTTCCTCACAGTTTCTAACCTTGCTAAAACAAGGCAAGCGCATCAGATTACTGCCTGTTGTTTGTATGACTTGATAAAAAAGGCATACCAACATGCAACGGACAACGCTAATCCTGATGACATCGAAATAAGTGATATATTTTCTTGGTGTTGCGAACAAGAAAAAACGATTCCCCAATTTCAATTTTGGACTACTATCCTAAATTTGGAACTCCTTGTCCTTTCTTTTGTCAGGTCTTACAGAGAATCAGATTTCAAGCTATACAAGGAATCTTTATCATCTCTAATTCCATATTTTTTTGCCCTGGATCATATCATATAGCACCTTGCACCCATGAGGAAGCTGACACTCGTATGTTTTTGCATGCAAAACATGCAGCAATAGGTGGTAGCAAGTCGATTAACATAGTAAGTTCTGGTACAGATGTTGTTGTTATAGGTGTGGCCGTGTTTGATGATTTGAATGTGGATCACTTATGGATGACTTTTGGAAAAGGCAAAGATTTGCGATGGATACCAATTCATGATATTGTTAGATCGCTAGGTCCTAGCTCGAAAGCATTACCCTTCTTTCATGCATTCACAGATTGTGATACCGTGTCTGCATTTGTTGGAAAAGGTAAAAAGACAGCATGGCAGGCCTGGAATGTGTTTGGGAATGCAACAGAAGTATTCCATTGCTTAAGTTCTCCATGTGACAATTTGACACAAAGTGAAATCGGTGTACTCGAAGAATTTGTTGTCATCATGTACGACCGGTCCAGCAGTACCAATAAAGTAAATGACGCGCGCCTTAACCTTTTTGCCCGTAAACAGCGTCCTTATAATGGCATTCCTCCCTCAAGAGCTGCTCTTGTTGAGCATATCAAAAGATCTGTCTTGCAAGCAGGACATACTTGGAGGCAGTCGCTATGTAAGTCGCAAACTTTACCATCACCTTCCAGGTGGGGTTGGGAAAAAGATAGCGGAGTTTCGGTCCCACACTGGACATCATTGGCGCCAATAGCAGCATCATGTCAAGAACTACTTAAATGTGGGTGTAGAATAAGTTGTTCTGGCAACTGCAAATGTTTCAGGTCAGGATTACCTTGTACTGCTCTATGCAGCTGTAATTGCTCTGAATATTAGGTCTTTCGCATCCTATGAAACCACTACAGCCTGTATTTTGGCGCATGCGCGGAGCACATATATATGAAATGATACTTTAATCGTATGCTGGACCCCTTTTTGATTGATTACTTTAAAGGAAATTGAAATGTTGTAAAAAAAACTTTAAAATACCAGATAAACGTTATGAAAATTGACGCCATTTCGAAAATCGTGGCGGCCATTTTGAAAATGACCAAAACCTGAATGGCCAACGATATTTCCTATTCAGGTACTAGACAAGGAACCTTCATGCCAAATTTGGTGCTTTTCTCACCAAGTGAAATATTTTACCAACTATCCGCTCCACTATAACATCTGACATCTATGGCAGTCTATATACCGTGATCTTCTGGGACCAGTACAATCAGATGCCACATGACCTGGTTTATTACAGTTGTAACATATTGTGCTAGAACATACAACCACTTTCTGTAAAGATAAACGAAGAAGATGTCAAAATGGTGACGTTGACAGTATAGCATGGAACATGAGATGATGAAATGAGATAATTTTATTTTCCAGAAATTTATATTGACCACTGAGCAGTTACCATGGAGATCAGGTTGTTTATTCGTACCAACATTACCATTAAATACACTCTGTAACTTCATCACAAGACTATGTTTCTTTCCTGTCTTTTCTTCTTATTTGTTGTAAATTTATGTCACAGTCAAGATTTTCAAGATTGCATCCTTGGTACAATGGTTGGCTTTCTCATCTGGAGTGTAATAGATCATGGGTTTGATTCCAGGTCGAATAAAAAACACTACGAAATTGGTATTTTCTCCTTCTTGGCATAGAGCCAAGACTGGTTAGTCTGGAGTCATGAAAAGGTGTCCTGTTGTCTTAGCATAATAATATTTCAAATATGTGCGTTGGTCTTAACAGGGGTTCAAAATTATGTAGGTGCGAGGTCCGTGACCTTTCGCTACTGACTTCAGAGTTTTACATTGGGTATTATCTTTTGATAAGTTTATCAAACTCTTTAAACATGTAGTGTATCAAATCATAAATGTAGGTTAATGGTGTAATGGCACCGGTCACAAACAGTTATCAAGTTTGTAAAGGGAACCGTCATTGTCATTATTAGCAGCAATACCCTTAAATAATCTCCCATAGCATTTTGTGTTAAATAAAATCGTTTTGGGCTTTTATACAGGTTTCACCTGAAGTTTAATATAAGTGACATTGATATCTATTTGGAAAATTACCTCCGAAAATCAACATACATTTAATGGCATACAAGAAAAAATTGTCTGCTTGAAGTTGTCATCCTCAAAAATCCTACTTCAATTTTTAATTAAACATGAATTCAGATGGTTACTCTCCAATGCAAGCAATTGCTATTTAAGACCACAAGGTTTTCAAATATGTGCTTAAAATTATCCTTTGACCTGTAGGTTTCTGCTGACATCAGTAATTTGTAGTATCTACTAGGTTTTTTTTTATCTAACAGTGTAGGGATTCATTTTGTATTTTACATACTATACTACTTTATCATAATTCTTATCGAATTAATGTATATAGTTTTTATGCTTTTTGATTGGACAAGAGCACTGTCAGCTGTTTCTTTTTGATTCGTTCATAACTCGATGAACATTTCAATCTACAAGTCGTAACTAAGGGGTTCGGCTGGAAGGATTCACCAGCTTGAAAATGTGAAATTCTACAAGTCATATTTATAACAATACACAAAAATAATTAAACTTCCTACCTTGCAACCTTATTTTAGCTTAAAATTTATAAAAAATTGAAACGTACACGAAGCCAAATGACGTCTGATCTTCACATTTTAAATTGGAAGTCTTGGTATGACATCATGTTGTTAATGTGCCAAAGTCGTCAACAACATTTCGTAGAATTTTAATTTGTGCAATTTTAGACCAGGGATATGCAAGAATATATTTTTATGCTCAGTATTGTATTGAAGAAATATAAGTATTAAACACTTCTTTTCAGGAGTTCATGCATGTGTAAACGGTGCCGATGCACTCACAAACTTTACATAAATGTCCTTCAGTACCGTTTACACATGCATGAACTCCTGAAAAGAAGCGTTTAATACTATAATAAATCCTTCAGACTAGATCCCAGATTTAATGGTATTACAGTATTACACCTATTAACTACCAGAAATCAAAAAGGCAAGAAATATAAAACATGTATGTTAATCCTGGTTATCGAAAATGGTCTTCTGTACATTAATATGTCAATCAAAATCAACCAGTACTCATAGCCAAAAGGGAGCTTATTTATTTTGTGAAATAGTTATATAGTGAAATCGTTATGCATATTGCATATAAATAATAATAATATTATTATTAATATTATTATTATTGCATATAAAAACTAGAAAAGAAGTATGCCCCACACTTGATAATTATGGACAAAGTTGTTTTGTTAGGAGTGATTTTTAAAACATGAAGTGTGTCTGTGATGCCCCCGCCTGACCATCAAAATTTTGTGGACATGCACACCTCCATTACGTGAATAAACATCCTACAAAATATTAAAGCTGTACCTCTAAAACTGTAGGAATAGATAGCCGAACAAACCATGTATCTATATACGGACGGACGAACAAAATGACTAAATCAAACTACCTGTCATTTTGAGAATATTTGAAGAAAATCAAACTCCTGTGGACATGCACACCTCCATTATGTGTATAAACATCCTACAAAATATTAAAGCTGTAGCTCTAAAACTATAGGAGGAGAAAGCCAGACAAATAGAAGACAAATACTATAATAGCATCAATTATTTCCATACAATTCTATTATTCACAATAAACAAAAGGAAAAGCATGTTAATGTATTTCAACTTTTTAAAATTGAACTCAAGAATCGATTTGAACAAGATGAACTGTGAGCTAATGCTCACCTATGATACCCTCGCTCTTTGGCAAACAGGAAGTAGGAATATGACGGGTCAAAAAACCCTTCCCACGATATGGGGTACTTATATGAAGCTTGTGACCAAATATCAGATTTCTGCCATCAATAGTTGCTGAGAAAAATGCGACGAAAAATGAGCTTATATGTTCAATGTGTAGAAAAATCAAGACAGTCGGCAAACAGGAAGTAGGAATCTGATGGGTCCAAAAACGCTTCCCACGATATGGGGTACCTATATGAAGCTTGTGACCAAATATCAGATCTCTGCTATCAATAGTTGCTGAGAAAAATGTGACGAAAAATGTGCATATATGTTCAATGTGTATAGAAACCAACTAAGTCTGCAAACAGGAAGTAGGAATCTGACGGGTCCAAAAACGTTTCCCACCATATGGGGTACCTATATGAAGCTTGTGACCAAATATCAGATTTCTGCCATCAATAGTTACTGAGTAAAATGCAACGACAAATGAGCATATATGTTCAATGTGTATAAAAATCAACAAAGTCGGCAAACAGGAAGTAGGAATCCGATGGGTTCAAAAACGCTTCCAATGATATGGGGTACCTATATGAAGCTTGTGACCAAATATCAGATTTCTGCCATCAGTAGTTGGTGAGAAAAATGTGACGAAAAATGTGCATATATGTTCAATGTGTATAAAAACCAACTAAGCCGGCAAACCGGAAGTAGGAATTTGATGGGTCCAAAAACGCTTCCCACGATATGGGGTACCTATATGACGCTCGTGACCAAATATCAGATCTCTGTCATCAATAGTTGCTGAGAAAAATGTGACGAAAAATGTGCATATATGTTCAATGTGTATAAAGACCAACTAAGTCGGCAAACAGGAAGTAGGAATCTGACGGGTCAAAAAACGCTACCCACAATATGGTATACCTATATGATGCTTGTGACCAAATATCAGATTTCTGCCATCAACAGTTACTGAGAAAAATGTGACGAAAAATATCTTGGATGGACGGAAGGACAGAGGTAAAACAGTATACCCCCTCCCCCTTCGGGGAGCGGGGATATAATAAAACAGCATACCCTCCATATCCTCCCCCTTCGGGGAGTGGGGGTATAATGAGATAAACTAGTAAACTGCCATACAAATTTGTTTGTGAAGAAGGTTATTGATCTCATTTAGAATCACTATAGAACACTGTGTTTATTTACTGTTCATGTTAAAAGTACATTTTTATAAGTGGGAAGCATATTTATGCCCCTCCCCCCCTTAATTTTTAGTAATAAAGCAATAGTTATCTAGATGTAGGTATATATATATATATAGTACAGTCAGAGAAATACTATGATAAATCACTGTGATAGACGTACCACTCTTCTTAGTGATACTGACATATTTTTTGCTCTGTTGAATCTATTTACTTACTTTCTTGCACATTTTGGGTAATAGTAAGTAACATTCTAAATACAAAAGAAATTTTGAAGATTTATTAAACAGAACAAAAGATATATCAGTATCACTAAGATGAGTGATATGTCTATCACGGTGATTTATCATGGTACATTTGTATGTCTCTGACTGTACTGTATATATATACATGTATATCCTGTTAGTATAGCATAAATTGTACAAATAATGTGTATGTCGCACACTATGTGTTGCCTCTGAGTCTTATGTGCTTGTATTTTCTTGTTTTGTTGTGTTTTTTTCTGTACTTATGTGTGTGTGTTACTCTGTATTTTGTTTTTGTTTTGTTTTGTTTTTTTTCTTTTGCTCTTTTTGTTTACATAATAATAATAATAATAATTTTTATTTTCCAAATCAGGTCTCCAAGGGGGCATTTACATTTAACAGTCATGATTGTTTAGCATATATAAAACAGCATATGACAGCAAAATCAGTACATATCAAAGACTAAACATTAAAATGATTTATTGAACAATAAAATGACTTGTCAATTAATATTGACCAATAAGGTACATTTTTTGTGTATGTGCAGCTGTGTTGCTACTCTGGGTAATGGAAGCAATGCTTAATAGAATATTGTTTTGCTGCAATGGGCACCAAGGTACAGTGCTAAGGTTTGTTGAAATGCGGGTGTATTTCGTTTGAAATAAGCCATGTAATCCCTGCATGATGTAAAATTTTATAGATTTTATAGTTTATATGATATCAATATATCAAGTTTAACTTTTGAATATAGACACTCACAGTGAAAGCATAGCAAATTTGCACTGAATGACTTTCTTTTTAAAGAATTAAAACAGCTTCATTTCACACTGGATAACATTGTTTAGAATTATGATTTCTTTGTTGTACAGGTTTTATTGAGTTAGATATATTTTAAGATCAATCAGTCTGTAGTATATTAGTCCCCCTCTTATAAGACCACTCCAACCAAATATTTCAGATTCACTGAGATTGTAAAATACTACTAAATTGACCTCCAAGAGAGTCCACCCCTCTTATAAGACCACTCCAACCAAAGATTTCAGATGCACTGGGATGGTAAAATACTACTAAATTTACCTCCAAGAGAGTCCATCCCCCTCATAAGACCACTCCAACCTTTTTGTCATTGCTAAAACAGGGATGGTAAAATACTACAACATTGTCCCCATCAATAGAGGCCACCCCTCTTATATGGTCACTTTTTCATTTAAAAAGGGGTGGCCTCATAGGAAAGGGACTACTGTACTTTAACTTTAAAAACTACAGGGACAACTGTCAGGTATAAAAGGAATATAAAATTCAACAAAGGTTTTCCCCAATTGCTTAAGAATGTAAAATATCAAGACAATTTGTTTTTAAAAGCTACATGAAAGTTCACTTTGATCAAGAAATTGCAAATAAAATCTGTCAATTGAAAGAAATCAGGTCAATTTATGAATTAAATTTAGGAGTTAAAACATAGGAGAAAATAAGTGAGTAACATGATGGATGAAACTAATGGAGCAGGAACTGTTTAACTTTCTGGAACCTGAATTCACCTTTAGTTAAAGGTGGAGTTCATGTCACTAGATCTTTAATTTTCTGTATTGTATTTGGTCAATACTGTTAATCTTTTTGTCCTTTTCTTTTGACAATTATTTTGTCTGTCCTTCCATTTACGGTTTCTGATTTCAACCTTTTGTATCTTCAAACTTTTCTTGTAACAACCCAGTGAAAGAAATCACTGCTCATCAACTCGCCAAAAGCGAGAAGAGAACAAATTCGGCGAGTACGTTTGTGTAAGAACTCGACAATCCGGCGACCGAACATCGTGAGGCGAGTTCCGATTATTTTGCACTCTCCCCTGTCAACCAACTTGACGAAGTAGTTTCTCAGTCAATGATTCCGTAAAATGTTTGATTCGACAATAAAACATGTGAAGAAATCCTTCAAAATCATTGATAGGACTAGCGGTGCAATGTTTCACGTCCGCCATATTGATATCTATTATTGATAGAAAACGATAAAAGATGGCGTCCTATTCCGAACCGTGATCAAATAAAATTAATATATACCTCCCAAAATTCAATGCGAACGATTCATATTATCTTAAATACGGATTCGGTGGAGTAAAACTTGATGATATCAAATAAAATTGGGTTTGTGTGGACTTTATATATGGTAAAAAGGTAAATGTTAAACAAATCGTAATTTTCGAGTCGGGGTCGGATTTTGCAGCTGATTTGTATGCAGAATGAATAAATGTAATAAATCTTTGTTATTATTTCTCATGTAAAATATTTGCATTAAGATCAGGTGTAATTCTAATTTTGAAGCAACTAGCCAAAATGGTGAGATAAGAGAGAAAAAAACATTTCCCACACTGCTTATTTATCTATAATGTATACCTTAATAAGTACATACTTTTCTTTTTCTTCAGCTTTGACAATGGTCCGTAATATTCTTCCTCTAATGATAGTGTTTTCTTCTTTTCCATATATTTATTTTTGTGATGTTTCTTATTTGTTTTATTTTTCTGATCCCAGAATGTGGCATCGTCATTATCCATCATTCTACAGAAATTCTCTTCTTTTCTTTGTATTTGTTTTTCTTTTTATCTGTCTTTCTATCTTTGCTTCTATTATTAATAGAACGCTTGCCAACAGTATCTACATTTATTGTCATTTTTTCATGTTCCTCATCTAATTTTCTTCTTTTTGCTATATTTCTGCATGCATCTCCCTGTATAATTTCTGAAAGAATAAAAATTAAATTCAGGAGTATTTCATCAAACTTGTGTATTGCAGTTCTCCATACTAACACATAAAATGAGAAAGTTGATCAATTCTAAGAAAAAAAATAAATAAACAGAAGGTCAACAGCCTTAAGGTGTGGTTGTTGCTTTAACGCTAAGTGAGCAATCTTTTAAGCTGTGTGATGGCGAGAACAAGTTGTATTAAATGATGATGAAGTCTGCTTTGGACTAGACCGAACATGTTTAGTTGGATTTTTTATGATGCAAGTTCACTGAAACAACAGTCAGCTGGTAGACATGTCGCTCCACTCAGACACATTATCTTGATTCTCAGCCAATCATTTTGCTCTTACTCCTTAATACTGTGTGTTCAGAGTAGAAGCAGCAAATACCAATTTCATATTGTATGGTTTGACCTGACCAGAGTTCCTGCCCTTGATCTACTGCACTTGAAACGAGAATGGTAACTAATATGCTACCGATGCAGTTATGCACAGCTTAAAGATAAAAAATAATACAGGTATGACAATGACGGTGGCATAGATGATATGCATGCATTACATCACAAAAGTACAGATACATGTATGTAGCTTAAAATATATACTAGTTATATCTAATAATCTTTGATATCTACTTCACTAAATCACATAATTTTTCATGCTCCCATGATGGGGCATTTAAATATTTCTCTTATCCGTCTTTCCATCCATTATATTTTAGCTACATGCTTCATCTTAAGTTTCCCGTGGCCAATGTTTTGAAAAATTGTATAATTGTTTTTCACAACAATACACAGGTTAAGTTCAAATTTGATTCCATTTATGGTTCCAGTTTATGCCCATCAATTAATTGATTTTTTTTAATTTGTGGTTGTTGTATTAGGTAAATTAGAATTTAGCAATTATTCCTTTTATGATTTCAGAGTTATCTCCCTTAGATTGAAAATGGTAAATTTGTGGTTTTCATGTTCTAACTTCAGTTTCACTTGGCCAAACGTTTTAAAATATTTCAACAATAATTTTGACCACAAAACACAGGTCAAGTTTTATTTTGGCTGTAATATCATGTACAATACCAGTTATTACTCTTAATTGATTGAAAAAGATAGTTTTCTGGTTTTCATTCTCTTTAGTTAAGTTTCCCATAACCAGCTGAAACTACATGTGTTGTCTGCTTTAGCATGTATATAGTTCTTAGTTTAATATGAATTGGTAACATGAGTTTCTGTGTCTTATGAACACATTCTTCTTTTTGAATTGAATGTTGATTATAATCTAAATCATTTTAGGGTTAGGGGTTATGGCATATAATGCCACTTTCAACAACATTTCAGCTATATCGTGGCGGTCAGTTTTATTGGTGGAGCAGACTAGAGTACCCTGAGAAAACCCCTGAACTGGCACAAGTCAGTGACAAACTTTATCACATAAGGTTTTATCGAGTACACCTCGTCTGAGCAGGATTCGAACTCAGTGTTAGTGGTGATAGGTACTGATTGCACAGGTAGTTGTAAATCCAACTACCATACGATCACTACCACAGCGGCCCCTAATTCATTTTAGTACAGAGATATTAATATATAACCATACCTCGTTGTCTTTTAGCCATCTTAACATCAAGCTTCCTGTAGAAATATGGAAATTTTTGAAATCTTTTTATATGCTGTGGTCTTGATTGTATGGTAGTTGGATTTACAACACCCCATCACCACTAACGTTGTGAGTTCAACTCACCCTCAGGTGAGGTGTACTCGATACAACATTATGTGATGAAGTTTTTCAGTGACTTCAGACAGGTTGGTGATTTTCTCCGGGTACTCCGATTTCTTTCACAAATCAAACTGACCGCCAGAATATAACTGAAATATTGTGGAAAGGGGCATCAAATACCCTAACCCTAACTTTAACCTTGTTTCTTTGGTACAGTGTCAAGGTATTGTAAGATTGTAACCCTATGAAACTGTCCAAAAAATTCACTCATTATATTTCTTCTACTTGTTTTTAGTAATAGCCCTTTTTCAAATTTACATCATCATAAGATGGTATTTTTACGTACAAAATCAAAATGGTCACTTCCTGCACAGTTTGAGCAGTGCTTTCTATGTCGTTCCTGTTGCTTAGCTCTTACAAATGGACCATGTACTGTCTAAAATATAAAAAATATAAATTAACAAAATAAATTATACGGTAATACAATAATAAGTTTCAATGTTAAAGACCAAAATGTTGACAGTATCACTGGTAATTTTTTTTATTAGGAAAATGGGTTTGGTTTGGGTTTTGGTGCTTAACACCACTTTCAACAATATTTCAATTATATCGTGGTGGTCAGTTTTATTGGTGGAGGAAACCAGAGTACCTGGAGAAAACCCCCTACCTGTCGAAAGTCACTGACAAACTTAATCACATAATGTTGTATCTAGTACATCTCATTTGGGCGGGATTCAAACTCACAGCGTAAGTGGTGAAAGGCATCGATTGCATAGGTAGTTGTAAATCCAACTACCATACGATCACGACCACGACTCATAATACAAGAATAATTTTGATTGTAATAGACCAATAGTTGACAGTATCACTGGTAATTTATTCTATTAAGAAAATAAGGGAAATGGTCCTCCAAGATAACATTACTGAGTTACCTAACCTACTAAGATAAAAAGTACCTGTGGTTCTGCTAACATTCTTGAAAAAAATTGGGTTTCTAGGTAGCTAGATATTTTTAACATCTGACTTAAACAGTGCTTGTCCAAAAATGGCAATACAAACTTTAATGTATGAACTAAAAAGATCAGGGTCAGTAGGGCTAGCAGAAACATAGGTCATTTTTTGTCTAATCTGAAATGTATACATCCAGTACAGATCTTATGATTGATGTTGTAAAAATTTCAGGGTTTTAAAAATCAGATTTTTTGGTGCACATTTATTTGGCAGTTTTGTATAAGGAAAAAAAATTAACATGTTAATTTTTACTTACCGCCTTGGTTATCTGAGTACATTGTGTCAATATAATTTTAATTGGTAGATCGCTTTTCCTTTTTTATAATGCACATCTGGTAAATACCAAACTCTACAATAACAATTAATCAGCTCACTGTCATCTTACTGTTATTTATATTTATGTTCTGTGTACATGTGTTGATAAATTTACAATAAAGTCCAAAGAGTTGTGGTCTGTAGTACAGATTCTACCTTCCTCCTAGCTAGTAGTCAGCTAACTATGAGTAATGGTCTGTATCAGATTCTACCTTCCTCCTAGCTAGTAGTCAGTTAACTAGAAGTAATGGTCTGTAGCACAGATTCTACCTTCCTCCTAGCTAGTAGTCAGCTAACTATGAGTAATGGTCTGTAGTACAGATTATACCTTCCTCCTAGCTAGTAGTCAGCTAACTAGGAGTAATGGTCTGTAGCACAGATTCTACCTTCCTTCTAGCTAGTAGTCAGCTAACTAGAAGTAATGGTCTGTAGCACAGATTCTACCATCCTCCTAGCTAGTAGTCAGTTAACTATGAGTAATGGTCTGTAGCACAGATTCTACCTTCCTCCTAGCTAGTAGTCAGTTAACTATGAGTAATGGTCTGTAGTACAGATTCTACCTTCCTCCTAGCTAGTAGTCAGTTAACTATGAGTAATGGTCTGTAGTACAGAGTCTACCTTCCTCCTAGCTAGTAGTCAGTTAACTATGAGTAATGGTCTGTAGCACAGATTCTACCATCCTCCTAGCTAGTAGTCAGTTAAGTATGAGTAATGGTCTGTAGTACAGATTATACCTTCCTCCTAGCTAGTAGCCAGTTAACTATGAGTAATGGTCTGTAGCACAGATTCTACCATCATCCTAGCTAGTAGTCAGTTAACTATGAGTAATGGTCTGTAGCACAGATTCTACCATCCTCCTAGCTAGTAGTCAGTTAACTATGAGTAATGGTCTGTAGTACAGAGTCTACCTTCCTCCTATGTTAGTAGTCAGCTAACTATGAGTAATGGTCTGTAGCACAGATTCTACCATCCTCCTAGCTAGTAGTCAGTTAAGTATGAGTAATGGTCTGTAGTACAGATTATACCTTCCTCCTAGCTAGTAGTCAGTTAACTGTGAGTAATGGTCTGTAGCACAGATTCTACCATCCTCCTAGCTAGTAGTCAGTTAACTATGAGTAATGGTCTGTAGCACAGATTCTACCATCCTCCTAGCTAGTAGTCAGTTAACTATGAGTAATGGTCTGTAGTACAGAGTCTACCTTCCTCCTATGTTAGTAGTCAGTTAACTATGAGTAATGGTCTGTAGTACAGATTCTACCTTCCTCCTATGTTAGTAGTCAGTTAACTATGAGTAATGGTCTGTAGTACAGAGTCTACCTTCCTCCTAGCTAGTAGTCAGTTAACTAGAAGTAATGGTCTGTAGCACAGATTCTACCATCCTCCTAGCTAGTAGTCAGTTAACTATGAGTAATGGTCTGTAACACAGATTCTACCATCCTCCTAGCTAGTAGTCAGTTAACTATGAGTAATGGTCTGTAGTACAGAGTCTACCTTCCTCCTATGTTAGTAGTCAGTTAACTATGAGTAATGGTCTGTAGCACAGATTCTACCATCCTCCTAGCTAGTAGTCAGTTAACTATGAGTAATGGTCTGTAGCACAGATTCTACCATCCTCCTAGCTAGTAGTCAGCTAACTATGAGTAATGGTCTGTAGTACAGAGTCTACCTTCCTCCTATGTTAGTAGTCAGTTAACTAGAAGTAATGGTCTGTAGCACAGATTCTACCATCCTCCTAGCTAGTAGTCAGTTAACTATGAGTAATGGTCTGTAGAACAGAGTCTACCTTTCTCCTATGTTAGTAGTCAGTTAACTAGAAGTAATGGTCTGTAGCACAGATTCTACCATCCTCCTAGCTAGTAGTCAGTTAACTATGAGTAATGGTCTGTAGTACAGAGTCTACCTTTCTCCTATGTTAGTAGTCAGTTAACTATGAGTAATGGTCTGTAGTACAGAGTCTACCTTTCTCCTATGTTAGTAGTCAGTTAACTATGAGTAATGGTCTGTAGTACAGAGTCTACCTTCCTCCTATGCTAGTAGTCAGTTAACTATGAACATTCGTTCACCTTGTTATTGTACTGTCCATGTTTATGTTGTCATTCATCTTTGTGATAGTATGTGGGTTTTTTTAATAAAAGCAAATCTGTGTAGGTTCTTTTATCATTTGCTTATATATGTATTGCCGTTGGAGATCCAGTTATCAAGAGGAGAGGGTTGGGATCCTATTAACTGGAATAACCTTGCCACTTTTTTGCCTGTCCCAAACCAGGACCTAGATTTCCAATGTCATATATCATGGTCTTGTCTTGGTGTGTTCAGGGAGTTAAGGTGTTCAGTGATTGTTTCTTTTAATTTGTTGATAATGGAGGAATTGTATATAATTAGTTAAACTCAATTTAGGCAAACAACTTATTGTATGACCAAAGGGGAATAACTCTTGGAGTAATTATTTCAGAAATATTTCAAATTATTTATTCTCGGAAACTGCTGAACCATTTGAAATCACATTTGACTGGATCCTTCCTGTAATAACTCTAGGAGTAATTATAAAGTAACTGTGGTTCTGCTAACATTCTTGAAAAAAAAAGGGTTTTCTAGGTAAGTAGATATTTTTAACATCTGTCCTAAACAGTGCTTGTTTTTGAATCCCTTATTTGTATTGTATCATATTGAAATTGATCATATTGTACTATATTACCAATTAATAAAATATGTTTAAACTAACAGTGCTTGTCCAAAAATGGCAATACAAACTTTAAGGTATGAACTAAGTTAGTAGTCAGCTAACTAGAAGTAATGGTCTGTAGCACAGATTCTACCTTCCTCCTAGCTAGTATTCAGTTAACTATGTGTAATGGTTTATAGCAGATTCTACCTTCCTCCTAGCTAGTATTCAATTAACTATGAGTAATGGTCTGTAGCACAGAATATATCTTCCTCCTAGCTAGTAGTCAGTTAACTATGCGTAATGGTCTGTAGCACAGATTCTACCCTCCTCCTAGCTAGTAGTCAAGTTAACTATGAGTAATGGTCTGTAGCACAGATTCTACACTTCTCCTATGTTAGTAGTCGGTTAACTAGGAGTAATGGTTTGTAGCACAGAATATATCTTCCTCCTAGCTAGTAGTCAGCTAACTATGAGTAATGGTCTGTAGCACATATTCTAATCTCCTCCTAGCTGGTAGTCAGTTAAGTATGAGTAATGGTCTGTAGCACAGAATATATCTTCCTCCTAACTAGTAGTCAGCTAACTAGGAGTAATGATCTGTAGCACAGATTCTACCTTCCTCCTAGCTAGTAGTCAGCTAACTATGAATAATGGTCTGTAGCACAGATTCTACCTTCCTCCTAGCTAGTAGTCAGTTAACTATGAGTAATGGTCTGCAGCACAGATTCTACCCTCCTCCTAGCTAGTAGTCAGTTAACTAGGAGTAATGGTCTGTAGCACAGATTCTACCTTCCTGCTAGCTAGTAGTCAGTTAACTATGAGCAATGGTCTGTAGCACAGCTTCTACCTTCCTCCTAGCTAGTAGTCAGTTAACTATGAGTAATGGTCTGTAGTACAGATTTACCCTCCTCCTAGCTAGTAGTCAGTTAACTAGGAGTAATGGTCTGTAGCATAGATTATACCTTCCTCCTAAGCTAGTAGTCAGTTAACTAGGAGTAATGGTCTGTAGCACAGATTCTACCTTCCTCCTAAGTTAGTAGTCAGCTAACTAGAAGTAATGGTCTGTAGCACAGATTCTACCTTCCTCCTAGCTAGTAGTCAGTTAACTATGAGTAATGGTCTATAGCACAGATTCTAATCTCCTCCTAGCTGGTAGTCAGTTAAGTATGAGTAATGGTCTGTAGCACAGAATATATCTTCCTCCTAGCTAGTAGTCAGTTAACTATGAGTAATGGTCTGTAGCACAGATTCTACCTTCCTCCTAGCTAGTAGTCAGTTAACTATGAGCAATGGTCTGTAGCACATATTCTAATCTCCTCCTAGCTGGTAGTCAGTTAAGTATGAGTAATGGTCTGTAGCACAGAATATATCTTCCTCCTAACTAGTAGTCAGCTAACTATGAGTAATGGTCTGTAGCACAGATTCTACCTTCCTCCTAGCTAGTAGTCAGCTAACTATGAATAATGGTCTGTAGCACAGATTCTACCTTCCTCCTAGCTAGTAGTCAGTTAACTATGAGTAATGGTCTGCAGCACAGATTCTACCCTCCTCCTAGCTAGTAGTCAGTTAACTAGGAGTAATGGTCTGTAGCACAGATTCTACCTTCCTGCTAGCTAGTAGTCAGTTAACTATGAGCAATGGTCTGTAGCACAGCTTCTACCTTCCTCCTAGCTAGTAGTCAGTTAACTATGAGTAATGGTCTGTAGTACAGATTCTACCCTCCTCCTAGCTAGTAGTCAGTTAACTAGGAGTAATGGTCTGTAGCATAGAATATACCTTCCTCCTAAGCTAGTAGTCAGTTAACTAGGAGTAATGGTCTGTAGCACAGATTCTACCTTCCTCCTAAGTTAGTAGTCAGCTAACTAGAAGTAATGGTGTGTAGCACAGATTTTACCTTCCTCCTAGCTAGTAGTCAAGTTAACTAGGAGTAATGGTCTGTAGCACAGATTCTACACTTCTCCTATGTTAGTAGTCGGTTAACTAGGAGTAATGGTTTGTACCACAGATTCTACCTTCCTCCTAAGTTAGTAGTCAGTTAACTATGAGTAATGGTCTGTAGCACAGATTCTAATCTCCTCCTAGCTAGTAGTCAGTTAACTATGAGTAATGGTCTGTAGCACAGATTCTACCTTCCTCCTAGCTAGTAGTCAGTTAACTATGAGTAATGGTCTGTAGCACAGATTCTACCCTCCTCCTAGCTAGTAGTCAAGTTAACTATGAGTAATGGTCTGTAGCACAGATTCTACACTTCTCCTATGTTAGTAGTCAGTTAACTAGGAGTAATGGTTTGTACCACTGATTCTACCTTCCTCCTAAGTTAGTAGTCAGTTAACTATGAGTAATGGTCTGTAGCACAGATTCTACCCTCCTCCTAGCTAGTAGTCAGTTAACTATGAGTAATGATCTGTAGCACAGATTCTACACTCCTAGCTAGTAGTCAGTTAACTATGAGTAATGGTCTGTAGCACAGATTCTACCTTTCTCCTAGCTAGTAGTCTGTTGACTATGAGTAATGATCTGTAGCACAGATTCTACCCTCCTAGCTAGTAGTCAGTAAACTAGGAGTAATGGTCTGTAGCATAGATTATACCTTCCTCCTAAGCTAGTAGTCAGTTAACTAGGAGTAATGGTCTGTAGCACAGAATATATCTTCCTCATAGCTAGTAGTCAGTTAACTAGGAGTAATGGTCTGTAGCACAGATTCTATCCTCCTCCTAGCTAGTAGTCAGTTAACTAGGAGTAATGGTCTGTAGTACAGATTATACCTTCCTGCTAGCAGGTAGTCAGTTAACTATGAGTAATGGTCTGTAGCACAGATTCTACCTTCCTCCTAGCTAGTAGTAAGTTAACTATAAGTAATGGTCTGTAGCACAGATTTTATCCTCCTCCTAGCTAGTAGTCAGTTAACTAGGAGTAATGGTATGTAGCACAGATTCTACCTTCCTCCTAGCTAGTAGTCAGCTAACTATGAGTAATGGTCTGTATCACAGATTCTACCTTCCTAGCTAGTAGTCAGTTAACTATAAGTAATGGTATGTAGCACATATTCTACCCTCCTCCTATCTAGTAGTCAGTTAACTAGGAGTAATGGTCTGTAGCATAGATTATACCTTCCTCCTAAGCTAGTAGTCAGTTAACTAGGAGTAATGGTCTGTAGCACAGATTCTACCTTCCTCCTAGCTAGTAGTCAGTTAACTATGAGTAATGGTTTATAGCACAGATTCTACCTTCCCCCTAGCTAGTAGTCAAGCTAACTATGAGTAATGGTCTGTAGCACAGATTCTAATCTCCTCCCAGCTAGTAGTCAGTTAAGTATGAGTAATGGTCTGTAGCACAGAATATATCTTCCTCCTAGCTAGTAGTCAGTTAACTATGAGTAATGGTCTGTAGCACAGATTCCACCTTCCTCCTAGCTAGTAGTCATTTAACTATGTGAAATGGTCTGTAGCACAGATTCTACCCTCCTCCTAGCTAGTAGTCAGTTAACTATGAGTAATGTTCTGTAGCACAGATTCTACCCTTCTCCTATGTTAGTAGTCAGTTAACTAGGAGTAATGATCTGTACCACAGATTCTACCTTCCTCCTAAGTTAGTAGTCAGTTAACTATGAGTAATGGTCTGTAGCACAGATTCTACCCTCCTCCTAGCTAGTAGTCAGTTAACTATGAGTAATGGTCTGTAGCACAGATTCTACCTTCCTCCTAGCTAGTAATCAGTTAACTATAAGTAATGATCTGTAGCACAGATTCTACCTTCCTAGCTAGTAGTCAGTTAACTAGGAATAATGGTCTGTAGCACAGATTCTACCTTCCTCCTAGTTAGTAGTTTGTTAACTATGAGTAATAATCTGTAGCACAGATTCTACATTCCTCCTAGCTAGTAGTCAGTTAACTATGAGTAATGATCTGTAGCACAGATTTTACCTTCCTCTTAGCTAGTAGTCAGTTAACTATGAGTAATGGTCTGCAACAGATTCCACCTTCCTCCTAGCTAGTAGTCGGATAACTATGAGTAATGGTCTGTAGCACAGATTATATCTTCCTCCTAGCTAGTAGTCAGTTAACTAGGAGTAATGATCTGTAGCACAGATACTACCTTCCTCCTAGATAGAAATCAGTTATCTATGAGTAATGGTTTGTAGGACAGATTCTACCTTCCTCCTAGCTAGTAGTCAGTTAACTAGGAGTAAAGGTCTGTAGCACAGATTCTACCTTCCTCCTAAGTTAATGGTCATTTAACTAGGAGTAATGGTCTATAGCACAGATTCTACCTTCCTCCTAGCTAGTAGTCAGTTAACTAGGTGTAATGGTCTGTAGCACAGATTCTACCTTTCTCCTAGCTAGTAGTCAGTTAACTATGAGTAATGGTCTGTAGCACAGATTATACCTTCCTCCTAAGCTAGTAGTTATTTAACTAGGAGTAATGGTCTGTAGTACAGATTCTACCTTCCTCCTAGCTAGTAGTCAGTTAACTATGAGTAATGGTCTGTAGCACAGATTCTAATCTCTTCCTAGCTAGTAGTCAGTTAACTATGAGTAAAGGTCTGTAGCAGATTATATCTTCCTCCTAGCTAGTAATCAGTTAACTATGAGTAATGATCTGTAGCACAGATTCTACCCTCCTAGCTAGTAGTCAGTTAACTATGAGTAATGGTCTGTAGCACAGATTCTACCTTCCTCCTAGCTAATAGTCAGTTAAGTATGAGTAATGGTCTGTAGCACAGATTCTACCCTCCTCCTAGCTAGTAGTCAGTTAACTATGAGTAATGGTCTGTAGCAGAGATTCTATCCTTCTCCTATGTTAGTAGTCAGTTAATTAGGAGTAATGGTCTGTAGCACAGATTCTAACCTTTTCCTATGTTAGTAGTTAATTAACTAGGAGTAATGGTCTGTACCACAGATTCTACCTTCCTCCTAAGTTAGTAGTCGGTTAACTATGAGTAATGGTCTGTAGCACATATTCTATCTTCCTCCTAACTAGTAGTCAGTTAACTAGGAGAAATGATCTGTAGCACAGACTCCACCTTCCTCCTAACTAGTAGTCAGTTAACTATGAGTAATGGTCTGTAGCACAGATTATATCTTCCTCCTAGCTAGTAGTCAGTTAACTATGAGGAATGGTCTGTAGCATAGATTCTACCTTCCTGCTAGCTAGTAGTCAGTTAACTATGAGTAATGGTCTGTAGCACAAATTCCACCTTCCTCATAGCTAGTAGTCAGTTAACTATGAGGAATGGTCTGTAGCACAGATTCTACCTTCCTCCTAGCTAGTAGTCAGCTAACTATGAGTAATGGTCTGTAGCACAGATTACATGTACCTCCTAGCTAGTAGTCAGTTAACTATGAGGAATGGTCTGTACCACAGATTCTACCCTCCTCCTAGCTAATAGTCAGTTAACTATGAGTAATGATCTGTAGCACAGATTCTACCCTCCTAGCTAGTAGCCAGTTAACTATGAGTAATGGTCTGTAGCACAGATTCTACCTTTCTCCTAGCTAGTAGTCTGTTGACTATGAGTAATGATCTGTAGCACAGATTCTACCCTCCTAGCTAGTAGTCAGTAAACTAGGAGTAATGGTCTGTAGCATAGATTCTACCTTCCTCCTAAGCTAGTAGTCAGTTAACTAGGAGTAATGGTCTGTAGCACAGAATATATCTTCCTTCTAGCTAGTAGTCAGTTAACTAGGAGTAATGGTCTGTAGCACAGATTCTATCCTCCTCCTAGCTAGTAGTCAGTTAACTATGAGTAATGGTCTGTAGCACAGATTCTACCTTCCTCCTAGCTAGTAGTCAGTTAACTATGAGTAATGGTCTGTAGCACAGATTCTACCTTCCTCCTAGCTAGTAGTCCGTTAACTATGAGTAATGGTCTGTAGCACAGATTCTACCTTCCTCCTAGCTAATAGTCAGTTAAGTATGAGTAATGGTCTGTAGCACAGATTCTACCTTCCTCCTAGCTAGTAGTCAGTTAACTATGAGTAATGGTCTGTAGCACAGATTCTACCTTCCTCCTAGCTAGTAGTCAGTTAACTATGAGTGATGGTCTGTAGCACAGATTCTACCTTCCTTCTAACTAGTAACTGCTTAACCTTCTTGAGCACCTCAGTTCAACTTTGCTTTTTGGTGGAGTTTGTTTCGCTCAATCATTAATTTTCTGTATTGTATTTTGTCAATACTGTTTTTGACTTTTTGTCCTTTTTTTTTTTGACAATTGTATTGTCTGTCCTTCCAATTACGGCTTCTGATTTCAACTTTTTGTATCTTCAAACTGTTTTTGTAATAACCACGTACAATAATAGAACCTACCAAGTTTCAGTTGATTTGGCCAAGCGGTTTCAGAGGAGAAGATTTTTAGAAATCGACCAATTAGAAACAAGAATTTCCTGTTGTGGCCATGCTTGTTAATGAATCAGGCCAAACTGAGCAATCTTTATATATACTATTAACTTATCTACACTGTACATTTGAATAAGTACATACTTTTCCTTTTCTTCGGCTTTGACAATGGTCCGTAATATTCTTCCTCTAATGATAGCGTTTTCTTCTTATCTTTTTTCTTCTTTTCCACATATTTATTTTTGTGATGTTTGTTATTTGTTTTATATTTCTGATCCCAGAATGTGGCATAGTCATTATCCATCATTTTACAGAAATTCTCTTCTTTCTTCATCTTTTTTGTATTTGTTTTTCTTTTTATCTGTCTTTCTATCTTTGCTTATATTAATAATAGAACGTTTGCCAACAGTATCTACATTGATTGTCATTTTTTTCATGTTTGTTATCTAATTTTCTTCTTTTTATTACATTTTCGCACACATCTCCCTGTATAATTTCTGAAAAGATAAAAATTATCATAGTAAATCCAGGAGTATTTGGCATTGGAGTTTTCTATACTGACACATAAAACGACAAAGTTGATAAATTTCAAGAAAAAATAAAAAATAAACAGGAGGCAAACAGCCTTAAGGTGTGATTGTTACTTTAACATTGTGAGCATTTTTTTTAGCTATGTCATGGCGAGATCAAGTTACATTTTGATAAGATGATGATGAGGTCTGCTTTGGACTAGACTCAACATGTCAGTAAGTTTACTGAAACAACAGTCTGCTGGTAGACATGTCACTCCACTTAGACATATTATATCCTGATTCCAAGCCAACCATTTTGTTCTTACTCCTTAATACTACATGTTCAGAGTAGAAGCAGCAAATACCAATTTCATGGTACTTGGTTTGACCTGACCAGAGTTCCTGCCCTTGATCTACTGCACTTGAGGCGAGCATGGTAACCAATATGCGACTGATGCGGTTACATGCAGTTTTAAGATAAAAGATAATATGACAATGACGGTGGCAAAGAGGATATGTATGCATAACATCACAAAATGGCAGATACATGTGAGTAGCTTAAAATTGTATAATTGATTTGATTGATTTATTGTATTTAATGCCACTTTCAGCAATATTTCAGCTATATCATGGCGACCAGTTTCAGTGGTGGAAGAAGCCGGAGTACCCAGTGAGAACCACCGACCATGGGCAAGCAACTGGTAAACTTTATCACTTGAGGCTGCGAGTCGAGTGTACCTTTTTTTGTCATTTACAAAGCCGGGTTAAAATTGTATACTATCTACTAATCTTTGATATCTACTTAACTAAACAAACCACATAATTTGTTCTGCCCCCCACAATGGGGCATTTAAATGTTGCCCTTATCCGTCTTTCCATTTATTATGCTTCAACATTAGTTTCCCTTGGCCAATGTTTTGAAATTTTTAAACATTGTTTTTCACAACAATACACAGGCTAAGTTTAAATTTGATTCCATTTATGGTTACAGTTTATGCCCATCAATTAAATGATTTTTTTTAATTTGTGGTTGTTGTGTTAGCTGAATTTAGAATTTAGCAATTATTCCTTTTATGATTCTAGAGTTATCTCCCTTAGATTGAAAATGGTAAATTTGTGGTTTTCATGTTCTAACTTCAGTTTCACTTGGCCAAGCATTTTGAAATTTTTACACAATGGTTTTGACCACAAAACACAGATCAAGTTTTATTTTGGCTGTAATATCTTGTACAATACGAGAGTAATTACTCTTAATTGATTTGTCTGCTCTACCATGCATATAGCTCTTAGTTTAATATTTATTAGTAACATGAGTTTCTGTGTCTTATGGACGCATTCTTCTATTTATTTATTTCATTATTAACTATTAAAAAAATAATTCAATTGAATGTTGAGCATAATCTAAATCATTTTAATAAACAGAGAAGTTCTATGCTATGATAATCTAAAATAGAAAACATATATATATATATATTTGGTTTGGTTTGGTTTATAGTATTTAACACTCGGTCACTAACAATCTTTATCACATATTGTTGTATCAAGTATACCTCACCCTGAACTGGACTCAAACTCACAGCTTTAGTGGTGATAGGCACTGATTGCACTGGTAGTTGTAAATCCAACTACAATACGATCAAGAGCACGACAACCCCTTATTAGATATTAAATGATTCCGAATTTAAAAATAAAAGAATAACTAAAATTGACGGAAGAAATATAATGTATATGTTTAAATGAAATATTGTAGTAAGAGCCGATATACATTTGTAACTATCACCACCTTGGTCCAAAAATTAGCTATTGAAGCTAAACAGTGTTTTTTTTTATATCTACTGTACTACCGTGAAGTTAGATATCAAATTTCTAAGAAATGGAATCCATCTTTTATCAACCTTGATATTCAAAGACGATTCATTGAAAATGTTTAAAAACAGGGTGTAAACCGTTTATCGAGCTCCTGACGGAATAAAAACAAATCTATTTGGGTTTCGCACTATCGGACCGTAATCAAAATATCAATGTTGACAGAATTACTAGTAATTTATTGTATTACTAAAAGAGGGGTAGTGGTCCTCCAAGATAACACTTCTGATTTACCTAACATACCAAGATATAAAGTACCTGTGTTTCTACTTACATTCTTGAAAGAAAATAGGGATAGGTAGGTAGATATTCTTAACAATCTGACGAAGTGCTAATTCAAAAATGGCAATACAAACTTTATGGTAGGCACTTAATAATTAGGGTTGGTAGGGTTAGCAGAAACATTTTTTTTTGCCTAATCTGAAAGGCATACATCCAACACAAATCTAATTGATGTAAAACTTTCAGGGTTTTTTGGTGCATATTTATTTTAGCAGTTTTGTATAAGGAAATGTTTTGTTTAAATGAACATGTTAATTTATAGTTATCAACTTGGTTGCCAGTAAGTTGTGTCAATAGAATTATAATTGGTAGATAGTTTTTCATTTTTGATTATACACATCTGATAAATATCAAACTCTAAAATAACAATTAACCAGGCTATTGTCATCTTACTGTTATTTATATTTATGTTCTGTGTAAATGTGTTGATAAGTTTACAATAAAGTCCGAAGAGTAATGGTCTGTAGCATAGATTCTACCTTTCCCCTAGCAGCTAGAAGTTGGTTAACTGAACATTTATTCAACTTGTTATTGTACTGTCCATGTTTATGTTGTCATTCATCTTTGTGGCAGTATTTGGTTTTTTGAGTGGAATCGAATCTGTGCAGGTTTTTTAATCATTTGTTTATATATGTATTGCCGTTGGAGATCCAGTTATCAAGAGGGGAGGGTTGGGATTGTATTAACTGGAATAACCTCACCACTTTTTTGCCTGTCCCAAACCAGGACCTAGATTTCCAATGTCATATGTCATGGTCTTTTTTGTGTTCAGTGAGTTGAGGTGAGAGGTGATGGTTCATTTTAATATTTGTTGAAAATGGTGGAATTGTATATAATTAGTTAAACTCAATCTAGGCAAACAACTTATTTTGCATGACCAAAGGGGAATAACTCTAGGAGAAATTATTTAAGAAATATTTTAAATTATTTATTCTGGGAAACCACTTGATATCACATTTGACTGGAACCTGCCTTTGATGGTCTTTAGCGAAATGTATATTTTTGGTATTGATCAGAAATCCAAGATGACAGCCACAGCTGTACATTTGTCCTGCAGTGGTGGACATCTAGGATAGTTGATCGCCAACACAAAATTGTATGAGGACCTGGTCATGTAATAAACATTTACCCAGTATACAGAAAGGTAGATATTTTGAAATTTACAAAGTTTAGGCCCATCCAAGGGTCAATATTGACAAGTTTTGTTCTATATGGTGTAATGATGTCTGAGAATAATATTGGAAATTGAAATAAAAGACAACAGATAATGGATGCAATACCTCCATTGAACTTTTTGGGCTAAGATTTCATGGTCAGTTTGTTTAGATAAGACTAGTTTCCAACACAAAAAAATCAAAAAGGAAATATGGATTATTGCATCTTAGAAGGTTAGAAAAATGGTCCTAACTCCCATTGAACTGGACCATTTGGAAAATCGTAACAATATGTCCATGCTCATATCATACCAAGACAATATACCAACTATGAATTTAAGTTCCTACACAAGAATACTATGAAAGGGACATATGGAAAACCATTTAAGAAGTCATAAAAAGGGGACATAACTCCAATCACATATGTTCATATCCTACCTAGACAGCATAACAAATATGAACTAGCTCTGTGAATAGGTAAAAGACTTAATTGCCTACACAAGACAATGGCATGGGCAGATGAAAGAACAGACAAGGGCAATCCATCCAGTATACACACCACTGTATGAAAGGGGTATAATTATCAATATCCGTCCTCCAAGGTACAATATTGTACAGGTTGATGGCAGTTAAAAGACTTTATTACGAAAAGAAAATTAAAACAATGCCATCAATATCATATATGTATATCAGAATAAAAAGCAAACTTGTATATGCATACCTTTATATATATGTACAGTAATGGTCTAATTGCATGATAAACATATATTTAAGTCTACATTGCATGTCATGATGATATTATAATATCAAATTACATTTTAATTATGATTGGTTTTTTTAAACATGCAAACAATGGATAAGAATTATAGCTGAACAGAACCAAAACAATATATATCTGTATCACATTATCACATTTTGTCAAGTGAAGAATTATCTCCCTTTACTGATTATAATGAAGCAGATTTGTCTTTCCTTGGTACTTGCAGTCTCCATGGTTGTAATGGTGGAATCAACTTGTAATCATAAACTGGGTAAGTAAGATTTTTGTAATGGTTATAGTCCTCACCTCGAGTGTGGTAGATTATGGATTTGAGTTCAAACCAAAGACTATACAATTTGTATTTGCATCTTTCTGCTTGGCACACCACATTAAGGAGTAAGGGCAAAGATTGATTGGCTCAGAATCAGAATAGAGCATCTTAGTGGAGCACCACATGTCTACACGAGGACTGTTGTTTCAGTGAGCTAGCACTATAAAAATCCATCTAAGCCTGTTGGTCAAGTACAAAGCAGACATCATCATCTCATTGAAATGTAACTTATTCTCACCATTATACAGCTGAAAAATTGCTCCACTTGTGTTAAACAACAATCACTTAATATTTTGTGAGTTTCATGATTTTCATAGACAGAGAACCACAGTATGTCTATCATATATACCCCAAACTTTTCCTTCTAAATTTCATTCTACTTACTTCAAACTAAATAATAAGGATACAACTTAGTAGGTATTTTACAGTAATATGTAGTTAAGCTAAGTATGGTTTCAACACCACTTTCAACAATATTTCAGTTATATCGTGGCGGTCAGTTTTATTGGTGGAGAAAACCGCCGACCTGCCGCAAGTCACGGACAAACTTTATCACATAAAGTTGCATCGAGTACACCTAACCTGAGCAGGATTTGAACTCGCAACTTTAGTGGTGAAGGCATTGATTGCATAGGTAGTTGTAAATCCAACTACCATATGATCATGACCATGACCATGATGGCCCCTTGTATTTGGGGTCAAAAACTATTACATATAATATCTATAAGCAATGATATATGTATCTAACAAGTGATATCTTTATTTTCAGAGGCCTCCTTGTTTGATGATCTCCTCAATATGATGAGAAAATATAAAGGCTCTTCTCGTAAGTCTATCTATTATCACAGTCTGTTCACTAATTCATTGACCAAGTATTAAACGTTATCTTAGTATCAGTAAAACAGATATTGCATGCATCTCTGAAGTGGGCGTGGTTAAATGGTTGTGTACTTCATTGACAAGTAACAAAACGACAAAATAAAAAGTCAACGAATATTACATTTTCTGCCAATCCACGAAAATTTATACCAACGAAAATTAGTGAATACATGGTATCTGTTTATATATACAATGATCAATTATGTATGGTTTTCATTCAAACAGAACAGTGGTTTTCCAGAAGAAAACATCTTAAAATTTTCCAATTGGCTGCTGTTAATTTTTTATCCCGACTAGTGGTGGTCATCTTTAATTTCTGATCAACATAAAAAGAATCAATAAAATTTCATAGAAATAGAGAATCATGCAGATGGGTTTTCTTTCAAATGGTAACTATGAAATTAAGCCAATGTTGTTATTTGGTATATGCATCTTGTATTATTTAGACAAAGCGCTTACTAGGCACATGAAAACAAATGTTAAAGATTTATTTGTATGACATTTGTATAGTTCACTTATATCACTCCATATAAATTATTTGTGATTTGTTACAGGTTGCTCTGGTTACAAGAATGAAATACCTGCTTTCTCAGCATCCAGATCCCAGTCAAAATCACTTGGACCAGGGGAGATAATTTTGTTTGATAAAGTCTGGACCAATGTTGAAATGGCTACAATCCAAATACAGGAAAGTTTACAGCTCCCAAAAGTGGCCTATATCAAATATCGGGTACTGTCATGTCAACGTCTGGGAAGTACCTATATGTCTATCTATTCAAGAACGATAAAAAAACTGTATCTCTTTATTGTGGCTTAGGGTATGCTACAGGGACAGTCAACATTGTGTTTAAATTACAGAAGGGAGAAACTGTTTATATGAAGCATTGTAATAATACCCAGACCATATACAGTAATAACTATGTTTATTGTGTATTTTCAGGTTTTCTAATATCTGAATAAAAGATTATTCTACACTATATAACTGTTTTAATTTAAGGTGTCTGTACCAAGCCAGGAAAGTGAGAAGTCATGTATTTGTTTGTAAGAGGTATCAATTTTGTCTCTTTCTACGATTTTTCTATTGGATTTTAGAACTGTTCTGACAGTGTGGTAATTTCTGTTTTTCTATTAGATTTTGGAACTGTTCTGACAGTGTGGTATTTGTTGTTTTCCTATTAGATTTTGGAACAGTTCTGACAGTGTGGTAATTTCTGTTTTTCTATTAGATATTTGAACTGTTCTGACAGTGTGGTATTTTAGAATTGTTACGACAGTGTGGTATTTGTTGTTTTTCTGTTAGATTTTTGAACTGTTCCGACAGTGTGGTATTTGTTGTTTTTCTATTAGATTTTTAAACTGTTCCGACAGTGTGGTATTTGTTGTTTTTTTATTAGATTTTTGAACTGTCCTGACAGTGTGGTATTTTCTGTTAGATTTTTGAAGTGTGGTATTTTAGGACTGTTCTGACAGTGTGGTATTTTAGGACTGTTCTGACAGTGTGGTATTTTAGAACTGTTCTGACAGTGTGGTATTTTAGAACTGTTGCGACAGTGTGGTATTTTCTGTTTTTCATTTTATTAGTAGAATGTTTGCTGAAGTAATTTATCATGTAAATCAAGTTATTCAGTCTTTGTGATTTTCCCTTGTCCGAGTGTCAACCTATACCTGATTGATAAGATGACAGGATAATATGTCAGTGTCATGGGATCCTTGTCTGAGTGTCAACCTATACCTGATTAATAAGGTGACAGGATGATATGTCAGTGTCATGGGATCCCATTAATAGTTTTAACACTGCCACAGTTTTATGCAGGACATGAATTTCCAACGGAAACAAGACAGTTCGGCACCAAGACATTTCAGCACCCATTGAAAAAGACAGTTCGGCACCAAGACATTTCGGTATCAGGACAAATCGGCACCGCATTTTCTTTCAAACAAATGTGATTACCTTTTGTAAAATAAAATCAACGAAAGTTAAAAAGAACCCATCAATGATCGCTTAAATGCAATCAAAATATAATTTATTATAAAAAGAAGCCATTATTAACTCTCTTAATTAAGATCAAAAGCAGTGATCAAATGTTTACAGCTTGTGTTTGCATTGGTGATTGTTTGATCTTTAAACATATAATGAAAAGCAAATTACTGTGTATGGATTTTTATTGTTTTTAGAATCTATACCACTTCCTAAAGCGTGTGCAAACCATATTGAGAAAATTTTGAGCATAAACTTAAAATCTGTGAAATGTACATTTGTATATAACTGTATCGACTACAAATGTAAACACTCACATTATCATATATCTTTAAATTGTTATTGTTGATCTCTTGATATATTAAAATGAATAAAAATAAATTTATGTTTCATTATTACTGCCTAATATTTATTAATGCATGTACAATGATACCCATCCAACATGGTCCTGAATAATACTCACCAGACCATATAATTTACATGAAAGAGTAACAGAATTATCAAAAAGATCGAAACAAGACTTTAAGAAAAAACAAAAGACTGGTAAAATACATATAACAATCAAAGGAAGTGAAATCAAAGAAAAAAACACAAGTGCTGATTTGTCTAATTGGGATGCCGAATTGTCCGGGTGCCGATTTGTCTTGGTACCGAAATGTCTCACACAGGTGCCGAAGTGTTCTGGTGCCGATTTGTCCTGGTGCCGAAGTGTCTAGCATTCATTTCCAACATCATTTTCATATACTGTGGTCTTTATTTGTGTTCAGTGATTGTTTTGTTGATGTCAGTGGAATTGTTGACAATCACTGCTTAAGGGGGCACATCAGTAAACCAGCCAATCCGCATTGAGACAGTCCTCGAAAATAGTACAAAATAGAACACCAGGAACTTTGAAAAAAAAATTCAGTTGTTTCTTGATTATGATATTTTTTACAGTTAATCCTATCATATTTGGTTAGGTTTTAACTGCAAAAAAACACGTCATTTGTTGAAATATAACCACGTATAAAAACATGGATGTCAAATTACTACACCCTGTGTGGAAGGATTTCCTGGATACTGTAAATACTGTTGTTTTGACCGGATATTGAAAACAGCTGATTATTTTCTTATTTGACATACAATGTATGTTTCAAAGTGGATCAGGATGTGGACCTTGGACCAAAATAATAGGAAATAGTTGTCTTGTTATCCAGAAAATTCATTTGGATTTTTAATGATTTTTTTATTTACAATGTAAGTCAATGGTGGAATATATAGTGGTGTGCCCTCTTAAGGGGGGGGTGTGCAAACAAATTTCACGGGTTTGTATCTATGGTTACTGCATCCGATGTGGATTCTTCATTGTTTTAGAATATTGATGATCACATTTAGGGAAATTTTTCCAAAATATTTGAAAATTTGTCGTGAATATAGCTTAAATATGGCCGAGGCAGCTGATTTCAGTATGCCTGATGCTTTTGCTAAAGATTATTTAGACAGGATCATTAAGAAAACAGAAAAAAGTTTAAATAATACATGTATTTTATATACAGGAAGAAAAACAAAATCTGGTTACACTGTTATTGATGTTCGATTGCCAGGACACTCGCGGTTTGTACCAATGAATGTACATAGACTAACATACATGATTCACACGCGTTGTATTCAACTGAATCCAAAAAATTATCATGTCTCTCATTTATGTCATACAAAATCTTGTGTTAATATTTCACATTTAAGTTTAGAACCGCCACATGTAAATAATTCCAGGCAAAATTGTTTGTCTCAGCAAAGATGTTTGAAAAATCATATGCCTTTCCCGGATTGTATTATTTAAATTATGTCTTTCTCATTGTCATTCGGAAGGATTTTGGCTTTTTCGAATATAACCTGGAGTGATCATCCTCAGAAAATTCAGGATCCAGAATGTTTTTTACGTATGTTTTATCCTTTTCCATGATAATTTCTTGATCGCTAAATCGTGCACATCGCAGAATTGCTTGTCTTTCCTTGTATTTGATTGAATTTTTTCTTGTCATATGATAATCATTTCTGTCCTGTATATTTTTCAGTTGTCGCTTCACAAGACTGCTGTGAATTTCAGCACCAACGGCTTTACATCTGGATTGTATCGAGGATGAAACACCACAGTTTCGCATGTGTACACCACCGTGAATCCGGCCTGGAAGTGTTCTCCGCCAAGTTCCAAACTTTGGGTTTGTCTTAGTTAGTGTTCGATTCACACTTTCATTTTTCTGTGTGTTTGTGTTCAAGCGTGTCTTCATCAGTGCCTTGGGACCCAAACGTAGATGGATACACTCCCTTAATTTGTGCAAGTCCTCGTTATTTGGATGAAGCTTAGTTCCTGGAGGAAGGAACTTTGCCTTCCATACAGCTTTCCTTCCTCCTGAGCATACCAATGAATGTTTTTTGCACAGCTGTCCACATTGTCCGGTCACACAAGCTACTATGCTGTCAGATGTATAGCTGAGTTTTCTTATAATTTTTGTCATATGTCCTGCAAATTGTTTATGTGCTTGTTTGATCTCAGCACTGCATCGCTTCGTCACATCCATTGAAAATCTTGCCCGTACTCTGTCCTGTTCTTTCTTGTTGATTCCGGGAAACATTTGTTTGCTAAAGTCAACATTTTTTACAAGTTTGCGATGCGATTCTGACAGATGTCGGGTATCCCTTAAGTTTTCAATGTATACGGTACTGTGTCTTTGTTGACCTCTTTCAAATCCAATGCTTGCAGCGGAGTCACCATCGGAAGTGAATTGTCCAACAACAAGAGGTGTTTCATCCTGGGCAATTTTACGTGCACATCTTTCAGCTGAACGACTCTCATTTCCAATTACATCTGTACGGTCTAAGTTTGCAGTACAAATTCCTCGATGATTTGGACATTTCACATTTCTTCCCTTAGCTCGCATTAACTGAGCAGTGTCACAAAGCATATTGTCAATGTTAACGCATATTATGTCCTTGTTAGGCGTTTCATTCTCAGAAATGCAATACACACTTTGAGTAGCTGGTTGGAAAGGAGTTTTTCCCACACCACTTTCCAAACGGTTGTTATATCTGGCATCTCCCGACACAGAAATAGGGTGGGATTCATTAAAGCCACGTATTTTGTTTAGGTTGAGTAACTTTTGCCTTCGTTCTTGCATGTCCGTTTCATTTACTTGCACGGTAGTCTTGCTAACATATATTCCAGCATTTTGCATGGCACTGCACGAAGGCACGGGTATGTCTGCTGACAAGAATAATGCACGTAGACCTTCGACTCCAAGTGGGGAACTTTGGAGTCCAACATGAATTCCTAAATTTACGGTTGAGTATTTTTGTCCCTTTTTAGTGTCCGTGTCGGATTCAGTGTACACTTTAGTTTTCTCGCCACAAAAGTTACAGTTATCACATTTTAATCCGAGACGCCATGACAATCCCCACTTTTGACAATTGTTTGTATTCCAGTTGCATGAAAGTTCACATCGGGGTTCATTTTGACCATGTTCCTTGTAAAATTTGTTGAACATGTCCATTAATTTTCCACAATGTAAGATTTTGTTCCCTACAATGTCATTCTTATTTTCTTGCAGGAGCTCCGGTTCAGTCACGTGTGGCTCTGGTATCGGACGAAAGAAACGCATATTGCCAATATTACCCTCAGAATCTGTAACCAGGTAGTAGTCATCATTAGGAGACAGGTGAACAGCATCTTTGAATGTAGATACAGGTAACCTCTTTGATGATATTGTTGACTCCAGGCACTCTGAAGTTGACTTTTTTCTGAACCTTGGATGTACCATTTGAAAGAACCTTCTCCTTTTAGTGGGTCTACCTCGTTTCGACATTGTTCAAACTTTGACTTGTGTATTCCCTTGTATTGATACTCACTTTGCAATGATTTTATTGTGTAATTAGCTTTTAATTTCAAAGGAATTAGAAAAGTAATAAAAATTGTTATATTTATCTTAGATCTGACCATCATTTTAATATCCTTCTCATCCAAGCACCTGACAAACTAATTACTTGAAAGTTTTATGTCATCAAAAGACCAATAAAATGTACTCTCCTAATACACATAATTGACCTCCAACTGAAACCAAATAAATAGTGATATAACCAAAAAATTGTGGAAAAATATGATTTTTTTTTACATCTTCAGTAAAAAAATTGGCAAAATTCCATATTTCCAACCCAGGCCATTTCTTATCTTCATTTGTGTTGAGTAAGCTCTTGATTAGTTGTTTAACCTGTTAATGTCTCATTTCATTTCTTTTTTTCAAAGACAAGACATTTTTTGTTTGCAGTCTTTTTCTACATTCAAATCAACCTTTTGAATTTTCTCACTGTTCGACACTTTTTGTATTTTCAAATTATCTCCCCTTTTTAGGGTCAATTTTTTTTGTATGATGGTCATGTTTTATTTGTAAGACAACAAGGTATCAGAAAAAAGTCATGTTTTAGCAGTAGACAATATTTGTGGTTCACTTAAGGGGGCACATCAGTAAACCAGCCAATCCGCATTGAGACAGTCCTCGAAAATAGTACAAAATAGAACACCAGGAACTTTGAAAAAAAAATTCAGTTGTTTCTTGATTATGATATTTTTTACAGTTAATCCTATCATATTTGGTTAGGTTTTAACTGCAAAAAAACACGTCATTTGTTGAAATATAACCACGTATAAAAACATGGATGTCAAATTACTACACCCTGTGTGGAAGGATTTCCTGGATACTGTAAATACTGTTGTTTTGACCGGATATTGAAAACAGCTGATTATTTTCTTATTTGACATACAATGTATGTTTCAAAGTGGATCAGGATGTGGACCTTGGACCAAAATAATAGGAAATAGTTGTCTTGTTATCCAGAAAATTCATTTGGATTTTTAATGATTTTTTTATTTACAATGTAAGTCAATGGTGGAATATATAGTGGTGTGCCCTCTTAAACTTTCTTTTCATAAATTGCCTTCTAAAACTAACACTACCACAGAGCAGTACTTGAGTTCAATTCATTATTTTTAGAACACGTCGTGTTACAATTATCGTCTTTTTCATTTAAGTAATTAAACAGGAAGTAATCGTCAGAACGAACATTGGTCAACACTATCTGTTTGTTGTTTGTTTGATGGTGTTTAATGCCACTTTCAACAATATTTCAGTTATATTGTGGTGGTTCAACACTATCTGAAAACTTTCCTCTTTCCTCACAATGTAAAGAAAACAATTTGATCAATTGTGTTAACCATTATTTTAGATAGTTCATAGCTACATGTACTTGCTAATGATTAGAGGGGATATTGTTAGGGTTATGGTGTTTAACACCACTTTCAACAATATTTCAGCTATATAATGGCTTTCAGAATTGTTGGTGGAGGTACCCGGAGAAAACCACTGACCTGCAGCAAGTCACTTACAAACTTGATCACATAATGTCGTATCGAGTACACCAAGAGTGTGACTTGAACTAACTACTTTAGTGGTGATAGACACTGATTGCATAGGATTTTCTCCGAGGTAGTCCAGTTTTCTCCACCAATAAAACTGACCGCTACGTTATAGCTGAAATATTGTTGAAAGTGATGTTAAACACAATAACGCTAACCTTAACCCCCTGATTACATAGGTAGCTGTAAATACAACTACCATACGATCACAACCACAATGGCCCCATGATAATTAGGTAATTCTCCTTGACATGAAAATGGTTTTAAAGCTGTCAGACTGACTATTGTTATTTTTTTCTGTGTTAAACACCATAACCTTAACCCACTAATTGCATAGGTGGTTGTAAATCCAACTACCATACGGTCAGGACCACAACAACTCCTGATGATTTAGAGGTGTCAGACTTAATATTGTTATTTTTTAAATGATAATATAAAAAAACTCAACTTAAGAACTCAATACTTACAGTCAAGTGAAACTGTCTCCATATTTCAGGGCACTCCTAAAACAAACAGTAAAACACAACAATGATATTACAGTCAAACCTGTCCATGTGGTCACCTCTATTAAGCAGTCCTAAAACAAACATAACAATGATATTACAGTCAAACTTGTCCATGTGGTCACCTCTATTAAGCACTCCTAAAACAAACACAACAATGATATTACAGTCAAACCTGTCCATGTGGTCACCTCTATTAAGCACTCCTAAAACAAACACAACAATGATATTAGTCAAACCTGTCCATGTGGTCACCTCTATTAAGCACTCCTAAAACAAACACAACAATGATATTACCGTCAAACCTGTCCATGTGGTCACCTCTATTAAGCACTCCTAAAACAAACATAACAATGATATTACAGTCAAACCTGTCCATGTGGTCACCTCTATTAAGCACTCCTAAAACAAACACAACAATGATATTACAGTCAAACCTGTCCATGAGGTCACCTCTATTAAACACTCCTAAAACAAACAGTATAACGCAACAATGATATGACAGTCAAACCTGTCCATGTGGTCACCTCTATTAAGCAGTCCTAAAACAAACACAACAATGATATTACAGTCAAACCTGTCCATGTGGTCACCTCTATTAAGTCAAACCTGTCCATGTGGTCACCTCTATTAAGTCAAACCTGTCCATGTGGTCACCTCTATTAAGCACTCCTAAAACAAACACAACAATGATATTACAGTCAAACTTGTCCATGTGGTCACCTCTATTAAGCACTCCTAAAACAAACACAACAATGATATTACAGTCAAACCTGTCCATGTGGTCACCTCTATTAAGCACTCCTAAAACAAACACAACAATGATATTACAGTCAAACTTGTCCATGTGGTCACCTCTATTAAGCACTCCTAAAACAAACACAACAATGATATTACAGTCAAACCTGTCCATGTGGTCACCTCTATTAAGCACTCCTAAAACAAACACAACAATGATATTACAGTCAAACCTGTCCATGTGGTCACCTCTATTAAGCAGTCCTAAAACAAACATAACAATGATATTACAGTCAAACCTGTCCATGTGGTCACCTCTATTAAGCAGTCCTAAAACAAACATAACAATGATATGACAGTCAAACCTGTCCATGAGGTCACCTCTATTAAACACTCCTAAAACAAACAGTATAACGCAACAATGATATGACAGTCAAACCTGTCCATGTGGTCACCTCTATTAAGCACTCCTAAAACAAACACAACAATGATATTACAGTCAAACCTGTTCATGTGGTCACCTCTATTAAGCACTCCTAAAACAAACACAACAATGATATTACAGTCAAACCTGTCCATGTGGTCACCTCTATTAAGCAGCCACCTGTATTTAAAGGTCACCCTTACTACTTGTCCTGTCATAGAAAATTTCAAGATTGTCTTCTATCATGGCTGCAGGTACCAGAAACACTTTATTGGGTCCATGACTAAATAACACTAAATTTATTTGTCCCATTTATTACTACCGAAAATCACACGATTGCATGATAAACTGTGCTTCATTTACTGATTCTAAAACTTCAATGTATTGATAAATACAACTATAGCAAACTTATTGTAAATTTATTGTAACAAACTCTATCACATTATGTGATAGAGTTTGTTAGTGACTTATGACAGGTCGGAGGTTTTCTGTGGTTTCCTCTACCAATAAAACTGACTGCCATGATATAACTGAAATATGTTGACAGTGACATTAAACACCACAACTCTTCCACCCCCACTCCCATTCTTGATAGTTACCATTTGGTAAATAACTTTATAATACCTGTCCCCAAAGATTTAGAAATTAATTGAATCACTGTTATTTTTTTATTTTTTTTTAAACTTACGTAAGATGTGTGTCCTAACATCTGACATCTATGGCAGTCTATATAACGTGATCTTCTGGGACCAGTACAATCAGATGCCACATGACCTGGTTTATTACAGTTGTCACATATCGTGTTAGAACATTTATTACTGCTGTGGCCACTTTCTCCACATAGATAACATACAACCACTTTCTGTAAAGATAAAAGAAGATGTCAAAATGGTGATGTTGACAGTATAACATGAAACATGAGATATAGAATGAAAAATTTTATATTCCAGAAATTTATATTGACGATTCTAACATGACGTCCTTCTTCCGCTTTGCTAACAAACGAGCGATTTATCGATTGGGTATAATCCCATTCGCACAATTATCATCTGAGATGATGAAATGAGAAAATATTATATTCCAGAGATTTATATTGATCATTGAGTGGTTACCATGGAGATCAGGTTGTTTATTTATACCAATATTACCATTAAATACACCCAGTAACTCCATCACAACACTATGTTGCTTTCCTTTCTTTCTTCTTATTTGTTTGTAAATTTAGGTCACAGTTAAGATTTTCAAGACTGCATCCATGGTGTAATGATTAGTTCTCATCTTGAGTGTGGTAGATCGTGGGTTCTAAACTATAAAATTGGTATTAGCTCCTTCTTCACTAATATAAATATACAGCAAAAAGGAGTAGACAAAGGACTGGTTGGATTGGAGTCGGGATAATGTGTCCCAGTGGAGGGAAATGTCTACCCTTGGAGTGTTGTTTCACTGAGTTAGCATAATAAAATTCCAAATATGAGTGTTGGTCTTTACAGGGCCTGAGGGGTTCAAAATTATGTAGGTGCGAGGTCCGTGACCTTTCGCTACTGACTTCAGATTCTTTAAACATGTAGTGTATCAAATCATAAATGTAGGTTAATGGTGTAATGATTAGTGTGGTAAATCGTGGGTACAATCCCAGGTCAGACTTTTACCATGGGTATAATCTTTCGATAAGTTTATCAAACTCTTTAAACATGACACTCATATCTCATGGAATTGGAAACTTACCTTTAAAAATCATTTAATGGCATAATATAAGAAAAAATTGTCTGCTTGAAGTTGTCACCCTCAAAAATCCTACTTCCATTTTTTATTAAACATGAATTCAGATGGTTACTTTCCAATGCAAGCAACTTTTTTTTTTATCTAACAGAGTAGGGATTCATTTTGTATTTTACTTCTACTTTATCATAAATCATTTTGACTGGTTCCCGGATTTAGCGGTATTACACCTATTAACTACAGGAAAACCAACAAAAAGGCAAGAAATATAAAACATGTATGTTAATCCTGGTTACCGAAAATGGTCTTCTGCACATAAATATGTCAATCAAAATAAACCAGTACTCATAGCCAAAAGGGAGCTTATTTATTTTGTGAAATAGTTATATAGTGAAATAATTATGCATATTGGGCTGTGAATCTAGTGTCTAGTGATGAAAAATTCAATGAAACCACAATGTAAAACATTTTGATTGGACCAAACTTTTCATAGACACCATATTCCCTTGAGTGCCCCAAAGTCTTCTGAGACAGCATTGGGTCATATCTTCTCACAACAATGCAAAGTTAAACAATTAAAAAGATACAAGGTGATTATTGATAATTGCTTAAAATCTTCTGATAAAACTAGGACCTTCCTAACAACGACCTTTAATTTTAAAAAATAATCTTGAACTCCTGGGTCTATTAGAAAGTGGACATCATCACCATCATTTGATCACAAAGTAATTTGTTCTCATCATGATACACATAAACCAGAGGCTCCCAGGAGCCTGTAATCGCTCACCTGGATCAAAGCTGCTTTCAATAACAACGCAATTGCACTGCGGCAGCCATCTTGGTGGGAGAGGACGACTGCCGGACACAATTTTGGAAGAGGACCATCAAATGACTATTCCATCAAAGTTTGGTTCTAATTGAGCTACTGGTTCCAGACAAGATGGTTTTTATGTGAATTTCCCATAGGGTTCTATGTTAAACTAAGTACAGCTGTGCAGCCATCTTGGTCAGAGGGCGGGACCACCAGACACAATTTTGGAAGAGGACCATCCAATGGCTATTTTGTAAAAGTTTGGTTCCAATTGAGCAACTCACAGGTTCCAGACAAGAAGATTTGTATGTGAATTTCCCATAGGGTCCTATGTTAAGCTAAGTTCGGCTGTGGGGGCCATCATGGTCGAAGGGCCGAACTGCCGGACACATTTTTGGAAGAGAACCATCCAATGACTATTTCATCAAAATTTTGTTCTTATTGAGCAAATGGTTTCAGACAAGAAGATTTTTATGGGAATTTCCCATAGGGTCCTATGTTAAATTAAGTTTGGCTGTGGCGGCCATCTTGGTCGGAGGTATGAAATGTCGGACACAATTTTGGAAGGGGACCACCCAAGGATCATTTCAGCAAAGTTTGGTTGAGATTGGCTCAGTAGTTTCAGAGGAGAAGATTTTGTTTTTATTCCATCCCCCCTTTATTCTATTTTTAGCTTGGCGGCCATCATGGTTGGAAGTCGGGATCACCGGACACAATTTTGGAAGGGGGCCACCCAAGGATTATTCCACTAAAGTTTGGTTGCAATTGGCCCAGTGGTTTCAGAGGAGAAGATTTTTATGTGAATTTCCCATAGGGTCCTATGTTAAGCTAAGTTCGGCTGTGGGGGCCATCTTGGTCAAAGGGCCGAACCGCCGGACTTAATTTTGGAAGAGAACCATCCAATGACTATTTCATCAAAATTTTGTTCTTATTGAGCAAATTGTTTCAGAAAAGAAGATTTTTATGGGAATTTCCCATAGGGTCCTATGTTAAATTAAGTTCGGCTGTGGTGGCCATATTGGTCGAAGTTCTGAAATGCCGGCCACAGTTTTGGAAGAGGACCACCCAAGAATCATTTCAGGAAAGTTTGGTTGAGATTGGCTCTGTAGTTTCAGAGGAGAAGATTTTTTTCAAATTTCACCCCCTCTTTTTTCTAATATGCATAATCGGTCAAAATCGGCAAAAGTTCAAAGTTCATAAAAAATCCAGTAATATTTGTTTAAAAGCTCATCATTATGCTTTAACAGTTCAAATTTGGGCACATTCTGGCTTAAAATAGAGCAGTTTTGGCCATTTGAAGAAATTTCTATTTTTAGTAATGGTGGCCATCTTGAATAGAGGACGGCGCTGCCTTACACAATTTTGAAAGGGGACCACCTAAGGATCATTCAGACAAAGCTTGGTTGAAATTGGCCTAGTGGTTTCTAACAAGAAGATTTTTAAATGATTTTTTGCTTATTTATTTGCATAATTGGTCAAAATAAGCAAAAGTTCAAAGTTCATAAAAAATCCCATAATATATGTTAACTAGAGGCTCCCAGGAGCCTGTAACCGCTCACCTGGTTTTCAATTTGACATCTAAAGTTGATAGAAAATGGGGGTGTTGCACGTAATTTGGAAAGTGGGCCACCCAAAGATCATTTCAACTCAAATTTCAGAGGAGAAGATTTTTTAGATGTGATTTTTATTTCATAATATTCCTAAACGGAATAAACTGGCTGAAAAAATCTCACAGAAAAACCCGGAATATATGTTAAACTACTGATTGCCATGTAGCTGCAGCTAAAATTTGAGCTCATTTTGACTTATACTAAAGCAGCAATGGACAATTGAAGAAATTTCTATTTTTAGTAACAGCAGCCATCTTGAATGGAGGGCGAGGCTGTCAGACACAATATTGAAAGGGGACCCCCAAGGACCATCCCAGCCAATTTCCTTTTAATTTGGTTCAGCGGTTTCAGAGGAGAAGATTTAAATGTGATCTTTTATCAAAATATGCCTAATTTGCATAATCGGTATAAATCGGCTGAAAGGAAAATTTCACAGAAAAAATCGGAATATATGTTAAACTGCTCCTTGCCATGTAGCTGCAGTTAAAATTTTAGCTCATTTTGAGTTATACTAAAGCAGCAATGGACAATTGAAGAAATTTCTATTTTTAGTAACAGCAGCCATCTTGAATGGAGGGCGGGGCTGTCAGACACAATATTGAAAGGGGACCACCCAAGGACCATCCCAGCCAAATTCCTTTTAATTTGGTTCAGCGGTTTCAGAGGAGAAGATTTAAATGTGATCTTTTATCAAAATATGCCTAATTTGCATAATCGGTATAAATCGGCTGAAAGAAAAATTTCACAGAACAACCCGGAATATATGTTAAACTACTCCTTGCCATGTAGCTGCAGTTAAAATTTGAGCTCATTTTGACTTGTACTAAGCCAGAAATGGACAATTGAAGAAATTTCTATTTTTAGTAACAGCAGCCATCTTGAATGGAGGGCGGGGCTGTCAGACACAATATTGAAAGGGGACCACCCAAGGACCATCCCAGCCAAATTCCTTTTAATTTGGTTCAGCGGTTTCAGAGGAGAAGATTTAAATGTGATCTTTTATCAAAATATGCCTAATTTGCATAATCGGTATAAATCGGCTGAAAGAAAAATTTCACAGAAAAACCCGGAATATATGTTAAACTACTCCTTGCCATGTAGCTGCAGTTAAAATTTGAGCTCATTTTGACTTGTACTAAACCAGAAATGGACAATTGAAGAAATTTCTATTTTTAGTAACAGCAGCCATCTTGAATGGAGGGCGGGGCTGTCAGACACAAATTTGAAAGGGACCCATCCAGGGTCCATCCCTGCCAGGTTTGCTTTAATTTGGTTCAGCGGTTTCAGAGGAGAAGATTTAAATGTGATCTTTTATCAAAATATGCCCAATTTGCATAATCGGTATAAATCGGCTGAAAGGAAAATTTCACAGAAAAAAATCGGAATATATGTTAAACTGCTCCTTACCATGTAGCTGCAGTTAAATTTTGAGCTCATTTTGAGTTATATTAAAGCAGCAATGGACAATTGAAGAAATGTCTATTTTTAGTAACAGCAGCCATCTTGAATGGAGGGTGGGGCTGTCGGACAAAATTTTGAAAGGGACCCACCCAAGGACCATCCCAACCAAATTTGTTTTAATTTGGTTCAGCGGTTTCAGAGGAGAAGATTTAAATGTGATCTTTTATCAAAATATGCCTAATTTGCATAATCGGTATAAATCGGCTGAAAGAAAAATTTCACAGAAAAACAAGGAATATATGTTAAACTACTCCTTGCCATGTAGCTGCAGTTAAAATTTAAGCTCATTTTGACTTGTACTAAACCAGAAATGGACAATTGAAGAAATTTCTATTTTTAGTAACAGCAGCCATCTTGAATGGAGGGCGGGGTTGTCAGACACAAATTTGAAAGGGACCCATCCAGGGTCCATCCCTGCCAGGTTTGCTTTAATTTGGTTCAGCGGTTTCAGAGGAGAAGATTTAAATGTGATCTTTTATCAAAATAAGCCTAATTTGCATAATCGGTATAAATCGGCTGAAAGAAAAATTTCACAGAAAAATCCAGAATATATGTTAAACTACTCCTTGTCATGTAGCTGCAGTTAAAATTTGAGCTCATTTTAACTTGTACTAAACCAGAAATGGACAATTGAAGAAATTTCTATTTTTAGTAACAGCAGCCATCTTGAATGGAGGGCGGGGCTGTCAGACACAAATTTGAAAGGGACCCATCCAGGGTCCATCCCAGCCAGGTTTGCTTTAATTTGGTTCAGCGGTTTCAGAGGAGAAGATTTAAATGTGATCTTTTACCAAAATATGCCCAATTTGCATAATCGGTATAAATCGGCTGAAAGGAAAATTTCACAGAAAAAATCGGAATATATGTTAAACTGCTCCTTGCCATGTAGCTGCAGTTAAAATTTGAGCTCATTTTGAGTTATACTAAAGCAGCAATGGACAATTGAAGAAATTTCTATTTTTAGTAACAGCAGCCATCTTGAATGGAGGGCGGGGCTGTCAGACACAATATTGAAAGGGGACCACCCAAGGACCATCCCAGCCAAATTCCTTTTAATGTGGTTCAGCGGTTTCAGAGGAGAAGATTTAAATGTGATCTTTTATCAAAATATGCCTAATTTGCATAATCGGTATAAATCGGCTGAAAGGAAAATTTCACAGAAAAAATCGGAATATATGTTAAACTGCTCCTTGCCATGTAGCTGCAGTTAAAATTTGAGCTCATTTTGAGTTATACTAAAGCAGCAATGGACAATTGAAGAAATTTCTATTTTTAGTAACTGCAGCCATCTTGAATGGAGGGCGGGGCTGTCAGACACAATATTGAAAGGGGACCACCCAAGGACCATCCCAGCCAAATTCCTTTTAATTTGGTTCAGCAGTTTCAGAGGAGAAGATTTAAATGTGATCTTTTATCAAAATATGCCTAATTTGCATAATCGGTATAAATCGGCTGAAAGAAAAATTTCACAGAAAAATCCGGAATATATGTTAAACTACTCCTTGCCATGTAGCTGCAGTTAAAATTTGAGCTCATTTTGACTTGTACTAAACCAGAAATGGACAATTGAAGAAATTTCTATTTTTAGTAACAGCAGCCATCTTGAATGGAGGGCGGGGCTGTCAGACACAATATTGAAAGGGGACCACCCAAGGACCATCCCAGCCAAATTCCTTTTAATTTGGTTCTGCGGTTTCAGAGGAGAAGATTTAAATGTGATCTTTTATCAAAATATGCCTAATTTGCATAATCGGCATAAATCGGCTGAAAGAAAAATTTCACAGAAAAATCCGGAATATATGTTAAACTACTCCTTGCCATGTAGCTGCAGTTAAAATTTGAGCTCATTTTGACTTGTACTAAACCAGAAATGGACAATTGAAGAAATTTCTATTTTTAGTAACAGCAGCCATCTTGAATGGAGGGCGGGGCTGTCAGACACAAATTTGAAAGGGACCCATCCAGGGTCCATCCCTGCCAGGTTTGCTTTAATTTGGTTCAGCGGTTTCAGAGGAGAAGATTTAAATGTGATCTTTTACCAAAATATGCCCAATTTGCATAATCGGTATAAATCGGCTGAAAGGAAAATTTCACAGAAAAAATCGGAATATATGTTAAACTGCTCCTTACCATGTAGCTGCAGTTAAATTTTGAGCTCATTTTGAGTTATATTAAAGCAGCAATGGACAATTGAAGAAATGTCTATTTTTAGTAACTGCAGCCATCTTGAATGGAGGGCGGGGCTGTCAGACACAATATTGAAAGGGGACCACCCAAGGACCATCCCAGCCAAATTCCTTTTAATGTGGTTCAGCGGTTTCAGAGGAGAAGATTTAAATGTGATCTTTTATCAAAATATGCCTAATTTGCATAATCGGTATAAATCGGCTGAAAGGAAAATTTCACAGAAAAATCCGGAATATATGTTAAACTACTCCTTGCCATGTAGCTGCAGTTAAAATTTGAGCTCATTTTGACTTGTACTAAACCAGAAATGGACAATTGAAGAAATTTCTATTTTTAGTAACAGCAGCCATCTTGAATGGAGGGCGGGGCTGTCAGACACAATATTGAAAGGGGACCACCCAAGGACCATCCCAGCCAAATTCCTTTTAATTTGGTTCAGCGGTTTCAGAGGAGAAGATTTAAATGTGATCTTTTACCAAAATATGCCCAATTTGCATAATCGGTATAAATCGGCTGAAAGGAAAATTTCACAGAAAAAATCGGAATATATGTTAAACTGCTCCTTGCCATGTAGCTGCAGTTAAAATTTTAGCTCATTTTGAGTTATACTAAAGCAGCAATGGACAATTGAAGAAATTTCTATTTTTAGTAACAGCAGCCATCTTGAATGGAGGGCGGGGCTGTCAGACACAATATTGAAAGGGGACCACCCAAGGACCATCCCAGCCAAATTCCTTTTAATTTGGTTCAGCGGTTTCAGAGGAGAAGATTTAAATGTGATCTTTTATCAAAATATGCCTAATTTGCATAATCGGTATAAGTCGGCTGAAAGGAAAATTTCACAGAAAAAAATCGGAATATATGTTAAACTGCTCCTTGCCATGTAGCTGCAGTTAAAATTTGAGCTCATTTTGAGTTATACTAAAGCAGCAATGGACAATTGAAGAAATTTCTATTTTTAGTAACAGCAGCCATCTTGAATGGAGGGCGGGGCTGTCAGACAAAATATTGAAAGGGGACCACCCAAGGACCATCCCAGCCAAATTCCTTTTAATTTGGTTCAGCAGTTTCAGAGGAGAAGATTTAAATGTGATCTTTTATCAAAATATGCCTAATTTGCATAATCGGTATAAATCGGCTGAAAGAAAAATTTCACAGAAAAACACGGAATATATGTTAAACTACTCCTTGCCATGTAGCTGCAGTTAAAATTTGAGGTCATTTTGACTTGTACTAAACCAGAAATGGACAATTGAAGAAATTTCTATTTTTAGTAACAGCAGCCATCTTGAATGGAGGGCGGGGCTGTCAGACACAATATTGAAAGGGGACCACCCAAGGACCATCCCAGCCAAATTCCTTTTAATTTGGTTCTGCGGTTTCAGAGGAGAAGATTTAAATGTGATCTTTTATCAAAATATGCCTAATTTGCATAATCGGCATAAATCGGCTGAAAGAAAAATTTCACAGAAAAACCCGGAATATATGTTAAACTACTCCTTGCCATGTAGCTGCAGTTAAAATTTGAGCTCATTTTGACTTGTACTAAACCAGAAATGGACAATTGAAGAAATTTCTATTTTTAGTAACAGCAGCCATCTTGAATGGAGGGCGGGGCTGTCAGACACAAATTTGAAAGGGACCCATCCAGGGTCCATCCCTGCCAGGTTTGCTTTAATTTGGTTCAGCGGTTTCAGAGGAGAAGATTTAAATGTGATCTTTTACCAAAATATGCCCAATTTGCATAATCGGTATAAATCGGCTGAAAGGAAAATTTCACAGAAAAAATCGGAATATATGTTAAACTGCTCCTTGCCATGTAGCTGCAGTTAAAATTTTAGCTCATTTTGAGTTATACTAAAGCAGCAATGGACAATTGAAGAAATTTCTATTTTTAGTAACAGCAGCCATCTTGAATGGAGGGCGGGGCTGTCAGACACAATATTGAAAGGGGACCACCCAAGGACCATCCCAGCCAAATTCCTTTTAATTTGGTTCAGCGGTTTCAGAGGAGAAGATTTAAATGTGATCTTTTATCAAAATATGCCTAATTTGCATAATCGGTATAAGTCGGCTGAAAGGAAAATTTCACAGAAAAAATCGGAATATATGTTAAACTGCTCCTTGCCATGTAGCTGCAGTTAAAATTTGAGCTCATTTTGAGTTATACTAAAGCAGCAATGGACAATTGAAGAAATTTCTATTTTTAGTAACAGCAGCCATCTTGAATGGAGGGCGGGGCTGTCAGACAAAATATTGAAAGGGGACCACCCAAGGACCATCCCAGCCAAATTCCTTTTAATTTGGTTCAGCAGTTTCAGAGGAGAAGATTTAAATGTGATCTTTTATCAAAATATGCCTAATTTGCATAATCGGTATAAATCGGCTGAAAGAAAAATTTCACAGAAAAACCCGGAATATATGTTAAACTACTCCTTGCCATGTAGCTGCAGTTAAAATTTGAGGTCATTTTGACTTGTACTAAACCAGAAATGGACAATTGAAGAAATTTCTATTTTTAGTAACAGCAGCCATCTTGAATGGAGGGCGGGGCTGTCAGACACAATATTGAAAGGGGACCACCCAAGGACCATCCCAGCCAAATTCCTTTTAATTTGGTTCTGCGGTTTCAGAGGAGAAGATTTAAATGTGATCTTTTATCAAAATATGCCTAATTTGCATAATCGGCATAAATCGGCTGAAAGAAAAATTTCACAGAAAAACCCGGAATATATGTTAAACTACTCCTTGCCATGTAGCTGCAGTTAAAATTTGAGCTCATTTTGACTTGTACTAAACCAGAAATGGACAATTGAAGAAATTTCTATTTTTAGTAACAGCAGCCATCTTGAATGGAGGGCGGGGCTGTCAGACACAAATTTGAAAGGGACCCATCCAGGGTCCATCCCTGCCAGGTTTGCTTTAATTTGGTTCAGCGGTTTCAGAGGAGAAGATTTAAATGTGATCTTTTACCAAAATATGCCCAATTTGCATAATCGGTATAAATCGGCTGAAAGGAAAATTTCACAGAAAAAATCGGAATATATGTTAAACTGCTCCTTACCATGTAGCTGCAGTTAAATTTTGAGCTCATTTTGAGTTATATTAAAGCAGCAATGGACAATTGAAGAAATGTCTATTTTTAGTAACTGCAGCCATCTTGAATGGAGGGCGGGGCTGTCAGACACAATATTGAAAGGGGACCACCCAAGGACCATCCCAGCCAAATTCCTTTTAATGTGGTTCAGCGGTTTCAGAGGAGAAGATTTAAATGTGATCTTTTATCAAAATATGCCCAATTTGCATAATCGGTATAAATCGGCTGAAAGGAAAATTTCACAGAAAAAATCGGAATATATGTTAAACTGCTCCTTACCATGTAGCTGCAGTTAAATTTTGAGCTCATTTTGAGTTATATTAAAGCAGCAATGGACAATTGAAGAAATGTCTATTTTTAGTAACTGCAGCCATCTTGAATGGAGGGCGGGGCTGTCAGACACAATATTGAAAGGGGACCACCCAAGGACCATCCCAGCCAAATTCCTTTTAATGTGGTTCAGCGGTTTCAGAGGAGAAGATTTAAATGTGATCTTTTATCAAAATATGCCTAATTTGCATAATCGGTATAAATCGGCTGAAAGGAAAATTTCACAGAAAATTCCGGAATATATGTTAAACTACTCCTTGCCATGTAGCTGCAGTTAAAATTTGAGCTCATTTTGACTTGTACTAAACCAGAAATGGACAATTGAAGAAATTTCTATTTTTAGTAACAGCAGCCATCTTGAATGGAGGGCGGGGCTGTCAGACACAATATTGAAAGGGGACCACCCAAGGACCATCCCAGCCAAATTCCTTTTAATTTGGTTCAGCGGTTTCAGAGGAGAAGATTTAAATGTGATCTTTTACCAAAATATGCCCAATTTGCATAATCGGTATAAATCGGCTGAAAGGAAAATTTCACAGAAAAAATCGGAATATATGTTAAACTGCTCCTTGCCATGTAGCTGCAGTTAAAATTTTAGCTCATTTTGAGTTATACTAAAGCAGCAATGGACAATTGAAGAAATTTCTATTTTTAGTAACAGCAGCCATCTTGAATGGAGGGCGGGGCTGTCAGACACAATATTGAAAGGGGACCACCCAAGGACCATCCCAGCCAAATTCCTTTTAATTTGGTTCAGCGGTTTCAGAGGAGAAGATTTAAATGTGATCTTTTATCAAAATATGCCTAATTTGCATAATCGGTATAAGTCGGCTGAAAGGAAAATTTCACAGAAAAAATCGGAATATATGTTAAACTGCTCCTTGCCATGTAGCTGCAGTTAAAATTTGAGCTCATTTTGAGTTATACTAAAGCAGCAATGGACAATTGAAGAAATTTCTATTTTTAGTAACAGCAGCCATCTTGAATGGAGGGCGGGGCTGTCAGACAAAATATTGAAAGGGGACCACCCAAGGACCATCCCAGCCAAATTCCTTTTAATTTGGTTCAGCAGTTTCAGAGGAGAAGATTTAAATGTGATCTTTTATCAAAATATGCCTAATTTGCATAATCGGTATAAATCGGCTGAAAGAAAAATTTCACAGAAAAACCCGGAATATATGTTAAACTACTCCTTGCCATGTAGCTGCAGTTAAAATTTGAGGTCATTTTGACTTGTACTAAACCAGAAATGGACAATTGAAGAAATTTCTATTTTTAGTAACAGCAGCCATCTTGAATGGAGGGCGGGGCTGTCAGACACAATATTGAAAGGGGACCACCCAAGGACCATCCCAGCCAAATTCCTTTTAATTTGGTTCTGCGGTTTCAGAGGAGAAGATTTAAATGTGATCTTTTATCAAAATATGCCTAATTTGCATAATCGGCATAAATCGGCTGAAAGAAAAATTTCACAGAAAAACCCGGAATATATGTTAAACTACTCCTTGCCATGTAGCTGCAGTTAAAATTTGAGCTCATTTTGACTTGTACTAAACCAGAAATGGACAATTGAAGAAATTTCTATTTTTAGTAACAGCAGCCATCTTGAATGGAGGGCGGGGCTGTCAGACACAAATTTGAAAGGGACCCATCCAGGGTCCATCCCTGCCAGGTTTGCTTTAATTTGGTTCAGCGGTTTCAGAGGAGAAGATTTAAATGTGATCTTTTACCAAAATATGCCCAATTTGCATAATCGGTATAAATCGGCTGAAAGGAAAATTTCACAGAAAAAATCGGAATATATGTTAAACTGCTCCTTACCATGTAGCTGCAGTTAAATTTTGAGCTCATTTTGAGTTATATTAAAGCAGCAATGGACAATTGAAGAAATGTCTATTTTTAGTAACTGCAGCCATCTTGAATGGAGGGCGGGGCTGTCAGACACAATATTGAAAGGGGACCACCCAAGGACCATCCCAGCCAAATTCCTTTTAATGTGGTTCAGCGGTTTCAGAGGAGAAGATTTAAATGTGATCTTTTATCAAAATATGCCTAATTTGCATAATCGGTATAAATCGGCTGAAAGGAAAATTTCACAGAAAAAATCGGAATATATGTTAAACTGCTCCTTGCCATGTAGCTGCAGTTAAAATTTGAGCTCATTTTGAGTTATACTAAAGCAGCAATGGACAATTGAAGAAATTTCTATTTTTAGTAACAGCAGCCATCTTGAATGGAGGGCGGGGCTGTCGGTAACAATTTTGAAAGGGGACCACCCAAGGACCATCCCAGCCAAATTCCTTTTAATTTGGTTCAGCGGTTTCAGAGGAGAAGATTTAAATGTGATCTTCTACCAAAATATGCCCAATTTGCATAATCGGTATAAATCGGCTGAAAGGAAAATTTCACAGAAAAAATCGGAATATATGTTAAACTGCTCCTTGCCATGTAGCTGCAGTTAAAATTTTAGCTCATTTTGAGTTATACTAAAGCAGCAATGGACAATTGAAGAAATTTCTATTTTTAGTAACAGCAGCCATCTTGAATGGAGGGCGGGGCTGTCAGACACAATATTGAAAGGGGACCACCCAAGGACCATCCCAGCCAAATTCCTTTTAATTTGGTTCAGCGGTTTCAGAGGAGAAGATTTAAATGTGATCTTTTATCAAAATATGCCTAATTTGCATAATCGGTATAAGTCGGCTGAAAGGAAAATTTCACAGAAAAAATCGGAATATATGTTAAACTGCTCCTTGCCATGTAGCTGCAGTTAAAATTTGAGCTCATTTTGAGTTATACTAAAGCAGCAATGGACAATTGAAGAAATTTCTATTTTTAGTAACAGCAGCCATCTTGAATGGAGGGCGGGGCTGTCAGACAAAATATTGAAAGGGGACCACCCAAGGACCATCCCAGCCAAATTCCTTTTAATTTGGTTCAGCAGTTTCAGAGGAGAAGATTTAAATGTGATCTTTTATCAAAATATGCCTAATTTGCATAATCGGTATAAATCGGCTGAAAGAAAAATTTCACAGAAAAACACGGAATATATGTTAAACTACTCCTTGCCATGTAGCTGCAGTTAAAATTTGAGGTCATTTTGACTTGTACTAAACCAGAAATGGACAATTGAAGAAATTTCTATTTTTAGTAACAGCAGCCATCTTGAATGGAGGGCGGGGCTGTCAGACACAATATTGAAAGGGGACCACCCAAGGACCATCCCAGCCAAATTCCTTTTAATTTGGTTCTGCGGTTTCAGAGGAGAAGATTTAAATGTGATCTTTTATCAAAATATGCCTAATTTGCATAATCGGCATAAATCGGCTGAAAGAAAAATTTCACAGAAAAACAAGGAATATATGTTAAACTACTCCTTGCCATGTAGCTGCAGTTAAAATTTGAGCTCATTTTGACTTGTACTAAACCAGAAATGGACAATTGAAGAAATTTCTATTTTTAGTAACAGCAGCCATCTTGAATGGAGGGCGGGGCTGTCAGACACAAATTTGAAAGGGACCCATCCAGGGTCCATCCCTGCCAGGTTTGCTTTAATTTGGTTCAGCGGTTTCAGAGGAGAAGATTTAAATGTGATCTTTTACCAAAATATGCCCAATTTGCATAATCGGTATAAATCGGCTGAAAGGAAAATTTCACAGAAAAAATCGGAATATATGTTAAACTGCTCCTTGCCATGTAGCTGCAGTTAAAATTTGAGCTCATTTTGAGTTATACTAAAGCAGCAATGGACAATTGAAGAAATTTCTATTTTTAGTAACAGCAGCCATCTTGAATGGAGGGCGGGGCTGTCAGACACAATATTGAAAGGGGACCACCCAAGGACCATCCCAGCCAAATTCCTTTTAATGTGGTTCAGCGGTTTCAGAGGAGAAGATTTAAATGTGATCTTTTATCAAAATATGCCTAATTTGCATAATCGGTATAAATCGGCTGAAAGAAAAATTTCACAGAAAAATCCGGAATATATGTTAAACTACTCCTTGCCATGTAGCTGCAGTTAAAATTTGAGCTCATTTTGACTTGTACTAAACCAGAAATGGACAATTGAAGAAATTTCTATTTTAAGTAACAGCAGCCATCTTGAATGGAGGGCGGGGCTGTCAGACACAATATTGAAAGGGGACCACCCAAGGACCATCCCAGCCAAATTCCTTTTAATTTGGTTCAGCGGTTTCAGAGGAGAAGATTTAAATGTGATCTTTTACCAAAATATGCCCAATTTGCATAATCGGTATAAATCGGCTGAAAGGAAAATTTCACAGAAAAAATCGGAATATATGTTAAATTGCTCCTTGCCATGTAGCTGCAGTTAAAATTTGAGCTCATTTTGAGTTATACTAAAGCAGCAATGGACAATTGAAGAAATTTCTATTTTTAGTAACAGCAGCCATCTTGAATGGAGGGCGGGGCTGTCAGACACAATATTGAAAGGGGACCACCCAAGGACCATCCCAGCCAAATTCCTTTTAATTTGGTTCAGCGGTTTCAGAGGAGAAGATTTAAATGTGATCTTTTATCAAAATATGCCTAATTTGCATAATCGGTATAAGTCGGCTGAAAGGAAAATTTCACAGAAAAAATCGGAATATATGTTAAACTGCTCCTTGCCATGTAGCTGCAGTTAAAATTTGAGCTCATTTTGAGTTATACTAAAGCAGCAATGGACAATTGAAGAAATTTCTATTTTTAGTAACAGCAGCCATCTTGAATGGAGGGCGGGGCTGTCAGACAAAATATTGAAAGGGGACCACCCAAGGACCATCCCAGCCAAATTCCTTTTAATTTGGTTCAGCGGTTTCAGAGGAGAAGATTTAAATGTGATCTTTTACCAAAATATGCCCAATTTGCATAATCGGTATAAATCGGCTGAAAGGAAAATTTCACAGAAAAAATCGGAATATATGTTAAATTGCTCCTTGCCATGTAGCTGCAGTTAAAATTTGAGCTCATTTTGAGTTATACTAAAGCAGCAATGGACAATTGAAGAAATTTCTATTTTTAGTAACAGCAGCCATCTTGAATGGAGGGCGGGGCTGTCAGACACAATATTGAAAGGGGACCACCCAAGGACCATCCCAGCCAAATTCCTTTTAATTTGGTTCAGCGGTTTCAGAGGAGAAGATTTAAATGTGATCTTTTATCAAAATATGCCTAATTTGCATAATCGGTATAAGTCGGCTGAAAGGAAAATTTCACAGAAAAAATCGGAATATATGTTAAACTGCTCCTTGCCATGTAGCTGCAGTTAAAATTTGAGCTCATTTTGAGTTATACTAAAGCAGCAATGGACAATTGAAGAAATTTCTATTTTTAGTAACAGCAGCCATCTTGAATGGAGGGCGGGGCTGTCAGACAAAATATTGAAAGGGGACCACCCAAGGACCATCCCAGCCAAATTCCTTTTAATTTGGTTCAGCAGTTTCAGAGGAGAAGATTTAAATGTGATCTTTTATCAAAATATGCCTAATTTGCATAATCGGTATAAATCGGCTGAAAGAAAAATTTCACAGAAAAACAAGGAATATATGTTAAACTACTCCTTGCCATGTAGCTGCAGTTAAAATTTGAGGTCATTTTGACTTGTACTAAACCAGAAATGGACAATTGAAGAAATTTCTATTTTTAGTAACAGCAGCCATCTTGAATGGAGGGCGGGGCTGTCAGACACAATATTGAAAGGGGACCACCCAAGGACCATCCCAGCCAAATTCCTTTTAATTTGGTTCTGCGGTTTCAGAGGAGAAGATTTAAATGTGATCTTTTATCAAAATATGCCTAATTTGCATAATCGGCATAAATCGGCTGAAAGAAAAATTTCACAGAAAAACCCGGAATATATGTTAAACTACTCCTTGCCATGTAGCTGCAGTTAAAATTTGAGCTCATTTTGACTTGTACTAAACCAGAAATGGACAATTGAAGAAATTTCTATTTTTAGTAACAGCAGCCATCTTGAATGGAGGGCAGGGCTGTCAGACACAAATTTGAAAGGGACCCATCCAGGGTCCATCCCTGCCAGGTTTGCTTTAATTTGGTTCAGCGGTTTCAGAGGAGAAGATTTAAATGTGATCTTTTACCAAAATATGCCCAATTTGCATAATCGGTATAAATCGGATGAAAGGAAAATTTCACAGAAAAAATCGGAATATATGTTAAATTGCTCCTTGCCATGTAGCTGCAGTTAAAATTTGAGCTCATTTTGAGTTATACTAAAGCAGCAATGGACAATTGAAGAAATTTCTATTTTTAGTAACAGCAGCCATCTTGAATGGAGGGCGGGGCTGTCAGACACAATATTGAAAGGGGACCACCCAAGGACCATCCCAGCCAAATTCCTTTTAATTTGGTTCAGCGGTTTCAGAGGAGAAGATTTAAATGTGATCTTTTATCAAAATATGCCTAATTTGCATAATCGGTATAAGTCGGCTGAAAGGAAAATTTCACAGAAAAAATCGGAATATATGTTAAACTACTCCTTGCCATGTAGCTGCAGTTAAAATTTGAGCTCATTTTGAGTTATACTAAAGCAGCAATGGACAATTGAAGAAATTTCTATTTTTAGTAACAGCAGCCATCTTGAATGGAGGGCGGGGCTGTCGGTAACAATTTTGAAAGGGGACCACCCAAGGACCATCCAAGCCAAATTCCTTTTAATTTGGTTCAGCGGTTTCAGAGGAGAAGATTTAAATGTGATCTTCTACCAAAATATGCCCAATTTGCATAATCGGTATAAATCGGCTGAAAGGAAAATTTCACAGAAAAAATCGGAATATATGTTAAACTGCTCCTTGCCATGTAGCTGCAGTTAAAATTTTAGCTCATTTTGAGTTATACTAAAGCAGCAATGGACAATTGAAGAAATTTCTATTTTTAGTAACAGCAGCCATCTTGAATGGAGGGCGGGGCTGTCAGACACAATATTGAAAGGGGACCACCCAAGGACCATCCCAGCCAAATTCCTTTTAATTTGGTTCAGCGGTTTCAGAGGAGAAGATTTAAATGTGATCTTTTATCAAAATATGCCTAATTTGCATAATCGGTATAAGTCGGCTGAAAGGAAAATTTCACAGAAAAAATCGGAATATATGTTAAACTGCTCCTTGCCATGTAGCTGCAGTTAAAATTTTAGCTCATTTTGAGTTATACTAAAGCAGCAATGGACAATTGAAGAAATTTCTATTTTTAGTAACAGCAGCCATCTTGAATGGAGGGCGGGGCTGTCAGACAAAATATTGAAAGGGGACCACCCAAGGACCATCCCAGCCAAATTCCTTTTAATTTGGTTCAGCAGTTTCAGAGGAGAAGATTTAAATGTGATCTTTTATCAAAATATGCCTAATTTGCATAATCGGTATAAATCGGCTGAAAGAAAAATTTCACAGAAAAACAAGGAATATATGTTAAACTACTCCTTGCCATGTAGCTGCAGTTAAAATTTGAGGTCATTTTGACTTGTACTAAACCAGAAATGGACAATTGAAGAAATTTCTATTTTTAGTAACAGCAGCCATCTTGAATGGAGGGCGGGGCTGTCAGACACAATATTGAAAGGGGACCACCCAAGGACCATCCCAGCCAAATTCCTTTTAATTTGGTTCTGCGGTTTCAGAGGAGAAGATTTAAATGTGATCTTTTATCAAAATATGCTCAATTTGCATAATCGGCATAAATCGGCTGAAAGAAAAATTTCACAGAAAAACCCGGAATATATGTTAAACTACTCCTTGCCATGTAGCTGCAGTTAAAATTTGAGCTCATTTTGACTTGTACTAAACCAGAAATGGACAATTGAAGAAATTTCTATTTTTAGTAACAGCAGCCATCTTGAATGGAGGGCGGGGCTGTCAGACACAAATTTGAAAGGGACCCATCCAGGGTCCATCCCTGCCAGGTTTGCTTTAATTTGGTTCAGCGGTTTCAGAGGAGAAGATTTAAATGTGATCTTTTACCAAAATATGCCCAATTTGCATAATCGGTATAAATCGGCTGAAAGGAAAATTTCACAGAAAAAATCGGAATATATGTTAAACTGCTCCTTGCCATGTAGCTGCAGTTAAAATTTGAGCTCATTTTGAGTTATACTAAAGCAGCAATGGACAATTGAAGAAATTTCTATTTTTAGTAACAGCAGCCATCTTGAATGGAGGGCGGGGCTGTCAGACACAATATTGAAAGGGGACCACCCAAGGACCATCCCAGCCAAATTCCTTTTAATGTGGTTCAGCGGTTTCAGAGGAGAAGATTTAAATGTGATCTTTTATCAAAATATGCCTAATTTGCATAATCGGTATAAATCGGCTGAAAGAAAAATTTCACAGAAAAATCCGGAATATATGTTAAACTACTCCTTGCCATGTAGCTGCAGTTAAAATTTGAGCTCATTTTGACTTGTACTAAACCAGAAATGGACAATTGAAGAAATTTCTATTTTTAGTAACAGCAGCCATCTTGAATGGAGGGCGGGGCTGTCAGACACAATATTGAAAGGGGACCACCCAAGGACCATCCCAGCCAAATTCCTTTTAATTTGGTTCAGCGGTTTCAGAGGAGAAGATTTAAATGTGATCTTTTACCAAAATATGCCCAATTTGCATAATCGGTATAAATCGGCTGAAAGGAAAATTTCACAGAAAAAATCGGAATATATGTTAAATTGCTCCTTGCCATGTAGCTGCAGTTAAAATTTGAGCTCATTTTGAGTTATACTAAAGCAGCAATGGACAATTGAAGAAATTTCTATTTTTAGTAACAGCAGCCATCTTGAATGGAGGGCGGGGCTGTCAGACACAATATTGAAAGGGGACCACCCAAGGACCATCCCAGCCAAATTCCTTTTAATTTGGTTCAGCGGTTTCAGAGGAGAAGATTTAAATGTGATCTTTTATCAAAATATGCCTAATTTGCATAATCGGTATAAGTCGGCTGAAAGGAAAATTTCACAGAAAAAATCGGAATATATGTTAAACTGCTCCTTGCCATGTAGCTGCAGTTAAAATTTGAGCTCATTTTGAGTTATACTAAAGCAGCAATGGACAATTGAAGAAATTTCTATTTTTAGTAACAGCAGCCATCTTGAATGGAGGGCGGGGCTGTCAGACAAAATATTGAAAGGGGACCACCCAAGGACCATCCCAGCCAAATTCCTTTTAATTTGGTTCAGCGGTTTCAGAGGAGAAGATTTAAATGTGATCTTTTACCAAAATATGCCCAATTTGCATAATCGGTATAAATCGGCTGAAAGGAAAATTTCACAGAAAAAATCGGAATATATGTTAAATTGCTCCTTGCCATGTAGCTGCAGTTAAAATTTGAGCTCATTTTGAGTTATACTAAAGCAGCAATGGACAATTGAAGAAATTTCTATTTTTAGTAACAGCAGCCATCTTGAATGGAGGGCGGGGCTGTCAGACACAATATTGAAAGGGGACCACCCAAGGACCATCCCAGCCAAATTCCTTTTAATTTGGTTCAGCGGTTTCAGAGGAGAAGATTTAAATGTGATCTTTTATCAAAATATGCCTAATTTGCATAATCGGTATAAGTCGGCTGAAAGGAAAATTTCACAGAAAAAATCGGAATATATGTTAAACTGCTCCTTGCCATGTAGCTGCAGTTAAAATTTGAGCTCATTTTGAGTTATACTAAAGCAGCAATGGACAATTGAAGAAATTTCTATTTTTAGTAACAGCAGCCATCTTGAATGGAGGGCGGGGCTGTCAGACAAAATATTGAAAGGGGACCACCCAAGGACCATCCCAGCCAAATTCCTTTTAATTTGGTTCAGCAGTTTCAGAGGAGAAGATTTAAATGTGATCTTTTATCAAAATATGCCTAATTTGCATAATCGGTATAAATCGGCTGAAAGAAAAATTTCACAGAAAAACCCGAAATATATGTTAAACTGCTCCTTGCCATGTAGCTGCAGTTAAAATTTGAGCTCATTTTGACTTGTACTAAACCAGAAATGGACAATTGAAGAAATTTCTATTTTTAGTAACAGCAGCCATCTTGAATGGAGGGCGGGGCTGTCAGACACAATATTGAAAGGGGACCACCCAAGGACCATCCCAGCCAAATTCCTTTTAATTTGGTTCAGCGGTTTCAGAGGAGAAGATTTAAATGTGATCTTTTACCAAAATATGCCCAATTTGCATAATCGGTATAAATCGGCTGAAAGGAAAATTTCACAGAAAAAATCGGAATATATGTTAAATTGCTCCTTGCCATGTAGCTGCAGTTAAAATTTGAGCTCATTTTGAGTTATACTAAAGCAGCAATGGACAATTGAAGAAATTTCTATTTTTAGTAACAGCAGCCATCTTGAATGGAGGGCGGGGCTGTCAGACACAATATTGAAAGGGGACCACCCAAGGACCATCCCAGCCAAATTCCTTTTAATTTGGTTCAGCGGTTTCAGAGGAGAAGATTTAAATGTGATCTTTTATCAAAATATGCCTAATTTGCATAATCGGTATAAGTCGGCTGAAAGGAAAATTTCACAGAAAAAATCGGAATATATGTTAAACTGCTCCTTGCCATGTAGCTGCAGTTAAAATTTGAGCTCATTTTGAGTTATACTAAAGCAGCAATGGACAATTGAAGAAATTTCTATTTTTAGTAACAGCAGCCATCTTGAATGGAGGGCGGGGCTGTCAGACAAAATATTGAAAGGGGACCACCCAAGGACCATCCCAGCCAAATTCCTTTTAATTTGGTTCAGCGGTTTCAGAGGAGAAGATTTAAATGTGATCTTTTACCAAAATATGCCCAATTTGCATAATCGGTATAAATCGGCTGAAAGGAAAATTTCACAGAAAAAATCGGAATATATGTTAAATTGCTCCTTGCCATGTAGCTGCAGTTAAAATTTGAGCTCATTTTGAGTTATACTAAAGCAGCAATGGACAATTGAAGAAATTTCTATTTTTAGTAACAGCAGCCATCTTGAATGGAGGGCGGGGCTGTCAGACACAATATTGAAAGGGGACCACCCAAGGACCATCCCAGCCAAATTCCTTTTAATTTGGTTCAGCGGTTTCAGAGGAGAAGATTTAAATGTGATCTTTTATCAAAATATGCCTAATTTGCATAATCGGTATAAGTCGGCTGAAAGGAAAATTTCACAGAAAAAATCGGAATATATGTTAAACTGCTCCTTGCCATGTAGCTGCAGTTAAAATTTGAGCTCATTTTGAGTTATACTAAAGCAGCAATGGACAATTGAAGAAATTTCTATTTTTAGTAACAGCAGCCATCTTGAATGGAGGGCGGGGCTGTCAGACAAAATATTGAAAGGGGACCACCCAAGGACCATCCCAGCCAAATTCCTTTTAATTTGGTTCAGCAGTTTCAGAGGAGAAGATTTAAATGTGATCTTTTATCAAAATATGCCTAATTTGCATAATCGGTATAAATCGGCTGAAAGAAAAATTTCACAGAAAAACCCGGAATATATGTTAAACTACTCCTTGACATGTAGCTGCAGTTAAAATTTGAGGTCATTTTGACTTGTACTAAACCAGAAATGGACAATTGAAGAAATTTCTATTTTTAGTAACAGCAGCCATCTTGAATGGAGGGCGGGGCTGTCAGACACAATATTGAAAGGGGACCACCCAAGGACCATCCCAGCCAAATTCCTTTTAATTTGGTTCTGCGGTTTCAGAGGAGAAGATTTAAATGTGATCTTTTATCAAAATATGCCTAATTTGCATAATCGGCATAAATCGGCTGAAAGAAAAATTTCACAGAAAAACCCGGAATATATGTTAAACTACTCCTTGCCATGTAGCTGCAGTTAAAATTTGAGCTCATTTTGACTTGTACTAAACCAGAAATGGACAATTGAAGAAATTTCTATTTTTAGTAACAGCAGCCATCTTGAATGGAGGGCAGGGCTGTCAGACACAAATTTGAAAGGGACCCATCCAGGGTCCATCCCTGCCAGGTTTGCTTTAATTTGGTTCAGCGGTTTCAGAGGAGAAGATTTAAATGTGATCTTTTACCAAAATATGCCCAATTTGCATAATCGGTATAAATCGGATGAAAGGAAAATTTCACAGAAAAAATCGGAATATATGTTAAATTGCTCCTTGCCATGTAGCTGCAGTTAAAATTTGAGCTCATTTTGAGTTATACTAAAGCAGCAATGGACAATTGAAGAAATTTCTATTTTTAGTAACAGCAGCCATCTTGAATGGAGGGCGGGGCTGTCAGACACAATATTGAAAGGGGACCACCCAAGGACCATCCCAGCCAAATTCCTTTTAATTTGGTTCAGCGGTTTCAGAGGAGAAGATTTAAATGTGATCTTTTATCAAAATATGCCCAATTTGCATAATCGGTATAAGTCGGCTGAAAGGAAAATTTCACAGAAAAAATCGGAATATATGTTAAACTGCTCCTTGCCATGTAGCTGCAGTTAAAATTTGAGCTGATTTTGAGTTATACTAAAGCAGCAATGGACAATTGAAGAAATTTCTATTTTTAGTAACAGCAGCCATCTTGAATGGAGGGCGGGGCTGTCAGACAAAATATTGAAAGGGGACCACCCAAGGACCATCCCAGCCAAATTCCTTTTAATTTGGTTCAGCGGTTTCAGAGGAGAAGATTTAAATGTGATCTTTTACCAAAATATGCCCAATTTGCATAATCGGTATAAATCGGCTGAAAGGAAAATTTCACAGAAAAAATCGGAATATATGTTAAATTGCTCCTTGCCATGTAGCTGCAGTTAAAATTTGAGCTCATTTTGAGTTATACTAAAGCAGCAATGGACAATTGAAGAAATTTCTATTTTTAGTAACAGCAGCCATCTTGAATGGAGGGCGGGGCTGTCAGACACAATATTGAAAGGGGACCACCCAAGGACCATCCCAGCCAAATTCCTTTTAATTTGGTTCAGCGGTTTCAGAGGAGAAGATTTAAATGTGATCTTTTATCAAAATATGCCTAATTTGCATAATCGGTATAAGTCGGCTGAAAGGAAAATTTCACAGAAAAAATCGGAATATATGTTAAACTGCTCCTTGCCATGTAGCTGCAGCTAAAATTTGAGCTCATTTTGAGTTATACTAAAGCAGCAATGGACAATTGAAGAAATTTCTATTTTTAGTAACAGCAGCCATCTTGAATGGAGGGCGGGGCTGTCAGACAAAATATTGAAAGGGGACCACCCAAGGACCATCCCAGCCAAATTCCTTTTAATTTGGTTCAGCAGTTTCAGAGGAGAAGATTTAAATGTGATCTTTTATCAAAATATGCCTAATTTGCATAATCGGTATAAATCGGCTGAAAGAAAAATTTCACAGAAAAACCCGGAATATATGTTAAACTACTCCTTGCCATGTAGCTGCAGTTAAAATTTGAGGTCATTTTGACTTGTACTAAACCAGAAATGGACAATTGAAGAAATTTCTATTTTTAGTAACAGCAGCCATCTTGAATGGAGGGCGGGGCTGTCAGACACAATATTGAAAGGGGACCACCCAAGGACCATCCCAGCCAAATTCCTTTTAATTTGGTTCTGCGGTTTCAGAGGAGAAGATTTAAATGTGATCTTTTATCAAAATATGCCTAATTTGCATAATCGGCATAAATCGGCTGAAAGAAAAATTTCACAGAAAAACCCGGAATATATGTTAAACTACTCCTTGCCATGTAGCTGCAGTTAAAATTTGAGCTCATTTTGACTTGTACTAAACCAGAAATGGACAATTGAAGAAATTTCTATTTTTAGTAACAGCAGCCATCTTGAATGGAGGGCGGGGCTGTCAGACACAATATTGAAAGGGGACCACCCAAGGACCATCCCAGCCAAATTCCTTTTAATTTGGTTCTGCGGTTTCAGAGGAGAAGATTTAAATGTGATCTTTTATCAAAATATGCCTAATTTGCATAATCGGCATAAATCGGCTGAAAGAAAAATTTCACAGAAAAACCCGGAATATATGTTAAACTACTCCTTGCCATGTAGCTGCAGTTAAAATTTGAGCTCATTTTGACTTGTACTAAACCAGAAATGGACAATTGAAGAAATTTCTATTTTTAGTAACAGCAGCCATCTTGAATGGAGGGCAGGGCTGTCAGACACAAATTTGAAAGGGACCCATCCAGGGTCCATCCCTGCCAGGTTTGCTTTAATTTGGTTCAGCGGTTTCAGAGGAGAAGATTTAAATGTGATCTTTTACCAAAATATGCCCAATTTGCATAATCGGTATAAATCGGATGAAAGGAAAATTTCACAGAAAAAATCGGAATATATGTTAAATTGCTCCTTGCCATGTAGCTGCAGTTAAAATTTGAGCTCATTTTGAGTTATACTAAAGCAGCAATGGACAATTGAAGAAATTTCTATTTTTAGTAACAGCAGCCATCTTGAATGGAGGGCGGGGCTGTCAGACACAATATTGAAAGGGGACCACCCAAGGACCATCCCAGCCAAATTCCTTTTAATTTGGTTCAGCGGTTTCAGAGGAGAAGATTTAAATGTGATCTTTTATCAAAATATGCCTAATTTGCATAATCGGTATAAGTCGGCTGAAAGGAAAATTTCACAGAAAAAATCGGAATATATGTTAAACTGCTCCTTGCCATGTAGCTGCAGTTAAAATTTGAGCTCATTTTGAGTTATACTAAAGCAGCAATGGACAATTGAAGAAATTTCTATTTTTAGTAACAGCAGCCATCTTGAATGGAGGGCGGGGCTGTCAGACAAAATATTGAAAGGGGACCACCCAAGGACCATCCCAGCCAAATTCCTTTTAATTTGGTTCAGCGGTTTCAGAGGAGAAGATTTAAATGTGATCTTTTACCAAAATATGCCCAATTTGCATAATCGGTATAAATCGGCTGAAAGGAAAATTTCACAGAAAAAATCGGAATATATGTTAAATTGCTCCTTGCCATGTAGCTGCAGTTAAAATTTGAGCTCATTTTGAGTTATACTAAAGCAGCAATGGACAATTGAAGAAATTTCTATTTTTAGTAACAGCAGCCATCTTGAATGGAGGGCGGGGCTGTCAGACACAATATTGAAAGGGGACCACCCAAGGACCATCCCAGCCAAATTCCTTTTAATTTGGTTCAGCGGTTTCAGAGGAGAAGATTTAAATGTGATCTTTTATCAAAATATGCCTAATTTGCATAATCGGTATAAGTCGGCTGAAAGGAAAATTTCACAGAAAAAATCGGAATATATGTTAAACTGCTCCTTGCCATGTAGCTGCAGCTAAAATTTGAGCTCATTTTGAGTTATACTAAAGCAGCAATGGACAATTGAAGAAATTTCTATTTTTAGTAACAGCAGCCATCTTGAATGGAGGGCGGGGCTGTCAGACAAAATATTGAAAGGGGACCACCCAAGGACCATCCCAGCCAAATTCCTTTTAATTTGGTTCAGCAGTTTCAGAGGAGAAGATTTAAATGTGATCTTTTATCAAAATATGCCTAATTTGCATAATCGGTATAAATCGGCTGAAAGAAAAATTTCACAGAAAAACCCGGAATATATGTTAAACTACTCCTTGCCATGTAGCTGCAGTTAAAATTTGAGGTCATTTTGACTTGTACTAAACCAGAAATGGACAATTGAAGAAATTTCTATTTTTAGTAACAGCAGCCATCTTGAATGGAGGGCGGGGCTGTCAGACACAATATTGAAAGGGGACCACCCAAGGACCATCCCAGCCAAATTCCTTTTAATTTGGTTCTGCGGTTTCAGAGGAGAAGATTTAAATGTGATCTTTTATCAAAATATGCCTAATTTGCATAATCGGCATAAATCGGCTGAAAGAAAAATTTCACAGAAAAACCCGGAATATATGTTAAACTACTCCTTGCCATGTAGCTGCAGTTAAAATTTGAGCTCATTTTGACTTGTACTAAACCAGAAATGGACAATTGAAGAAATTTCTATTTTTAGTAACAGCAGCCATCTTGAATGGAGGGCAGGGCTGTCAGACACAAATTTGAAAGGGACCCATCCAGGGTCCATCCCTGCCAGGTTTGCTTTAATTTGGTTCAGCGGTTTCAGAGGAGAAGATTTAAATGTGATCTTTTACCAAAATATGCCCAATTTGCATAATCGGTATAAATCGGATGAAAGGAAAATTTCACAGAAAAAAATCGGAATATATGTTAAACTGCTCCTTGCCATGTAGCTGCAGTTAAATTTTGAGCTCATTTTGAGCTATATTAAAGCAGCAATGGACAATTGAAGAAATTTCTATTTTTAGTAACAGCAGCCATCTTGAATGGAGGGCGGGGCTGTCGGACACAATTTTGAAAGGGACCCACCCAAGGACTATCCCTGCCATGTTTGGTTTAATTCGGTTCAGCGGTTTCAGAGGAGAAGATTTAAATGTGATCTTTTATCAAAATATGCCTAATTTGCATAATCGGTATAAATCGGCTGAAAGAAAAATTTCACAGAAAAACCCGAAATATATGTTAAACTGCTCCTTGCCATGTAGCTGCAGTTAAATTTTGAGCTCATTTTGAGTTATATTAAAGCAGCAATGGACAACTGAAGAAATTTCTATTTTTAGTAACAGCAGCCATCTTGAATGGAGGGTGGGGCAGTCGGACACAATTTTGAAAGGGACCCACCCAAGGACAATCCCAGCCAAATTTGTTTTAATTTGGTTCAGCGGTTTCAGAGGAGAAGATTTAAATGTGATCTTTTATCAAAATATGCCTAATTTGCATAATCGGTATAAATCGGCTGAAAGAAAAATTTCACAGAAAAACCCGAAATATATGTTAAACTGCTCCTTGCCATGTAGCTGCAGTTACAATTTGAGCTCATTTTGACTTATACTAAAGCAGCAATGGACAATTGAAGAAATTTCTATTTTTAGTAACAGCAGCCATCTTGAATGGAGGGCGGGGCTGTCGGACACAATTTTGAAAGGGACCCACCCAAGGACTATCCCTGCCATGTTTGGTTTAATTCGGTTCAGCGGTTTCAGAGGAGAAGATTTAAATGTGATCTTTTATCAAAATATGCCTAATTTGCATAATCGGCATAAATCGGCTGAAAGAAAAATTTCACAGAAAAACCCGGAATATATGTTAAACTGCTCCTTGCCATGTAGCTGCAGTTACAATTTGAGCTCATTTTGACTTATACTAAAGCAGCAATGGACAATTGAAGAAATTTCTATTTTTAGTAACAGCAGCCATCTTGAATGGAGGGCGGGGCTGTCGGACACAATTTTGAAAGGGACCCACCCAAGGACTATCCCTGCCATGTTTGGTTTAATTCGGTTCAGCGGTTTCAGAGGAGAAGATTTAAATGTGATCTTTTATCAAAATATGCCTAATTTGCATAATCGGCATAAATCGGCTGAAAGAAAAATTTCACAGAAAAACCCGGAATATATGTTAAACTACTTCTTGCCATGTAGCTGCAGTTAAAATGTGAGCTCATTTTGACTTGTACTAAACCAGAAATGGACAATTGAAGAAATTTCTATTTTTAGTAACAGCAGCCATCTTGAATGGAGGGCGGGGCTGTCAGACACAAATTTGAAAGGGACCCATCCAGGGTCCATCCCTGCCAGGTTTGCTTTAATTTGGTTCAGCGGTTTCAGAGGAGAAGATTTAAATGTGATCTTTTACCAAAATATGCCCAATTTGCATAATCGGTATAAATCGGCTGAAAGGAAAATTTCACAGAAAAAAATTGGAATATATGCTAAACTGCTCCTTGCCATGTAGCTGCAGTTAAATTTTGAGCTCATTTTGAGTTATATTAAAGCAGCAATGGACAACTGAAGAAATTTCTATTTTTAGTAACAGCAGCCATCTTGAATGGAGGGTGGGGCAGTCGGACACAATTTTGAAAGGGACCCACCCAAGGACCATCCCAGCCAAATTTGTTTTAATTTGGTTCAGCGGTTTCAGAGGAGAAGATTTAAATGTGATCTTTTATCAAAATATGCCTAATTTGCATAATCGGTATAAATCGGCTGAAAGAAAAATTTCACAGAAAAACCCGAAATATATGTTAAACTGCTCCTTGCCATGTAGCTGCAGTTACAATTTGAGCTCATTTTGACTTATACTAAAGCAGCAATGGACAATTGAAGAAATTTCTATTTTTAGTAACAGCAGCCATCTTGAATGGAGGGTGGGGCTGTCGGACACAATTTTGAAAGGGACCCACCCAAGGACTATCCCTGCCATGTTTGGTTTAATTCGGTTCAGCGGTTTCAGAGGAGAAGATTTAAATGTGATCTTTTATCAAAATATGCCCAATTTGCATAATCGGCATAAATCGGCTGAAAGAAAAATTTCACAGAAAAACCCGGAATATATGTTAAACTACTCCTTGCCATGTAGCTGCAGTTAAAATTTGAGCTCATTTTGACTTGTACTAAACCAGAAATGGACAATTGAAGAAATTTCTATTTTTAGTAACAGCAGCCATCTTGAATGGAGGGCAGGGCTGTCAGACACAAATTTGAAAGGGACCCATCCAGGGTCCATCCCTGCCAGGTTTGCTTTAATTTGGTTCAGCGGTTTCAGAGGAGAAGATTTAAATGTGATCTTTTATCAAAATATGCCCAATTTGCATAATCGGTATAAATCGGCTGAAAGGAAAATTCCACAGAAAAAAAATCGGAATATATGTTAAACTGCTCCTTGCCATGTAGCTGCAGTTAAATTTTGAGCTCATTTTGAGTTATATTAAAGCAGCAATGGACAATTGAAGAAATTTCTATTTTTAGTAACAGCAGCCATCTTGAATGGAGGGTGGGGCAGTCGGACACAATTTTGAAAGGGACCCACCCAAGGACCATCCCAGCCAAATTTGTTTTAATTTGGTTCAGCGGTTTCAGAGGAGAAGATTTAAATGTGATCTTTTATCAAAATATGCCTAATTTGCATAATCGGTATAAATCGGTTGAAAGAAAAATTTCACAGAAAAACCCGAAATATATGTTAAACTGCTCCTTGCCATGTAGCTGCAGTTACAATTTGAGCTCATTTTGACTTATACTAAAGCAGCAATGGACAATTGAAGACATTTCTATTTTTAGTAACAGCAGCCATCTTGAATGGAGGGCGGGGATGTCAGACACAAATTTGAAAGGGACCCATCCAGGGTCCATCCCTGCCAGGTTTGCTTTAATTTGGTTCAGCGGTTTCAGAGGAGAAGATTTAAATGTGATCTTTTACCAAAATATGCTCAATTTGCATAATCGGTATAAATCGGCTGAAAGGAAAATTTCACAGAAAAAAATCGGAATATATGTTAAACTGCTCCTTGCCATGTAGTTGCAGTTACAATTTGAGCTCATTTTGACTTATACTAAAGCAGCAATGGACAATTGAAGAAATTTCTATTTTTAGTAACATCAGCCATCTTGAATGGAGGGCGGGGCTGTCGGACACAATTATGAAAGGGACCCATCCAAGGACTATCCCTGCCATGTTTGGTTTAATTCGGTTCAGCGGTTTCAGAGGAGAAGATTTAAATGTGATCTTTTATCAAAATATGCCTAATTTGCATAATCGGCATAAATCGGCTGAAAGAAAAATTTCACAGAAAAACCGGGAATATATGTTAAACTGCTCCTTGCCATGTAGCTGCAGTTACAATTTGAGCTCATTTTGACTTATACTAAAGCAGCAATGGACAATTGAAGAAATTTCTATTTTTAGTAACAGCAGCCATCTTGAATGGAGGGCGGGGCTGTCGGACACAATTTTGAAAGGGACCCACCCAAGGACTATCCCTGCCATGTTTGGTTTAATTCGGTTCAGCGGTTTCAGAGGAGAAGATTTAAATGTGATCTTTTATCAAAATATGCCTAATTTGCATAATCGGCATAAATCGGCTGAAAGAAAAATTTCACAGAAAAACCCGGAATATATGTTAAACTGCTCCTTGCCATGTAGCTGCAGTTACAATTTGAGCTCATTTTGACTTATACTAAAGCAGCAATGGACAATTGAAGAAATTTCTATTTTTAGTAACAGCAGCCATATTGAATGGAGGGCGGGGCTGTCGGACACAATTTTGAAAGGGACCCACCCAAGGACTATCCCTGCCATGTTTGGTTTAATTCGGTTCAGCGGTTTCAGAGGAGAAGATTTAAATGTGATCTTTTATCAAAATATGCCTAATTTGCATAATCGGCATAAATCGGCTGAAAGAAAAATTTCACAGAAAAACCCGGAATATATGTTAAACTACTTCTTGCCATGTAGCTGCAGTTAAAATTTGAGCTCATTTTGACTTGTACTAAACCAGAAATGGACAATTGAAGAAATTTCTATTTTTTGTAACAGCAGCCATCTTGAATGGAGGGCGGGGCTGTCAGACACAAATTTGAAAGGGACCCATCCAGGGTCCATCCCTGCCAGGTTTGCTTTAATTTGGTTCAGCGGTTTCAGAGGAGAAGATTTAAATGTGATCTTTTACCAAAATATGCCCAATTTGCATAATCGGTATAAATCGGCTGAAAGGAAAATTTCACAGAAAAAAATTGGAATATATGCTAAACTGCTCCTTGCCATGTAGCTGCAGTTAAATTTTGAGCTCATTTTGAGTTATATTAAAGCAGCAATGGACAACTGAAGAAATTTCTATTTTTAGTAACAGCAGCCATATTGAATGGAGGGCGGGGCTGTCGGACACAATTTTGAAAGGGACCCACCCAAGGACTATCCCTGCCATGTTTGGTTTAATTCGGTTCAGCGGTTTCAGAGGAGAAGATTTAAATGTGATCTTTTATCAAAATATGCCTAATTTGCATAATCGGCATAAATCGGCTGAAAGAAAAATTTCACAGAAAAACCCGGAATATATGTTAAACTACTTCTTGCCATGTAGCTGCAGTTAAAATTTGAGCTCATTTTGACTTGTACTAAACCAGAAATGGACAATTGAAGAAATTTCTATTTTTTGTAACAGCAGCCATCTTGAATGGAGGGCGGGGCTGTCAGACACAAATTTGAAAGGGACCCATCCAGGGTCCATCCCTGCCAGGTTTGCTTTAATTTGGTTCAGCGGTTTCAGAGGAGAAGATTTAAATGTGATCTTTTACCAAAATATGCCCAATTTGCATAATCGGTATAAATCGGCTGAAAGGAAAATTTCACAGAAAAAAATTGGAATATATGCTAAACTGCTCCTTGCCATGTAGCTGCAGTTAAATTTTGAGCTCATTTTGAGTTATATTAAAGCAGCAATGGACAACTGAAGAAATTTCTATTTTTAGTAACAGCAGCCATCTTGAATGCAGGGTGGGGCAGTCGGACACAATTTTGAAAGGGACCCACCCAAGGACCATCCCAGCCAAATTTGTTTTAATTTGGTTCAGCGGTTTCAGAGGAGAAGATTTAAATGTGATCTTTTATCAAAATATGCCTAATTTGCATAATCGGTATAAATCGGTTGAAAGAAAAATTTCACAGAAAAACCCGAAATATATGTTAAACTGCTCCTTGCCATGTAGCTGCAGTTACAATTTGAGCTCATTTTGACTTATACTAAAGCAGCAATGGACAATTGAAGACATTTCTATTTTTAGTAACAGCAGCCATCTTGAATGGAGGGCGGGGATGTCAGACACAAATTTGAAAGGGACCCATCCAGGGTCCATCCCTGCCAGGTTTGCTTTAATTTGGTTCAGCGGTTTCAGAGGAGAAGATTTAAATGTGATCTTTTACCAAAATATGCTCAATTTGCATAATCGTTATAAATCGGCTGAAAGGAAAATTTCACAGAAAAAAATCGGAATATATGTTAAACTGCTCCTTGCCATGTAGTTGCAGTTACAATTTGAGCTCATTTTGACTTATACTAAAGCAGCAATGGACAATTGAAGAAATTTCTATTTTTAGTAACATCAGCCATCTTGAATGGAGGGCGGGGCTGTCGGACACAATTATGAAAGGGACCCATCCAAGGACTATCCCTGCCATGTTTGGTTTAATTCGGTTCAGCGGTTTCAGAGGAGAAGATTTAAATGTGATCTTTTATCAAAATATGCCTAATTTGCATAATCGGCATAAATCGGCTGAAAGAAAAATTTCACAGAAAAACCGGGAATATATGTTAAACTGCTCCTTGCCATGTAGCTGCAGTTACAATTTGAGCTCATTTTGACTTATACTAAAGCAGCAATGGACAATTGAAGAAATTTCTATTTTTAGTAACAGCAGCCATCTTGAATGGAGGGCGGGGCTGTCGGACACAATTTTGAAAGGGACCCACCCAAGGACTATCCCTGCCATGTTTGGTTTAATTCGGTTCAGCGGTTTCAGAGGAGAAGATTTAAATGTGATCTTTTATCAAAATATGCCTAATTTGCATAATCGGCATAAATCGGCTGAAAGAAAAATTTCACAGAAAAACCCGGAATATATGTTAAACTGCTCCTTGCCATGTAGCTGCAGTTACAATTTGAGCTCATTTTGACTTATACTAAAGCAGCAATGGACAATTGAAGAAATTTCTATTTTTAGTAACAGCAGCCATATTGAATGGAGGGCGGGGCTGTCGGACACAATTTTGAAAGGGACCCACCCAAGGACTATCCCTGCCATGTTTGGTTTAATTCGGTTCAGCGGTTTCAGAGGAGAAGATTTAAATGTGATCTTTTATCAAAATATGCCTAATTTGCATAATCGGCATAAATCGGCTGAAAGAAAAATTTCACAGAAAAACCCGGAATATATGTTAAACTACTTCTTGCCATGTAGCTGCAGTTAAAATTTGAGCTCATTTTGACTTGTACTAAACCAGAAATGGACAATTGAAGAAATTTCTATTTTTTGTAACAGCAGCCATCTTGAATGGAGGGCGGGGCTGTCAGACACAAATTTGAAAGGGACCCATCCAGGGTCCATCCCTGCCAGGTTTGCTTTAATTTGGTTCAGCGGTTTCAGAGGAGAAGATTTAAATGTGATCTTTTACCAAAATATGCCCAATTTGCATAATCGGTATAAATCGGCTGAAAGGAAAATTTCACAGAAAAAAATTGGAATATATGCTAAACTGCTCCTTGCCATGTAGCTGCAGTTAAATTTTGAGCTCATTTTGAGTTATATTAAAGCAGCAATGGACAACTGAAGAAATTTCTATTTTTAGTAACAGCAGCCATATTGAATGGAGGGCGGGGCTGTCGGACACAATTTTGAAAGGGACCCACCCAAGGACTATCCCTGCCATGTTTGGTTTAATTCGGTTCAGCGGTTTCAGAGGAGAAGATTTAAATGTGATCTTTTATCAAAATATGCCTAATTTGCATAATCGGCATAAATCGGCTGAAAGAAAAATTTCACAGAAAAACCCGGAATATATGTTAAACTACTTCTTGCCATGTAGCTGCAGTTAAAATTTGAGCTCATTTTGACTTGTACTAAACCAGAAATGGACAATTGAAGAAATTTCTATTTTTTGTAACAGCAGCCATCTTGAATGGAGGGCGGGGCTGTCAGACACAAATTTGAAAGGGACCCATCCAGGGTCCATCCCTGCCAGGTTTGCTTTAATTTGGTTCAGCGGTTTCAGAGGAGAAGATTTAAATGTGATCTTTTACCAAAATATGCCCAATTTGCATAATCGGTATAAATCGGCTGAAAGGAAAATTTCACAGAAAAAAATTGGAATATATGCTAAACTGCTCCTTGCCATGTAGCTGCAGTTAAATTTTGAGCTCATTTTGAGTTATATTAAAGCAGCAATGGACAACTGAAGAAATTTCTATTTTTAGTAACAGCAGCCATCTTGAATGCAGGGTGGGGCAGTCGGACACAATTTTGAAAGGGACCCACCCAAGGACCATCCCAGCCAAATTTGTTTTAATTTGGTTCAGCGGTTTCAGAGGAGAAGATTTAAATGTGATCTTTTATCAAAATATGCCTAATTTGCATAATCGGTATAAATCGGCTGAAAGAAAAATTTCACAGAAAAACCCGAAATATATGTTAAACTGCTCCTTGCCATGTAGCTGCAGTTACAATTTGAGCTCATTTTGACTTATACTAAAGCAGCAATGGACAATTGAAGAAATTTCTATTTTTAGTAACAGCAGCCATCTTGAATGGAGGGTGGGGCTGTCGGACACAATTTTGAAAGGGACCCACCCAAGGACTATCCCTGCCATGTTTGGTTTAATTCGGTTCAGCAGTTTCAGAGGAGAAGATTTAAATGTGATCTTTTATCAAAATATGCCCAATTTGCATAATCGGCATAAATCGGCTGAAAGAAAAATTTCACAGAAAAACCCGGAATATATGTTAAACTACTCCTTGCCATGTAGCTGCAGTTAAAATTTGAGCTCATTTTGACTTGTACTAAACCAGAAATGGACAATTGAAGAAATTTCTATTTTTAGTAACAGCAGCCATCTTGAATGGAGGGCAGGGCTGTCAGACACAAATTTGAAAGGGACCCATCCAGGGTCCATCCCTGCCAGGTTTGCTTTAATTTGGTTCAGCGGTTTCAGAGGAGAAGATTTAAATGTGATCTTTTATCAAAATATGCCCAATTTGCATAATCGGTATAAATCGGCTGAAAGGAAAATTTCACAGAAAAAAAATCGGAATATATGTTAAACTGCTCCTTGCCATGTAGCTGCAGTTAAATTTTGAGCTCATTTTGAGTTATATTAAAGCAGCAATGGACAATTGAAGAAATTTCTATTTTTAGTAACAGCAGCCATCTTGAATGGAGGGTGGGGCAGTCGGACACAATTTTGAAAGGGACCCACCCAAGGACCATCCCAGCCAAATTTGTTTTAATTTGGTTCAGCGGTTTCAGAGGAGAAGATTTAAATGTGATCTTTTATCAAAATATGCCTAATTTGCATAATCGGTATAAATCGGTTGAAAGAAAAATTTCACAGAAAAACCCGAAATATATGTTAAACTGCTCCTTGCCATGTAGCTGCAGTTACAATTTGAGCTCATTTTGACTTATACTAAAGCAGCAATGGACAATTGAAGACATTTCTATTTTTAGTAACAGCAGCCATCTTGAATGGAGGGCGGGGATGTCAGACACAAATTTGAAAGGGACCCATCCAGGGTCCATCCCTGCCAGGTTTGCTTTAATTTGGTTCAGCGGTTTCAGAGGAGAAGATTTAAATGTGATCTTTTACCAAAATATGCTCAATTTGCATAATCGGTATAAATCGGCTGAAAGGAAAATTTCACAGAAAAAAATCGGAATATATGTTAAACTGCTCCTTGCCATGTAGTTGCAGTTACAATTTGAGCTCATTTTGACTTATACTAAAGCAGCAATGGACAATTGAAGAAATTTCTATTTTTAGTAACATCAGCCATCTTGAATGGAGGGCGGGGCTGTCGGACACAATTTTGAAAGGGACCCATCCAAGGACTATCCCTGCCATGTTTGGTTTAATTCGGTTCAGCGGTTTCAGAGGAGAAGATTTAAATGTGATCTTTTATCAAAATATGCCTAATTTGCATAATCGGCATAAATCGGCTGAAAGAAAAATTTCACAGAAAAACCCGGAATATATGTTAAACTACTCATTGCCATGTAGCTGCAGTTAAAATTTGAACTCATTTTGACTTGTAATAAACCAGAAATGGACAATTGAAGAAATTTCTATTTTTAGTAACAGCAGCCATCTTGAATGGAGGGCGGGGCTGTCAAACACAAATTTGAAAGGGACCCACCCAAGGACCATCCCAGCCATATTTGCTTTAATTTGGTTCAGCGGTTTCAGAGGAGAAGATTTAAATGTGATCTTTTATCAAAATATGCCTAATTTGCATAATCGGTATAAATCGGCTGAAAGAAAAATTTCACAGAAAAACCCGAAATATGTTAAACCGCTCCTTGCCATGTAGCTGCAGTTACAATTTGAGCTCATTTTGACTTATACTAAAGCAGCAATGGACAATTGAAGAAATTTCTATTTTTAATAACAGCAGCCATCTTGAATGGAGGGCGGGGCTGTCAGACACAATTTTGAAAGGGACCCACCCAAGGACTATCCCTGCCATGTTTGGTTTAATTCGGTTCAGCGGTTTCAGAGGAGAAGATTTAAATGTGATCTTTTATCAAAATATGCCCAATTTGCATAATCGGCATAAATCGGCTGAAAGAAAAATTTCACAGAAAAACCCGGAATATATGTTAAACTACTTCTTGCCATGTAGCTGCAGTTAAAATTTGAGCTCATTTTGACTTGTACTAAACCAGAAATGGACAATTGAAGAAATTTCTATTTTTAGTAACAGCAGCCATCTTGAATGGAGGACAGGGCTGTCAGACACAAATTTGAAAGGGACCCATCCAGGGTCCATCCCTGCCAGGTTTGCTTTAATTTGGTTCAGCGGTTTCAGAGGAGAAGATTTAAATGTGATCTTTTATCCAAATATGCCCAATTTGCATAATCGGTATAAATCGGCTGAAAGGAAAATTTCACAGAAAAAAAATCGGAATATATGTTAAACTGCTCCTTGCCATGTAGCTGCAGTTAAATTTTGAGCTCATTTTGAGTTATATTAAAGCAGCAATGGACAATTGAAGAAATTTCTATTTTTAGTAACAGCAGCCATCTTGAATGGAGGGTGGGGCAGTCGGACACAATTTTGAAAGGGACCCACCCAAGGACCATCCCAGCCAAATTTGTTTTAATTTGGTTCAGCGGTTTCAGAGGAGAAGATTTAAATGTGATCTTTTATCAAAATATGCCTAATTTGCATAATCGGTATAAATCGGTTGAAAGAAACATTTCACAGAAAAACCCGAAATATATGTTAAACTGCTCCTTGCCATGTAGCTGCAGTTACAATTTGAGCTCATTTTGACTTATACTAAAGCAGCAATGGACAATTGAAGAAATTTCTATTTTTAGTAACAGCAGCCATCTTGAATGGAGGGCGGGGATGTCAGACACAAATTTGAAAGGGACCCATCCAGGGTCCATCCCTGCCAGGTTTGCTTTAATTTGGTTCAGCGGTTTCAGAGGAGAAGATTTAAATGTGATCTTTTACCAAAATATGCTCAATTTGCATAATCGGTATAAATCGGCTGAAAGGAAAATTTCACAGAAAAAAATCGGAATATATGTTAAACTGCTCCTTGCCATGTAGTTGCAGTTACAATTTGAGCTCATTTTGACTTATACTAAAGCAGCAATGGACAATTGAAGAAATTTCTATTTTTTGTAACAGCAGCCATCTTGAATGGAGGTTGGGGCAGTCGGACACAATTTTGAAAGGGACCCACCCAAGGACCATCCCAGCCAAATTTGTTTTAATTTGATTCAGCGGTTTCAGAGGAGAAGATTTAAATGTGATCTTTTATCAAAATATGCCTAATTTGCATAATCGGTATAAATCGGTTGAAAGAAAAATTTCACAGAAAAACCCGAAATATATGTTAAACTGCTCCTTGCCATGTAGCTGCAGTTACAATTTGAGCTCATTTTGACTTATACTAAAGCAGCAATGGACAATTGAAGAAATTTCTATTTTTAGTAACAGCAGCCATCTTGAATGGAGGGCGGGGATGTCAGACACAAATTTGAAAGGGACCCATCCAGGGTCCATCCCTGCCAGGTTTGCTTTAATTTGGTTCAGCGGTTTCAGAGGAGAAGATTTAAATGTGATCTTTTACCAAAATATGCTCAATTTGCATAATCGGTATAAATCGGCTGAAAGGAAAATTTCACAGAAAAAAATCGGAATATATGTTAAACTGCTCCTTGCCATGTAGTTGCAGTTACAATTTGAGCTCATTTTGACTTATACTAAAGCAGCAATGGACAATTGAAGAAATTTCTATTTTTTGTAACAGCAGCCATCTTGAATGGAGGTTGGGGCAGTCGGACACAATTTTGAAAGGGACCCACCCAAGGACCATCCCAGCCAAATTTGCTTTAATTTGGTTCAGCGGTTTCAGAGGAGAAGATTTAAATGTGATCTTTTATCAAAATATGCCTAATTTGCATAATCGGTATAAATCGGCTGAAAGAAAAATTTCACAGAAAAACCCGAAATATATGTTAAACTGCTCCTTGCCATGTAGCTGCAGTTACAATTTGAGCTCATTTTGACTTATACTAAAGCAGCAATGGACAATTGAAGAAATTTCTATTTTTAGTAACAGCAGCCATCTTGAATGGAGGGCGGGGCTGTCGGACACAATTTTGAAAGGGACCCACCCAAGGACTATCCCTGCCATGTTTGGTTTAATTCGGTTCAGCGGTTTCAGAGGAGAAGATTTAAATGTGATCTTTTATCAAAATATGCCTAATTTGCATAATCGGCATAAATCGGCTGAAAGAAAAATTTCACAGAAAAACCCGGAATATATGTTAAACTACTCCTTGCCATGTAGCTGCAGTTACAATTTGAGCTCATTTTGACTTGTACTAAAGCAGAAATGGACAATTGAAGAAATTTCTATTTTTAGTAACAGCAGCCATCTTGAATGGAGGGCAGGGCTGTCAGACACAAATTTGAAAGGGACCCATCCAGGGTCCATCCCTGCCAGGTTTGCTTTAATTTGGTTCAGCGGTTTCAGAGGAGAAGATTTAAATGTGATCTTTTATCAAAATATGCCAAATTTGCATAATCGGTATAAATCGGCTGAAAGGAAAATTTCACAGAAAAAAAATCGGAATATATGTTAAACTGCTCCTTGCCATGTAGCTGCAGTTAAATTTTGAGCTCATTTTGACTTATACTAAAGCAGCAATGGACAATTGAAGAAATTTCTATTTTTAGTAACAGCAGCCATCTTGAATGGAGGGCGGGGCTGTCGGACACAATTTTGAAAGGGACCCACCCAAGGACTATCCCTGCCATGTTTGGTTTAATTCGGTTCAGCGGTTTCAGAGGAGAAGATTTAAATGTGATCTTTTATCAAAATATGCCTAATTTGCATAATCGGCATAAATCGGCTGAAAGAAAAATTTCACAGAAAAACACGGAATATATGTTAAACTACTCATTGCCATGTAGCTGCAGTTACAATTTGAGCTCATTTTGACTTATACTAAAGCAGCAATGGACAATTGAAGAAATTTCTATTTTTAGTAACAGCAGCCATCTTGAATGGAGGGCGGGGATGTCAGACACAAATTTGAAAGGGACCCATCCAGGGTCCATCCCTGCCAGGTTTGCTTTAATTTGGTTCAGCGGTTTCAGAGGAGAAGATTTAAATGTGATCTTTTACCAAAATATGCTCAATTTGCATAATCGGTATAAATCGGCTGAAAGGAAAATTTCACAGAAAAAAATCGGAATATATGTTAAACTGCTCCTTGCCATGTAGTTGCAGTTACAATTTGAGCTCATTTTGACTTATACTAAAGCAGCAATGGACAATTGAAGAAATTTCTATTTTTTGTAACAGCAGCCATCTTGAATGGAGGTTGGGGCAGTCGGACACAATTTTGAAAGGGACCCACCCAAGGACCATCCCAGCCAAATTTGTTTTAATTTGGTTCAGCGGTTTCAGAGGAGAAGATTTAAATGTGATCTTTTATCAAAATATGCCTAATTTGCATAATCGGTATAAATCGGTTGAAAGAAAAATTTCACAGAAAAACCCGAAATATATGTTAAACTGCTCCTTGCCATGTAGCTGCAGTTACAATTTGAGCTCATTTTGACTTATACTAAAGCAGCAATGGACAATTGAAGAAATTTCTATTTTTAGTAACAGCAGCCATCTTGAATGGAGGGCGGGGATGTCAGACACAAATTTGAAAGGGACCCATCCAGGGTCCATCCCTGCCAGGTTTGCTTTAATTTGGTTCAGCGGTTTCAGAGGAGAAGATTTAAATGTGATCTTTTACCAAAATATGCTCAATTTGCATAATCGGTATAAATCGGCTGAAAGGAAAATTTCACAGAAAAAAATCGGAATATATGTTAAACTGCTCCTTGCCATGTAGTTGCAGTTACAATTTGAGCTCATTTTGACTTATACTAAAGCAGCAATGGACAATTGAAGAAATTTCTATTTTTTGTAACAGCAGCCATCTTGAATGGAGGTTGGGGCAGTCGGACACAATTTTGAAAGGGACCCACCCAAGGACCATCCCAGCCAAATTTGCTTTAATTTGGTTCAGCGGTTTCAGAGGAGAAGATTTAAATGTGATCTTTTATCAAAATATGCCTAATTTGCATAATCGGTATAAATCGGCTGAAAGAAAAATTTCACAGAAAAACCCGAAATATATGTTAAACTGCTCCTTGCCATGTAGCTGCAGTTACAATTTGAGCTCATTTTGACTTATACTAAAGCAGCAATGGACAATTGAAGAAATTTCTATTTTTAGTAACAGCAGCCATCTTGAATGGAGGGCGGGGCTGTCGGACACAATTTTGAAAGGGACCCACCCAAGGACTATCCCTGCCATGTTTGGTTTAATTCGGTTCAGCGGTTTCAGAGGAGAAGATTTAAATGTGATCTTTTATCAAAATATGCCTAATTTGCATAATCGGCATAAATCGGCTGAAAGAAAAATTTCACAGAAAAACCCGGAATATATGTTAAACTACTCCTTGCCATGTAGCTGCAGTTACAATTTGAGCTCATTTTGACTTGTACTAAAGCAGAAATGGACAATTGAAGAAATTTCTATTTTTAGTAACAGCAGCCATCTTGAATGGAGGGCAGGGCTGTCAGACACAAATTTGAAAGGGACCCATCCAGGGTCCATCCCTGCCAGGTTTGCTTTAATTTGGTTCAGCGGTTTCAGAGGAGAAGATTTAAATGTGATCTTTTATCAAAATATGCCCAATTTGCATAATCGGTATAAATCGGCTGAAAGGAAAATTTCACAGAAAAAAAATCGGAATATATGTTAAACTGCTCCTTGCCATGTAGCTGCAGTTAAATTTTGAGCTCATTTTGACTTATACTAAAGCAGCAATGGACAATTGAAGAAATTTCTATTTTTAGTAACAGCAGCCATCTTGAATGGAGGGCGGGGCTGTCGGACACAATTTTGAAAGGGACCCACCCAAGGACTATCCCTGCCATGTTTGGTTTAATTCGGTTCAGCGGTTTCAGAGGAGAAGATTTAAATGTGATCTTTTATCAAAATATGCCTAATTTGCATAATCGGCATAAATCGGCTGAAAGAAAAATTTCACAGAAAAACACGGAATATATGTTAAACTACTCATTGCCATGTAGCTGCAGTTAAAATTTGAACTCATTTTGACTTGTACTAAACCAGAAATGGACAATTGAAGAAATTTCTATTTTTAGTAACAGCAGCCATCTTGAATGGAGGGCGGGGCTGTCAAACACAAATTTGAAAGGGAGCCATCCAGGGTCCATCCCTGCCAGGTTTGCTTTAATTTGGTTCAGCGGTTTCAGAGGAGAAGATTTAAATGTGATCTTTTACCAAAATATGCCCAATTTGCATAATCGGTATAAATCGGCTGAAAGGAAAATTTCACAAAAAAAAAATCGGAATATATGTTAAACTGCTCCTTGCCATGTAGTTGCAGTTAAAATTTAAGCTCATTTTGACTTGTACTAAACCAGAAATGGACAATTGAAGAAATTTCTATTTTTAGTAACAGTAGCCATCTTGAATGGAGGGTGGGGCAGTCGGACACAATTTTGAAAGGGACCCACCCAAGGACCATCCCAGCCAAATTTATTTTAATTTGGTTCAGCGGTTTCAGAGGAGAAGATTTAAATGTGATCTTTTATCAAAATATGCCTAATTTGCATAATCGGTATAAATCGGCTGAAAGAAAAATTTCACAGAAAAACCCGAAATATATGTTAAACTGCTCCTTGCCATGTAGTAGCAGTTACAATTTGAGCTCATTTTGACTTATACTAAAGCAGCAATGGACAATTGAAGAAATTTCTATTTTTAGTAACAGCAGCCATCTTGAATGGAGGGCGGGGCTGTCGGACACAATTTTGAAAGGGACCCACCCAAGGACTATCCCTGCCATGTTTGGTTTAATTTGGTTCAGCGGTTTCAGAGGAGAAGATTTAAATGTGATCTTTTATCAAAATATGCCTAATTTGCATAATCGGCATAAATCGGCTGAAAGAAAAATTTCACAGAAAAACCCGGAATATATGTTAAACTACTTCTTGCCATGTAGCTGCAGTTAAAATTTGAGCTCATTTTGACATGTACTAAACCAGAAATGGACAATTGAAGAAATTTCTATTTTTAGTAACAGCAGCCATCTTGAATGGAGGGCGGGGCTGTCAAACACAAATTTGAAAGGGACCCATCCAGGGTCCATCTCTACCAGGTTTGCTTTAATTTCGTTCAGCGGTTTCAGAGGAGAAGATTTAAATGTGATCTTTTACCAAAATATGCCCTATTTGCATAATCGGTATAAATCGGCTGAAAGGAAAATTTCACAGAAAAAAATCGGAATATATGTTAAACTGCTCCTTGCCATGTAGCTGCAGTTAAATTTTGAGCTCATTTTGAGTTATATTAAAGCAGCAATGGACAATTGAAGAAATTTCTATTTTTAGTAACAGCAGCCATCTTGAATGGAGGGTGGGGCAGTCGGACACAATTTTGAAAGGGACCCACCCAAGGACCATCCCAGCCAAATTTGTTTTAATTTGGTTCTGCGGTTTCAGAGGAGAAGATTTAAATGTGATCTTTTATCAAAATATGCCTAATTTGCATAATCGGTATAAATCGGTTGAAAGAAAAATTCCACAGAAAAAAATCGGAATATATGTTAAACTGCTCCTTGCCATGTAGCTGCAGTTACAATTTGAGCTCATTTTGACTTATACTAAAGCAGCAATGGACAATTGAAGAAATTTCTATTTTTAGTAACAGCAGCCATCTTGAATGGAGGGCGGGGCTGTTGGACACAATTTTGAAAGGGACCCACCCAAGGACTATCCCTGCCATGTTTGGTTTAATTCGGTTCAGCGGTTTCAGAGGAGAAGATTTAAATGTGATCTTTTATCAAAATATGCCTAATTTGCATAATCGGCATAAATCGGCTGAAAGAAAAATTTCACAGAAAAACACGGAATATATGTTAAACTACTCCTTGCCATGTAGCTGCAGTTACAATTTGAGCTCATTTTGACTTGTACTAAACCAGAAATGGACAATTGAAGAAATTTCTATTTTTAGTAACAGCAGCCATCTTGAATGGAGGGCAGGGCTGTCGGACACAAATTTGAAAGGGACCCATCCAGGGTCCATCCCTGCCAGGTTTGCTTTAATTTGGTTCAGCGGTTTCAGAGGAGAAGATTTAAATGTGATCTTTTATCAAAATATGCCCAATTTGCATAATCGGTATAAATCGGCTGAAAGGAAAATTTCACAGAAAAAAAATCGGAATATATGTTAAACTGCTCCTTGCCATGTAGCTGCAGTTAAATTTTGAGCTCATTTTGAGTTATATTAAAGCAGCAATGGACAATTGAAGAAATTTCTATTTTTAGTAACAGCAGCCATCTTGAATGGAGGGTGGGGCAGTCGGACACAATTTTGAAAGGGACCCACCCAAGGACCATCCCAGCCAAATTTGTTTTAATTTGGTTCAGCAGTTTCAGAGGAGAAGATTTAAATGTGATCTTTTATCAAAATATGCCTAATTTGCATAATCGGTATAAATCGGTTGAAAGAAAAATTTCACAGAAAAACCCCAAATATATGTTAAACTGCTCCTTGCCATGTAGCTGCAGTTACAATTTGAGCTCATTTTGACTTATACTAAAGCAGCAATGGACAATTGAAGAAATTTCTATTTTTAGTAACAGCAGCCATCTTGAATGGAGGGAGGGGCTGTCAGACACAAATTTGAAAGGGACCCATCCAGGGTCCATCCCTGCCAGGTTTGCTTTAATTTGGTTCAGCGGTTTCAGAGGAGAAGATTTAAATGTGATCTTTTATCAAAATATGCCCAATTTGCATAATCGGTATAAATCGGCTGAAAGGAAAATTTCACAGAAAAAAATCGGAATATATGTTAAACTGCTCCTTGCCATGTAGTTGCAGTTACAATTTGAGCTCATTTTGACTTATACTAAAGCAGCAATGGACAATTGAAGAAATTTCTATTTTTAGTAACAGCAGCCATCTTGAATGGAGGGCGGGGCTGTCGGACACAATTTTGAAAGGGACCCACCCAAGGACTATCCCTGCCATGTTTGGTTTAATTCGGTTCAGCGGTTTCAGAGGAGAAGATTTAAATGTGATCTTTTATCAAAATATGCCTAATTTGCATAATCGGCATAAATCGGCTGAAAGAAAAATTTCACAGAAAAACCCGGAATATATGTTAAACTACTCATTGCCATGTAGCTGCAGTTAAAATTTAAGCTCATTTTGACTTGTACTAAACCAGAATTGGACAATTGAAGAAATTTCTATTTTTAGTAACAGCAGCCATCTTGAATGGAGGGCGGGGTTGTCAAACACAAATTTGAAAGGGACCCATCCAGGGTCCATCCCTGCCAGGTTTGCTTTAATTTGGTTCAGTGGTTTCAGAGGAGAAGATTTAAATGTGATCTTTTACCAAAATATGCCCAATTTGCATAATCGGTATAAATCGGCTGAAAGGAAAATTTCACAAAAAAAAATCGGAATATATGTTAAACTGCTCCTTGCCATGTAGCTGCAGTTAAAATTTAAGCTCATTTTGACTTGTACTAAACCAGAAATGGACAATTGAAGAAATTTCTATTTTTAGTAACAGCAGCCATCTTGAATGGAGGGCGGGGCTGTTGGACACAATTTTGAAAGGGACCCACCCAAGGACTATCCCTGCCATGTTTGGTTTAATTCGGTTCAGCGGTTTCAGAGGAGAAGATTTAAATGTGATCTTTTATCAAAATATGCCTAATTTGCATAATCGGCATAAATCGGCTGAAAGAAAAATTTCACAGAAAAACCCGGAATATATGTTAAACTACTCCTTGCCATGTAGCTGCAGTTACAATTTGAGCTCATTTTGACTTGTACTAAACCAGAAATGGACAATTGAAGAAATTTCTATTTTTAGTAACAGCAGCCATCTTGAATGGAGGGCAGGGCTGTCAGACACAAATTTGAAAGGGACCCATCCAGGGTCCATCCCTGCCAGGTTTGCTTTAATTTGGTTCAGCGGTTTCAGAGGAGAAGATTTAAATGTGATCTTTTATCAAAATATGCCCAATTTGCATAATCGGTATAAATCGGCTGAAAGGAAAATTTCACAGAAAAAAAATCGGAATATATGTTAAACTGCTCCTTGCCATGTAGCTGCAGTTAAATTTTGAGCTCATTTTGAGTTATATTAAAGCAGCAATGGACAATTGAAGAAATTTCTATTTTTAGTAACAGCAGCCATCTTGAATGGAGGGTGGGGCAGTCGGACACAATTTTGAAAGGGACCCACCCAAGGACCATCCCAGCCAAATTTGTTTTAATTTGGTTCAGCAGTTTCAGAGGAGAAGATTTAAATGTGATCTTTTATCAAAATATGCCTAATTTGCATAATCGGTATAAATCGGTTGAAAGAAAAATTTCACAGAAAAACCCCAAATATATGTTAAACTGCTCCTTGCCATGTAGCTGCAGTTACAATTTGAGCTCATTTTGACTTATACTAAAGCAGCAATTGACAATTGAAGAAATTTCTATTTTTAGTAACAGCAGCCATCTTGAATGGAGGGCGGGGCTGTCAGACAGAAATTTGAAAGGGACCCATCCAGGGTCCATCCCTGCCAGGTTTGCTTTAATTTGGTTCAGCGGTTTCAGAGGAGAAGATTTAAATGTGATCTTTTACCAAAATATGCCCAATTTGCATAATCGGTATAAATCGGCTGAAAGGAAAATTTCACAGAAAAAAATCGGAATATATGTTAAACTGCTCCTTGCCATGTAGTTGCAGTTACAATTTGAGCTCATTTTGACTTATACTAAAGCAGCAATGGACAATTGAAGAAATTTCTATTTTTAGTAACAGCAGCCATCTTGAATGGAGGGCGGGGCTGTCGGACACAATTTTGAAAGGGACCCACCCAAGGACTATCCCTGCCATGTTTGGTTTAATTCGGTTCAGCGGTTTCAGAGGAGAAGATTTAAATGTGATCTTTTATCAAAATATGCCTAATTTGCATAATCGGCATAAATCGGCTGAAAGAAAAATTTCACAGAAAAACCCGGAGTATATGTTAAACTACTCCTTGCCATGTAGCTGCAGTTACAATTTGAGCTCATTTTGACTTGTACTAAACCAGAAATGGACAATTGAAGAAATTTCTATTTTTAGTAACAGCAGCCATCTTGAATGGAGGGCAGGGCTGTCAGACACAAATTTGAAAGGGACCCATCCAGGGTCCATCCCTGCCAGGTTTGCTTTAATTTGGTTCAGCGGTTTCAGAGGAGAAGATTTAAATGTGATCTTTTATCAAAATATGCCCAATTTGGATAATCGGTATAAATCGGCTGAAAGGAAAATTTCACAGAAAAAAAATCGGAATATATGTTAAACTGCTCCTTGCCATGTAGCTGCAGTTAAATTTTGAGCTCATTTTGAGTTATATTAAAGCAGCAATGGACAATTGAAGAAATTTCTATTTTTAGTAACAGCAGCCATCTTGAATGGAGGGTGGGGCAGTCGGACACAATTTTGAAAGGGACCCACCCAAGGACCATCCCAGCCAAATTTGTTTTAATTTGGTTCAGCAGTTTCAGAGGAGAAGATTTAAATGTGATCTTTTATCAAAATATGCCTAATTTGCATAATCGGTATAAATCGGTTGAAAGAAAAATTTCACAGAAAAACCCCAAATATATGTTAAACTGCTCCTTGCCATGTAGCTGCAGTTACAATTTGAGCTCATTTTGACTTATACTAAAGCAGCAATTGACAATTGAAGAAATTTCTATTTTTAGTAACAGCAGCCATCTTGAATGGAGGGCGGGGCTGTCAGACACAAATTTGAAAGGGACCCATCCAGGGTCCATCCCTGCCAGGTTTGCTTTAATTTGGTTTAGCGGTTTCAGAGGAGAAGATTTAAATGTGATCTTTTACCAAAATATGCCCAATTTGCATAATCGGTATAAATCGGCTGAAAGGAAAATTTCACAGAAAAAAATCGGAATATATGTTAAACTGCTCCTTGCCATGTAGTTGCAGTTACAATTTGAGCTCATTTTGACTTATACTAAAGCAGCAATGGACAATTGAAGAAATTTCTATTTTTAGTAACAGCAGCCATCTTGAATGGAGGGCGGGGCTGTCGGACACAATTTTGAAAGGGACCCACCCAAGGACTATCCCTGCCATGTTTGGTTTAATTCGGTTCAGCGGTTTCAGAGGAGAAGATTTAAATGTGATCTTTTATCAAAATATGCCTAATTTGCATAATCGGCATAAATCGGCTGAAAGAAAAATTTCACAGAAAAACCCGGAATATATGTTAAACTACTCCTTGCCATGTAGCTGCAGTTACAATTTGAGCTCATTTTGACTTGTACTAAACCAGAAATGGACAATTGAAGAAATTTCTATTTTTAGTAACAGCAGCCATCTTGAATGGAGGGCAGGGCTGTCAGACACAAATTTGAAAGGGACCCATCCAGGGTCCATCCCTGCCAGGTTTGCTTTAATTTGGTTCAGCGGTTTCAGAGGAGAAGATTTAAATGTGATCTTTTATCAAAATATGCCCAATTTGGATAATCGGTATAAATCGGCTGAAAGGAAAATTTCACAGAAAAAAAATCGGAATATATGTTAAACTGCTCCTTGCCATGTAGCTGCAGTTAAATTTTGAGCTCATTTTGAGTTATATTAAAGCAGCAATGGACAATTGAAGAAATTTCTATTTTTAGTAACAGCAGCCATCTTGAATGGAGGGTGGGGCAGTCGGACACAATTTTGAAAGGGACCCACCCAAGGACCATCCCAGCCAAATTTGTTTTAATTTGGTTCAGCAGTTTCAGAGGAGAAGATTTAAATGTGATCTTTTATCAAAATATGCCTAATTTGCATAATCGGTATAAATCGGTTGAAAGAAAAATTTCACAGAAAAACCCCAAATATATGTTAAACTGCTCCTTGCCATGTAGCTGCAGTTACAATTTGAGCTCATTTTGACTTATACTAAAGCAGCAATTGACAATTGAAGAAATTTCTATTTTTAGTAACAGCAGCCATCTTGAATGGAGGGCGGGGCTGTCAGACACAAATTTGAAAGGGACCCATCCAGGGTCCATCCCTGCCAGGTTTGCTTTAATTTGGTTCAGCGGTTTCAGAGGAGAAGATTTAAATGTGATCTTTTACCAAAATATGCCCAATTTGCATAATCGGTATAAATCGGCTGAAAGGAAAATTTCACAGAAAAAAATCGGAATATATGTTAAACTGCTCCTTGCCATGTAGTTGCAGTTACAATTTGAGCTCATTTTGACTTATACTAAAGCAGCAATGGACAATTGAAGAAATTTCTATTTTTAGTAACAGCAGCCATCTTGAATGGAGGGCGGGGCTGTCGGACACAATTTTGAAAGGGACCCACCCAAGGACTATCCCTGCCATGTTTGGTTTAATTCGGTTCAGCGGTTTCAGAGGAGAAGATTTAAATGTGATCTTTTATCAAAATATGCCTAATTTGCATAATCGGCATAAATCGGCTGAAAGAAAAATTTCACAGAAAAACCCGGAATATATGTTAAACTACTCCTTGCCATGTAGCTGCAGTTACAATTTGAGCTCATTTTGACTTGTACTAAACCAGAAATGGACAATTGAAGAAATTTCTATTTTTAGTAACAGCAGCCATCTTGAATGGAGGGCAGGGCTGTCAGACACAAATTTGAAAGGGACCCATCCAGGGTCCATCCCTGCCAGGTTTGCTTTAATTTGGTTCAGCGGTTTCAGAGGAGAAGATTTAAATGTGATCTTTTATCAAAATATGCCCAATTTGGATAATCGGTATAAATCGGCTGAAAGGAAAATTTCACAGAAAAAAAATCGGAATATATGTTAAACTGCTCCTTGCCATGTAGCTGCAGTTAAATTTTGAGCTCATTTTGAGTTATATTAAAGCAGCAATGGACAATTGAAGAAATTTCTATTTTTAGTAACAGCAGCCATCTTGAATGGAGGGTGGGGCAGTCGGACACAATTTTGAAAGGGACCCACCCAAGGACCATCCCAGCCAAATTTGTTTTAATTTGGTTCAGCAGTTTCAGAGGAGAAGATTTAAATGTGATCTTTTATCAAAATATGCCTAATTTGCATAATCGGTATAAATCGGTTGAAAGAAAAATTTCACAGAAAAACCCCAAATATATGTTAAACTGCTCCTTGCCATGTAGCTGCAGTTACAATTTGAGCTCATTTTGACTTGTACTAAACCAGAAATGGACAATTGAAGAAATTTCTATTTTTAGTAACAGCAGCCATCTTGAATGGAGGGCGGGGCTGTCAGACACAAATTTGAAAGGGACCCATCCAGGGTCCATCCCTGCCAGGTTTGCTTTAATTTGGTTCAGCGGTTTCAGAGGAGAAGATTTAAATGTGATCTTTTACCAAAATATGCCCAATTTGCATAATCGGTATAAATCGGCTGAAAGGAAAATTTCACAGAAAAAAATCGGAATATATGTTAAACTGCTCCTTGCCATGTAGTTGCAGTTACAATTTGAGCTCATTTTGACTTATACTAAAGCAGCAATGGACAATTGAAGAAATTTCTATTTTTAGTAACAGCAGCCATCTTGAATGGAGGGCGGGGCTGTCGGACACAATTTTGAAAGGGACCCACCCAAGGACTATCCCTGCCATGTTTGGTTTAATTCGGTTCAGCGGTTTCAGAGGAGAAGATTTAAATGTGATCTTTTATCAAAATATGCCTAATTTGCATAATCGGCATAAATCGGCTGAAAGAAAAATTTCACAGAAAAACCCGGAATATATGTTAAACTACTCATTGCCATGTAGCTGCAGTTAAAATTTAAGCTCATTTTGACTTGTACTAAACCAGAATTGGACAATTGAAGAAATTTCTATTTTTAGTAACAGCAGCCATCTTGAATGGAGGGCGGGGTTGTCAAACACAAATTTGAAAGGGACCCATCCAGGGTCCATCCCTGCCAGGTTTGCTTTAATTTGGTTCAGCGGTTTCAGAGGAGAAGATTTAAATGTGATCTTTTACCAAAATATGCCCAATTTGCATAATCGGTATAAATCGGCTGAAAGGAAAATTTCACAAAAAAAAATCGGAATATATGTTAAACTGCTCCTTGCCATGTAGCTGCAGTTAAAATTTAAGCTCATTTTGACTTGTACTAAACCAGAAATGGACAATTGAAGAAATTTCTATTTTTAGTAACAGCAGCCATCTTGATAGGAGGGTGGGGCAGTCGGACACAATTTTGAAAGGGACCCACCCAAGGACCATCCCAGCCAAATTTGCTTTAATTTGGTTCAGCGGTTTCAGAGGAGAAGATTTAAATGTGATCTTTTATCAAAATATGCCTAATTTGCATAATCGGTATAAATCGGCTGAAAGAAAAATTTCACAGAAAAACCCGAAATATATGTTAAACTACTTCTTGCCATGTAGCTGCAGTTAAAATTTGAGCTCATTTTGACATGTACTAAACCAGAAATTGACAATTGAAGAAATTTCTATTTTTAGCAACAGCAGCCATCTTGAATGGAGGGCGGGGCTGTCAGACAAAATTTGAAAGGGACCCATCCAGGGTCCATCTCTGCCAGGTTTGCTTTAATTTCGTTCAGCGGTTTCAGAGGAGAAGATTTAAATGTGATCTTTTACCAAAATATGCCCAATTTGCATAATCGGTATAAATCGGCTGAAAGGAAAATTTCACAGAAAAAAATCGGAATATATGTTAAACTGCTCCTTGCCATGTAGCTGCAGTTAAATTTTGAGCTCATTTTGAGTTATATTAAAGCAGCAATGGACAATTGAAGAAATTTCTATTTTTAGTAACAGCAGCCATCTTGAATGGAGGGTGGGGCAGTCGGACACAATTTTGAAAGGGACCCACCCAAGGACCATCCCAGCCAAATTTGTTTTAATTTGGTTCTGCGGTTTCAGAGGAGAAGATTTAAATGTGATCTTTTATCAAAATATGCCTAATTTGCATAATCGGTATAAATCGGTTGAAAGAAAAATTCCACAGAAAAACACGGAATATATGTTAAACTACTCCTTGCCATGTAGCTGCAGTTAAAATTTGAGCTCATTTTGACTTGTACTAAACCAGAAATGGACAATTGAAGAAATTTCTATTTTTAGTAACAGCAGCCATCTTGAATGGAGGGCAGGGCTGTCAGACACAAATTTGAAAGGGACCCATCCAGGGTCCATCCCTGCCAGGTTTGCTTTAATTTGGTTCAGCGGTTTCAGAGGAGAAGATTTAAATGTGATCTTTTACCAAAATATGCCCAATTTGCATAATCGGTATAAATCGGCTGAAAGGAAAATTTCACAGAAAAAAATCTGAATATATGTTAAACTGCTCCTTACCATGTAGCTGCAGTTAAATTTTGAGCTCATTTTGAGTTATATTAAAGCAGCAATGGACAATTGAAGAAATTTCTATTTTTAGTAACAGCAGCCATCTTGAATGGAGGGCGGGGCTGTCAGACACAAATTTGAAAGGGACCCATCCAGGGTCCATCTCTGCCAGGTTTGCTTTAATTTGGTTCAGCGGTTTCAGAGGAGAAGATTTAAATGTGATCTTTTACCAAAATATGCCCAATTTGCATAATCGGTATAAATCGGCTGAAAGGAAAATTTCACAGAAAAAAATCAGAATATATGTTAAACTGCTCCTTGCCATGTAGCTGCAGTTAAATTTTGAGCTCATTTTGAGTTATATTAAAGCAGCAATGGACAATTGAAGAAATTTCTATTTTTAGTAACAGCAGCCATCTTGAATGGAGGGTGGGGCAGTCGGACACAATTTTGAAAGGGACCCACCCAAGGACCATCCCAGCCAAATTTGTTTTAATTTGGTTCAGCGGTTTCAGAGGAGAAGATTTAAATGTGATCTTTTATCAAAATATGCCTAATTTGCATAATCGGTATAAATCGGCTGAAAGAAAAATTTCACAGAAAAATCCGAAATATATGTTAAACTGCTCCTTGCCATGTAGTTGCAGTTACAATTTGAGCTCATTTTGTCTTATACTAAAGCAGCAATGGACAATTGAAGAAATTTCTATTTTTAGTAACAGCAGCCATCTTGAATGGAGGGTGGAGCTGTCGGACACAATTTTGAAAGGGACCCACCCAAGGACCATCCCAGCCAAATTTGTTTTAATTTGGTTCAGCGGTTTCAGAGGAGAAGATTTAAATGTGATCTTTTATCAAAATATGCCTAATTTGCATAATCGGTATAAATCGGCTGAAAGAAAAATTTCACAGAAAAACCCGAAATATATGTTAAACTGCTCCATGCCATGTAGCTGCAGTTAAATTTTGAGCTCATTTTGAGTTATATTAAAGCAGCAATGGACAATTGAAGAAATTTCTATTTTTAGTAACAGCAGCCATCTTGAATGGAGGGTGGGGCTGTCGGACACAATTTTGAAAGGGACCCACCCAAGGACTATCCCTGCCATGTTTGGTTTAATTCGGTTCAGCGGTTTCAGAGGAGAAGATTTAAATGTGATCTTTTATCAAAATATGCCCAATTTGCATAATCGGTATAAATCGGCTGAAAGGAAAATTTCACAGAAAACAAATCGGAATATATGTTAAACTGCTCCTTGCCATGTAGCTGCAGTTAAATTTTGAGCTCATTTTGAGTTATATTAAAGCAGCAATGGACAATTGAAGAAATTTCTATTTTTAGTAACAGCAGCCATCTTGAATGGAGGGTGGGGCAGTCGGACACAATTTTGAAAGGGACCCACCCAAGGACCATCCCAGCCAAATTTGTTTTAATTTGGTTCAGCAGTTTCAGAGGAGAAGATTTAAATGTGATCTTTTATCAAAATATGCCTAATTTGCATAATCGGTATAAATCGGTTGAAAGAAAAATTTCACAGAAAAACCCCAAATATATGTTAAACTGCTCCTTGCCATGTAGCTGCAGTTACAATTTGAGCTCATTTTGACTTATACTAAAGCAGCAATTGACAATTGAAGAAATTTCTATTTTTAGTAACAGCAGCCATCTTGAATGGAGGGCGGGGCTGTCAGACACAAATTTGAAAGGGACCCATCCAGGGTCCATCCCTGCCAGGTTTGCTTTAATTTGGTTCAGCGGTTTCAGAGGAGAAGATTTAAATGTGATCTTTTACCAAAATATGCCCAATTTGCATAATCGGTATAAATCGGCTGAAAGGAAAATTTCACAGAAAAAAATCGGAATATATGTTAAACTGCTCCTTGCCATGTAGTTGCAGTTACAATTTGAGCTCATTTTGACTTATACTAAAGCAGCAATGGACAATTGAAGAAATTTCTATTTTTAGTAACAGCAGCCATCTTGAATGGAGGGCGGGGCTGTCGGACACAATTTTGAAAGGGACCCACCCAAGGACTATCCCTGCCATGTTTGGTTTAATTCGGTTCAGCGGTTTCAGAGGAGAAGATTTAAATGTGATCTTTTATCAAAATATGCCTAATTTGCATAATCGGCATAAATCGGCTGAAAGAAAAATTTCACAGAAAAACCCGGAATATATGTTAAACTACTCCTTGCCATGTAGCTGCAGTTACAATTTGAGCTCATTTTGACTTGTACTAAACCAGAAATGGACAATTGAAGAAATTTCTATTTTTAGTAACAGCAGCCATCTTGAATGGAGGGCAGGGCTGTCAGACACAAATTTGAAAGGGACCCATCCAGGGTCCATCCCTGCCAGGTTTGCTTTAATTTGGTTCAGCGGTTTCAGAGGAGAAGATTTAAATGTGATCTTTTATCAAAATATGCCCAATTTGCATAATCGGTATAAATCGGCTGAAAGGAAAATTTCACAGAAAAAAAATCGGAATATATGTTAAACTGCTCCTTGCCATGTAGCTGCAGTTAAATTTTGAGCTCATTTTGAGTTATATTAAAGCAGCAATGGACAATTGAAGAAATTTCTATTTTTAGTAACAGCAGCCATCTTGAATGGAGGGTGGGGCAGTCGGACACAATTTTGAAAGGGACCCACCCAAGGACCATCCCAGCCAAATTTGTTTTAATTTGGTTCAGCAGTTTCAGAGGAGAAGATTTAAATGTGATCTTTTATCAAAATATGCCTAATTTGCATAATCGGTATAAATCGGTTGAAAGAAAAATTTCACAGAAAAACCCCAAATATATGTTAAACTGCTCCTTGCCATGTAGCTGCAGTTACAATTTGAGCTCATTTTGACTTATACTAAAGCAGCAATGGACAATTGAAGAAATTTCTATTTTTAGTAACAGCAGCCATCTTGAATGGAGGGCGGGGCTGTCAGACACAAATTTGAAAGGGACCCATCCAGGGTCCATCCCTGCCAGGTTTGCTTTAATTTGGTTCAGCGGTTTCAGAGGAGAAGATTTAAATGTGATCTTTTACCAAAATATGCCCAATTTGCATAATCGGTATAAATCGGCTGAAAGGAAAATTTCACAGAAAAAAATCGGAATATATGTTAAACTGCTCCTTGCCATGTAGTTGCAGTTACAATTTGAGCTCATTTTGACTTATACTAAAGCAGCAATGGACAATTGAAGAAATTTCTATTTTTAGTAACAGCAGCCATCTTGAATGGAGGGCGGGGCTGTCGGACACAATTTTGAAAGGGACCCACCCAAGGACTATCCCTGCCATGTTTGGTTTAATTCGGTTCAGCGGTTTCAGAGGAGAAGATTTAAATGTGATCTTTTATCAAAATATGCCTAATTTGCATAATCGGCATAAATCGGCTGAAAGAAAAATTTCACAGAAAAACCCGGAATATATGTTAAACTACTCATTGCCATGTAGCTGCAGTTAAAATTTAAGCTCATTTTGACTTGTACTAAACCAGAATTGGACAATTGAAGAAATTTCTATTTTTAGTAACAGCAGCCATCTTGAATGGAGGGCGGGGTTGTCAAACACAAATTTGAAAGGGACCCATCCAGGGTCCATCCCTGCCAGGTTTGCTTTAATTTGGTTCAGCGGTTTCAGAGGAGAAGATTTAAATGTGATCTTTTACCAAAATATGCCCAATTTGCATAATCGGTATAAATCGGCTGAAAGGAAAATTTCACAAAAAAAAATCGGAATATATGTTAAACTGCTCCTTGCCATGTAGCTGCAGTTAAAATTTAAGCTCATTTTGACTTGTACTAAACCAGAAATGGACAATTGAAGAAATTTCTATTTTTAGTAACAGCAGCCATCTTGATAGGAGGGTGGGGCAGTCGGACACAATTTTGAAAGGGACCCACCCAAGGACCATCCCAGCCAAATTTGCTTTAATTTGGTTCAGCGGTTTCAGAGGAGAAGATTTAAATGTGATCTTTTATCAAAATATGCCTAATTTGCATAATCGGTATAAATCGGCTGAAAGAAAAATTTCACAGAAAAACCCGAAATATATGTTAAACTACTTCTTGCCATGTAGCTGCAGTTAAAATTTGAGCTCATTTTGACATGTACTAAACCAGAAATTGACAATTGAAGAAATTTCTATTTTTAGCAACAGCAGCCATCTTGAATGGAGGGCGGGGCTGTCAGACAAAATTTGAAAGGGACCCATCCAGGGTCCATCTCTGCCAGGTTTGCTTTAATTTCGTTCAGCGGTTTCAGAGGAGAAGATTTAAATGTGATCTTTTACCAAAATATGCCCAATTTGCATAATCGGTATAAATCGGCTGAAAGGAAAATTTCACAGAAAAAAATCGGAATATATGTTAAACTGCTCCTTGCCATGTAGTTGCAGTTACAATTTGAGCTCATTTTGACTTATACTAAAGCAGCAATGGACAATTGAAGAAATTTCTATTTTTAGTAACAGCAGCCATCTTGAATGGAGGGCGGGGCTGTCGGACACAATTTTGAAAGGGACCCACCCAAGGACTATCCCTGCCATGTTTGGTTTAATTCGGTTCAGCGGTTTCAGAGGAGAAGATTTAAATGTGATCTTTTATCAAAATATGCCTAATTTGCATAATCGGCATAAATCGGCTGAAAGAAAAATTTCACAGAAAAACCCGGAATATATGTTAAACTACTCATTGCCATGTAGCTGCAGTTAAAATTTAAGCTCATTTTGACTTGTACTAAACCAGAATTGGACAATTGAAGAAATTTCTATTTTTAGTAACAGCAGCCATCTTGAATGGAGGGCGGGGTTGTCAAACACAAATTTGAAAGGGACCCATCCAGGGTCCATCCCTGCCAGGTTTGCTTTAATTTGGTTCAGCGGTTTCAGAGGAGAAGATTTAAATGTGATCTTTTACCAAAATATGCCCAATTTGCATAATCGGTATAAATCGGCTGAAAGGAAAATTTCACAGAAAAAAATCGGAATATATGTTAAACTGCTCCTTGCCATGTAGTTGCAGTTACAATTTGAGCTCATTTTGACTTATACTAAAGCAGCAATGGACAATTGAAGAAATTTCTATTTTTAGTAACAGCAGCCATCTTGAATGGAGGGCGGGGCTGTCGGACACAATTTTGAAAGGGACCCACCCAAGGACTATCCCTGCCATGTTTGGTTTAATTCGGTTCAGCGGTTTCAGAGGAGAAGATTTAAATGTGATCTTTTATCAAAATATGCCTAATTTGCATAATCGGCATAAATCGGCTGAAAGAAAAATTTCACAGAAAAACCCGGAATATATGTTAAACTACTCATTGCCATGTAGCTGCAGTTAAAATTTAAGCTCATTTTGACTTGTACTAAACCAGAATTGGACAATTGAAGAAATTTCTATTTTTAGTAACAGCAGCCATCTTGAATGGAGGGCGGGGTTGTCAAACACAAATTTGAAAGGGACCCATCCAGGGTCCATCCCTGCCAGGTTTGCTTTAATTTGGTTCAGCGGTTTCAGAGGAGAAGATTTAAATGTGATCTTTTACCAAAATATGCCCAATTTGCATAATCGGTATAAATCGGCTGAAAGGAAAATTTCACAAAAAAAAATCGGAATATATGTTAAACTGCTCCTTGCCATGTAGCTGCAGTTAAAATTTAAGCTCATTTTGACTTGTACTAAACCAGAAATGGACAATTGAAGAAATTTCTATTTTTAGTAACAGCAGCCATCTTGAATGGAGGGTGGGGCAGTCGGACACAATTTTGAAAGGGACCCACCCAAGGACCATCCCAGCCAAATTTGCTTTAATTTGGTTCAGCGGTTTCAGAGGAGAAGATTTAAATGTGATCTTTTATCAAAATATGCCTAATTTGCATAATCGGTATAAATCGGCTGAAAGAAAAATTTCACAGAAAAACCCGAAATATATGTTAAACTGCTCCTTGCCATGTAGTTGCAGTTACAATTTGAGCTCATTTTGACTTATACTAAAGCAGCAATGGACAATTGAAGAAATTTCTATTTTTAGTAACAGCAGCCATCTTTGAATGGAGGGCGGGGCTGTCGGACACAATTTTGAAAGGGACCCACCCAAGGACTATCCCTGCCATGTTTGGTTTAATTCGGTTCAGCGGTTTCAGAGGAGAAGATTTAAATGTGATCTTTTATCAAAATATGCCTAATTTGCATAATCGGCATAAATCGGCTGAAAGAAAAATTTCACAGAAAAACCCGGAATATATGTTAAACTACTTCTTGCCATGTAGCTGCAGTTAAAATTTGAGCTCATTTTGACATGTACTAAACCAGAAATGGACAATTGAAGAAATTTCTATTTTTAGTAACAGCAGCCATCTTGAATGGAGGGCGGGGCTGTCAGACACAAATTTGAAAGGGACCCATCCAGGGTCCATCTCTGCCAGGTTTGCTTTAATTTCGTTCAGCGGTTTCAGAGGAGAAGATTTAAATGTGATCTTTTACCAAAATATGCCCAATTTGCATAATCGGTATAAATCGGCTGAAAGGAAAATTTCACAGAAAAAAATCGGAATATATGTTAAACTGCTCCTTGCCATGTAGCTGCAGTTAAATTTTGAGCTCATTTTGAGTTATATTAAAGCAGCAATGGACAATTGAAGAAATTTCTATTTTTAGTAACAGCAGCCATCTTGAATGGAGGGTGGGGCAGTCGGACACAATTTTGAAAGGGACCCACCCAAGGACCATCCCAGCCAAATTTGTTTTAATTTGGTTCAGCGGTTTCAGAGGAGAAGATTTAAATGTGATCTTTTATCAAAATATGCCTAATTTGCATAATCGGTATAAATCGGCTGAAAGAAAAATTTCACAGAAAAATCCGAAATATATGTTAAACTGCTCCTTGCCATGTAGTTGCAGTTACAATTTGAGCTCATTTTGACTTATACTAAAGCAGCAATGGACAATTGAAGAAATTTCTATTTTTAGTAACAGCAGCCATCTTGAATGGAGGGTGGGGCTGTCGGACACAATTTTGAAAGGGACCCACCCAAGGACCATCCCAGCCAAATTTGTTTTAATTTGGTTCAGCGGTTTCAGAGGAGAAGATTTAAATGTGATCTTTTATCAAAATATGCCTAATTTGCATAATCGGTATAAATCGGCTGAAAGAAAAATTTCACAGAAAAACCCGAAATATATGTTAAACTGCTCCATGCCATGTAGCTGCAGTTAAATTTTGAGCTCATTTTGAGTTATATTAAAGCAGCAATGGACAATTGAAGAAATTTCTATTTTTAGTAACAGCAGCCATCTTGAATGGAGGGTGGGGCTGTCGGACACAATTTTGAAAGGGACCCACCCAAGGACTATCCCTGCCATGTTTGGTTTAATTCGGTTCAGCGGTTTCAGAGGAGAAGATTTAAATGTGATCTTTTATCAAAATATGCCTAATTTGCATAATCGGCATAAATCGGCTGAAAGAAAAATTTCACAGAAAAACCCGGAATATATGTTAAACTACTCATTGCCATGTAGCTGCAGTTAAAATTTGAATTCATTTTGACTTGTACTAAACCAGAAATGGACAATTGAAGAAATTTCTATTTTTAGTAACAGCAGCCATCTTGAATGGAGGGTGGGGCTGTCAAACACAATTTTGAAAGGGACCCACCCAAGGACCATCCCAGCCAAATTTGTTTTAATTTGGTTCAGCAGTTTCAGAGGAGAAGATTTAAATGTGATCTTTTATCAAAATATGCCTAATTTGCATAATCGGTATAAATCGGTTGAAAGAAAAATTTCACAGAAAAATCCGAAATATATGTTAAACTGCTCCTTGCCATGTAGTTGCAGTTACAATTTGAGCTCATTTTGACTTATACTAAAGCAGCAATGGACAATTGAAGAAATTTCTATTTTTAGTAACAGCAGCCATCTTGAATGGAAGGCGGGGCTGTCGGACACAATTTTGAAAGGGACCCACCCAAGGACTATCCCTGCCATGTTTGGTTTAATTCGGTTCAGCGGTTTCAGAGGAGAAGATTTAAATGTGATCTTTTATCAAAATATGCCTAATTTGCATAATCGGCATAAATCGGCTGAAAGAAAAATTTCACAGAAAAACCCGGAATATATGTTAAACTACTCATTGCCATGTAGCTGCAGTTAAAATTTGAACTCATTTTGACTTGTACTAAACCAGAAATGGACAATTGAAGAAATTTCTATTTTTAGTAACAGCAGCCATCTTGAATGGAGGGTGGGGCTGTCAAACACAATTTTGAAAGGGACCCACCCAAGGACCATCCCAGCCAAATTTGATTTAATTTGGTTCAGCGGTTTCAGAGGAGAAGATTTAAATGTGATCTTTTATCAAAATATGCCTAATTTGCATAATCGGTATAAATCGGTTGAAAGAAAAATTTCACAGAAAAATCCGAAATATATGTTAAACTGCTCCTTGCCATGTAGTTGCAGTTACAATTTGAGCTCATTTTGACTTATACTAAAGCAGCAATGGACAATTGAAGAAATTTCTATTTTTAGTAACAGCAGCCATCTTGAATGGAAGGCGGGGCTGTCGGACACAATTTTGAAAGGGACCCACCCAAGGACTATCCCTGCCATGTTTGGTTTAATTCGGTTCAGCGGTTTCAGAGGAGAAGATTTAAATGTGATCTTTTATCAAAATATGCCTAATTTGCATAATCGGCATAAATCGGCTGAAAGAAAAATTTCACAGAAAAATCCGGAATATATGTTAAACTACTCCTTGCCATGTAGCTGCAGTTAAAATTTGAGCTCATTTTGACTTGTACTAAACCAGAAATGGACAATTGAAGAAATTTCTATTTTTAGTAACAGCAGCCATCTTGAATGGAGGGCAGGGCTGTCAGACACAAATTTGAAAGGGACCCATCCAGGGTCCATCCCTGCCAGGTTTGCTTTAATTTGGTTCAGCGGTTTCAGAGGAGAAGATTTAAATGTGATCTTTTATCAAAATATGCCCAATTTGCATAATCGGTATAAATCGGCTGAAAGGAAAATATCACAGAAAAAAATCGGAATATATGTTAAACTGCTCCTTGCCATGTAGCTGCAGTTAAATTTTGAGCTCATTTTGAGTTATATTAAAGCAGCAATGGACAATTGAAGAAATTTCTATTTTTAGTAACAGCAGCCATCTTGAATGGAGGGTGGGGCTGTCGGACACAATTTTGAAAGGGACCCACCCAAGGACCATCCCAGCCAAATTTGTTTTAATTTGGTTCAGCGGTTTCAGAGGAGAAGATTTAAATGTGATCTTTTATCAAAATATGCCTAATTTGCATAATCGGTATAAATCGGCTGAAAGAAAAATTTCACAGAAAAACACGGAATATATGTTAAACTACTCCTTGCCATGTAGCTGCAGTTAAAATTTAAGCTCATTTTGACTTGTACTAAACCAGAAATGGACAATTGAAGAAATTTCTATTTTTAGTAACAGCAGCCATCTTGAATGGAGGGGCGGGGCTGTCAGACACAAATTTGAAAGAGACCCATCCAGGGTCCATCCCTGCCAGGTTTGCTTTAATTTGGTTCAGCGGTTTCAGAGGAGAAGATTTAAATGTGATCTTTTATCAAAATATGCCCAATTTGCATAATCGGTATAAATCGGCTGAAAGGAAAATTTCTCAGAAAAAAATCGGAATATATGTTAAACTGTTCCTTGCCATGTAGTTGCAGTTACAATTTGAGCTCATTTTGACTTATACTAAAGTAGCAATGGACAATTGAAGAAATTTCTATTTTTAGTAACAGCAGCCATCTTGAATGGAGGGCGGGGCTGTCGGACACAATTTTGAAAGGGACCCACCCAAGGACTATCCCTGCCATGTTTGGTTTAATTCGGTTCAGCGGTTTCAGAGGAGAAGATTTAAATGTGATCTTTTATCAAAATATGCCTAATTTGCATAATCGGCATAAATCGGCTGAAAGAAAAATTTCACAGAAAAACACGGAATATATGTTAAACTACTCATTGCCATGTAGCTGCAGTTAAAATTTAAACTCATTTTGACTTGTACTAAACCAGAATTGGACAATTGAAGAAATTTCTATTTTTAGTAACAGCAGCCATCTTGAATGGAGGGCGGGGCTGTCAGACACAAATTTGAAAGGGACCCATCCAGGGTCCATCCCTGCCAGGTTTGCTTTAATTTGGTTCAGCGGTTTCAGAGGAGAAGATTTAAATGTGATCTTTTACCAAAATATGCCCAATTTGCATAATCGGTATAAATCGGCTGAAAGGAAAATTTCACAGAAAAAAATCGGAATATATGTTAAACTGCTCCTTGCCATGTAGCTGCAGTTACAATTTGAGCTCATTTTGACTTGTACTAAACCAGCAATGGACAATTGAAGAAATTTCTATTTTTAGTAACAGCAGCCATCTTGAATGGAGGGCGGGGCTGTCGGACACAATTTTGAAAGGGACCCACCCAAGGACTATCCCTGCCATGTTTGGTTTAATTCGGTTCAGCGGTTTCAGAGGAGAAGATTTAAATGTGATCTTTTATCAAAATATGCCTAATTTGCATAATCGGCATAAATCGGCTGAAAGAAAAATTTCACAGAAAAACCCGGAATATATGTTAAACTACTTCTTGCCATGTAGCTGCAGTTAAAATTTGAGCTCATTTTGACATGTACTAAACCAGAAATGGACAATTGAAGAAATTTCTATTTTTAGTAACAGCAGCCATCTTGAATGGAGGGCGGGGCTGTCAGACACAAATTTGAAAGGGACCCATCCAGGGTCCATCTCTGCCAGGTTTGCTTTAATTTCGTTCAGCGGTTTCAGAGGAGAAGATTTAAATGTGATCTTTTACCAAAATATGCCCAATTTGCATAATCGGTATAAATCGGCTGAAAGGAAAATTTGAGAGAAAAAAATCGGAATATATGTTAAACTGCTCCTTGCCATGTAGCTGCAGTTAAATTTTGAGCTCATTTTGAGTTATATTAAAGCAGCAATGGACAATTGAAGAAATTTCTATTTTTAGTAACAGCAGCCATCTTGAATGGAGGGTGGGGCAGTCGGACACAATTTTGAAAGGGACCCACCCAAGGACCATCCCAGCCAAATTTGTTTTAATTTGGTTCTGCGGTTTCAGAGGAGAAGATTTAAATGTGATCTTTTATCAAAATATGCCTAATTTGCATAATCGGTATAAATCGGTTGAAAGAAAAATTCCACAGAAAAACACGGAATATATGTTAAACTACTCCTTGCCATGTAGCTGCAGTTAAAATTTGAGCTCATTTTGACTTGTACTAAACCAGAAATGGACAATTGAAGAAATTTCTATTTTTAGTAACAGCAGCCATCTTGAATGGAGGGCAGGGCTGTCAGACACAAATTTGAAAGGGACCCATCCAGGGTCCATCCCTGCCAGGTTTGCTTTAATTTGGTTCAGTGGTTTCAGAGGAGAAGATTTAAATGTGATCTTTTACCAAAATATGCCCAATTTGCATAATCGGTATAAATCGGCTGAAAGGAAAATTTCACAGAAAAAAATCTGAATATATGTTAAACTGCTCCTTACCATGTAGCTGCAGTTAAATTTTGAGCTCATTTTGAGTTATATTAAAGCAGCAATGGACAATTGAAGAAATTTCTATTTTTAGTAACAGCAGCCATCTTGAATGGAGGGCGGGGCTGTCAGACACAAATTTGAAAGGGACCCATCCAGGGTCCATCTCTGCCAGGTTTGCTTTAATTTGGTTCAGCGGTTTCAGAGGAGAAGATTTAAATGTGATCTTTTACCAAAATATGCCTAATTTGCATAATCGGTATAAATCGGCTGAAAGGAAAATTTCACAGAAAAAAATCAGAATATATGTTAAACTGCTCCTTGCCATGTAGCTGCAGTTAAATTTTGAGCTCATTTTGAGTTATATTAAAGCAGCAATGGACAATTGAAGAAATTTCTATTTTTAGTAACAGCAGCCATCTTGAATGGAGGGTGGGGCAGTCGGACACAATTTTGAAAGGGACCCACCCAAGGACCATCCCAGCCAAATTTGTTTTAATTTGGTTCAGCGGTTTCAGAGGAGAAGATTTAAATGTGATCTTTTATCAAAATATGCCTAATTTGCATAATCGGTATAAATCGGCTGAAAGAAACATTTCACAGAAAAATCCGAAATATATGTTAAACTGCTCCTTGCCATGTAGTTGCAGTTACAATTTGAGCTCATTTTGACTTATACTAAAGCAGCAATGGACAATTGAAGAAATTTCTATTTTTAGTAACAGCAGCCATCTTGAATGGAGGGTGGGGCTGTCGGACACAATTTTGAAAGGGACCCACCCAAGGACTATCCCTGCCATGTTTGGTTTAATTCGGTTCAGCGGTTTCAGAGGAGAAGATTTAAATGTGATCTTTTATCAAAATATGCCTAATTTGCATAATCGGCATAAATCGGCTGAAAGAAAAATTTCACAGAAAAACCCGGAATATATGTTAAACTACTCATTGCCATGTAGCTGCAGTTAAAATTTGAACTCATTTTGACTTGTACTAAACCAGAAATGGACAATTGAAGAAATTTCTATTTTTAGTAACAGCAGCCATCTTGAATGGAGGGTGGGGCTGTCAAACACAATTTTGAAAGGGACCCACCCAAAGACCATCCCAGACAAATTTGTTTTAATTTGGTTCAGCGGTTTCAGAGGAGAAGATTTAAATGTGATCTTTTATCAAAATATGCCTAATTTGCATAATCGGTATAAATCGGTTGAAAGAAAAATTTCACAGAAAAATCCGAAATATATGTTAAACTGCTCCTTGCCATGTAGTTGCAGTTACAATTTGAGCTCATTTTGACTTATACTAAAGCAGCAATGGACAATTGAAGATATTTCTATTTTTAGTAACAGCAGCCATCTTGAATGGAAGGCGGGGCTGTCGGACACAATTTTGAAAGGGACCCACCCAAGGACTATCCCTGCCATGTTTGGTTTAATTCGGTTCAGCGGTTTCAGAGGAGAAGATTTAAATGTGATCTTTTATCAAAATATGCCTAATTTGCATAATCGGCATAAATCGGCTGAAAGAAAAATTTCACAGAAAAACCCGAAATATATGTTAAACTGCTCCTTGCCATGTAGTTGCAGTTACAATTTGAGCTCATTTTGACTTATACTAAAGTAGCAATGGACAATTGAAGAAATTTCTATTTTTAGTAACAGCAGCCATCTTGAATGGAGGGCGGGGCTGTCGGACACAATTTTGAAAGGGACCCACCCAAGGACTATCCCTGCCATGTTTGGTTTAATTCGGTTCAGCGGTTTCAGAGGAGAAGATTTAAATGTGATCTTTTATCAAAATATGCCTAATTTGCATAATCGGCATAAATCGGCTGAAAGAAAAATTTCACAGAAAAACCCGGAATATATGTTAAACTACTCATTGCCATGTAGCTGCAGTTAAAATTTAAGCTCATTTTGACTTGTACTAAACCAGAATTGGACAATTGAAGAAATTTCTATTTTTAGTAACAGCAGCCATCTTGAATGGAGGGCAGGGCTGTCAGACACAAATTTGAAAGGGACCCATCCAGGGTCCATCCCTGCCAGGTTTGCTTTAATTTGGTTCAGCGGTTTCAGAGGAGAAGATTTAAATGTGATCTTTTATCAAAATATGCCCAATTTGCATAATCGGTATAAATCGGCTGAAAGGAAAATTTCACAGAAAAAAATCGGAATATATGTTAAACTGCTCCTTGCCATGTAGCTGCAGTTAAAATTTAAGCTCATTTTGACTTGTACTAAACCAGAAATGGACAATTGAAGAAATTTCTATTTTTAGTAACAGCAGCCATCTTGAATGGAGGGTGGGGCAGTCGGACACAATTTTGAAAGGGACCCACCCAAGGACCATCCCAGCCAAATTTGCTTTAATTTGGTTCAGCGGTTTCAGAGGAGAAGATTTAAATGTGATCTTTTATCAAAATATGCCTAATTTGCATAATCGGTATAAATCGGCTGAAAGAAAAATTTCACAGAAAAACCCGAAATATATGTTAAACTGCTCCTTGCCATGTAGTTGCAGTTACAATTTGAGCTCATTTTGACTTATACTAAAGCAGCAATGGACAATTGAAGAAATTTCTATTTTTAGTAACAGCAGCCATCTTGAATGGAGGGCGGGGCTGTCGGACACAATTTTGAAAGGGACCCACCCAAGGACTATCCCTGCCATGTTTGGTTTAATTCGGTTCAGCGGTTTCAGAGGAGAAGATTTAAATGTGATCTTTTATCAAAATATGCCTAATTTGCATAATCGGCATAAATCGGCTGAAAGAAAAATTTCACAGAAAAACCCGGAATATATGTTAAACTACTTCTTGCCATGTAGCTGCAGTTAAAATTTGAGCTCATTTTGACATGTACTAAACCAGAAATGGACAATTGAAGAAATTTCTATTTTTAGTAACAGCAGCCATCTTGAATGGAGGGCGGGGCTGTCGGACACAATTTTGAAAGGGACCCACCCAAGGACTATCCCTGCCATGTTTGGTTTAATTCGGTTCAGCGGTTTCAGAGGAGAAGATTTAAATGTGATCTTTTATCAAAATATGCCTAATTTGCATAATCGGCATAAATCGGCTGAAAGAAAAATTTCACAGAAAAACCCGGAATATATGTTAAACTACTTCTTGCCATGTAGCTGCAGTTAAAATTTGAGCTCATTTTGACATGTACTAAACCAGAAATGGACAATTGAAGAAATTTCTATTTTTAGTAACAGCAGCCATCTTGAATGGAGGGTGGGGCAGTCGGACACAATTTTGAAAGGGACCCACCCAAGGACCATCCCAGCCAAATTTGTTTTAATTTGGTTCTGCGGTTTCAGAGGAGAAGATTTAAATGTGATCTTTTATCAAAATATGCCTAATTTGCATAATCGGTATAAATCGGTTGAAAGAAAAATTCCACAGAAAAACACGGAATATATGTTAAACTACTCCTTGCCATGTAGCTGCAGTTAAAATTTGAGCTCATTTTGACTTGTACTAAACCAGAAATGGACAATTGAAGAAATTTCTATTTTTAGTAACAGCAGCCATCTTGAATGGAGGGCAGGGCTGTCAGACACAAATTTGAAAGGGACCCATCCAGGGTCCATCCCTGCCAGGTTTGCTTTAATTTGGTTCAGTGGTTTCAGAGGAGAAGATTTAAATGTGATCTTTTACCAAAATATGCCCAATTTGCATAATCGGTATAAATCGGCTGAAAGGAAAATTTCACAGAAAAAAATCTGAATATATGTTAAACTGCTCCTTACCATGTAGCTGCAGTTAAATTTTGAGCTCATTTTGAGTTATATTAAAGCAGCAATGGACAATTGAAGAAATTTCTATTTTTAGTAACAGCAGCCATCTTGAATGGAGGGCGGGGCTGTCAGACACAAATTTGAAAGGGACCCATCCAGGGTCCATCTCTGCCATGTTTGCTTTAATTTCGTTCAGCGGTTTCAGAGGAGAAGATTTAAATGTGATCTTTTACCAAAATATGCCTAATTTGCATAATCGGTATAAATCGGCTGAAAGGAAAATTTCACAGAAAAAAATCAGAATATATGTTAAACTGCTCCTTGCCATGTAGCTGCAGTTAAATTTTGAGCTCATTTTGAGTTATATTAAAGCAGCAATGGACAATTGAAGAAATTTCTATTTTTAGTAACAGCAGCCATCTTGAATGGAGGGTGGGGCAGTCGGACACAATTTTGAAAGGGACCCACCCAAGGACCATCCCAGCCAAATTTGTTTTAATTTGGTTCAGCGGTTTCAGAGGAGAAGATTTAAATGTGATCTTTTATCAAAATATGCCTAATTTGCATAATCGGTATAAATCGGCTGAAAGAAACATTTCACAGAAAAATCCGAAATATATGTTAAACTGCTCCTTGCCATGTAGTTGCAGTTACAATTTGAGCTCATTTTGACTTATACTAAAGCAGCAATGGACAATTGAAGAAATTTCTATTTTTAGTAACAGCAGCCATCTTGAATGGAGGGTGGGGCTGTCGGACACAATTTTGAAAGGGACCCACCCAATGACCATCCCAGCCAAATTTGTTTTAATTTGGTTCAGCGGTTTCAGAGGAGAAGATTTAAATGTGATCTTTTATCAAAATATGCCTAATTTGCATAATCGGCATAAATCGGCTGAAAGAAAAATTTCACAGAAAAACCCGAAATATATGTTAAACTGCTCCTTGCCATGTAGCTGCAGTTAAATTTTGAGCTCATTTTGAGTTATATTAAAGCAGCAATGGACAATTGAAGAAATTTCTATTTTTAGTAACAGCAGCCATCTTGAATGGAGGGTGGGGCTGTCGGACACAATTTTGAAAGGGACCCACCCAAGGACTATCCCTGCCATGTTTGGTTTAATTCGGTTCAGCGGTTTCAGAGGAGAAGATTTAAATGTGATCTTTTATCAAAATATGCCTAATTTGCATAATCGGCATAAATCGGCTGAAAGAAAAATTTCACAGAAAAACCCGGAATATATGTTAAACTACTCATTGCCATGTAGCTGCAGTTAAAATTTGAACTCATTTTGACTTGTACTAAACCAGAAATGGACAATTGAAGAAATTTCTATTTTTAGTAACAGCAGCCATCTTGAATGGAGGGTGGGGCTGTCAAACACAATTTTGAAAGGGACCCACCCAAAGACCATCCCAGACAAATTTGTTTTAATTTGGTTCAGCGGTTTCAGAGGAGAAGATTTAAATGTGATCTTTTATCAAAATATGCCTAATTTGCATAATCGGTATAAATCGGTTGAAAGAAAAATTTCACAGAAAAATCCGAAATATATGTTAAACTGCTCCTTGCCATGTAGTTGCAGTTACAATTTGAGCTCATTTTGACTTATACTAAAGCAGCAATGGACAATTGAAGATATTTCTATTTTTAGTAACAGCAGCCATCTTGAATGGAAGGCGGGGCTGTCGGACACAATTTTGAAAGGGACCCACCCAAGGACTATCCCTGCCATGTTTGGTTTAATTCGGTTCAGCGGTTTCAGAGGAGAAGATTTAAATGTGATCTTTTATCAAAATATGCCTAATTTGCATAATCGGCATAAATCGGCTGAAAGAAAAATTTCACAGAAAAACCCGAAATATATGTTAAACTGCTCCTTGCCATGTAGTTGCAGTTACAATTTGAGCTCATTTTGACTTATACTAAAGTAGCAATGGACAATTGAAGATATTTCTATTTTTAGTAACAGCAGCCATCTTGAATGGAGGGCGGGGCTGTCGGACACAATTTTGAAAGGGACCCACCCAAGGACTATCCCTGCCATGTTTGGTTTAATTCGGTTCAGCGGTTTCAGAGGAGAAGATTTAAATGTGATCTTTTATCAAAATATGCCTAATTTGCATAATCGGCATAAATCGGCTGAAAGAAAAATTTCACAGAAAAACCCGGAATATATGTTAAACTACTCATTGCCATGTAGCTGCAGTTAAAATTTAAGCTCATTTTGACTTGTACTAAACCAGAATTGGACAATTGAAGAAATTTCTATTTTTAGTAACAGCAGCCATCTTGAATGGAGGGCAGGGCTGTCAGACACAAATTTGAAAGGGACCCATCCAGGGTCCATCCCTGCCAGGTTTGCTTTAATTTGGTTCAGCGGTTTCAGAGGAGAAGATTTAAATGTGATCTTTTACCAAAATATGCCCAATTTGCATAATCGGTATAAATCGGCTGAAAGGAAAATTTCACAGAAAAAAATCGGAATATATGTTAAACTGCTCCTTGCCATGTAGCTGCAGTTAAAATTTAAGCTCATTTTGACTTGTACTAAACCAGAAATGGACAATTGAAGAAATTTCTATTTTTAGTAACAGCAGCCATCTTGAATGGAGGGTGGGGCAGTCGGACACAATTTTGAAAGGGACCCACCCAAGGACCATCCCAGCCAAATTTGCTTTAATTTGGTTCAGCGGTTTCAGAGGAGAAGATTTAAATGTGATCTTTTATCAAAATATGCCTAATTTGCATAATCGGTATAAATCGGCTGAAAGAAAAATTTCACAGAAAAACCCGAAATATATGTTAAACTGCTCCTTGCCATGTAGTTGCAGTTACAATTTGAGCTCATTTTGACTTATACTAAAGCAGCAATGGACAATTGAAGAAATTTCTATTTTTAGTAACAGCAGCCATCTTGAATGGAGGGCGGGGCTGTCGGACACAATTTTGAAAGGGACCCACCCAAGGACTATCCCTGCCATGTTTGGTTTAATTCGGTTCAGCGGTTTCAGAGGAGAAGATTTAAATGTGATCTTTTATCAAAATATGCCTAATTTGCATAATCGGCATAAATCGGCTGAAAGAAAAATTTCACAGAAAAACCCGGAATATATGTTAAACTACTTCTTGCCATGTAGCTGCAGTTAAAATTTGAGCTCATTTTGACATGTACTAAACCAGAAATGGACAATTGAAGAAATTTCTATTTTTAGTAACAGCAGCCATCTTGAATGGAGGGCGGGGCTGTCAGACACAAATTTGAAAGGGACCCATCCAGGGTCCATCTCTGCCAGGTTTGCTTTAATTTCGTTCAGCGGTTTCAGAGGAGAAGATTTAAATGTGATCTTTTACCAAAATATGCCCAATTTGCATAATCGGTATAAATCGGCTGAAAGGAAAATTTCAGAGAAAAAAATCGGAATATATGTTAAACTGCTCCTTGCCATGTAGCTGCAGTTAAATTTTGAGCTCATTTTGAGTTATATTAAAGCAGCAATGGACAATTGAAGAAATTTCTATTTTTAGTAACAGCAGCCATCTTGAATGGAGGGTGGGGCAGTCGGACACAATTTTGAAAGGGACCCACCCAAGGACCATCCCAGCCAAATTTGTTTTAATTTGGTTCTGCGGTTTCAGAGGAGAAGATTTAAATGTGATCTTTTATCAAAATATGCCTAATTTGCATAATCGGTATAAATCGGTTGAAAGAAAAATTCCACAGAAAAACACGGAATATATGTTAAACTACTCCTTGCCATGTAGCTGCAGTTAAAATTTGAGCTCATTTTGACTTGTACTAAACCAGAAATGGACAATTGAAGAAATTTCTATTTTTAGTAACAGCAGCCATCTTGAATGGAGGGCAGGGCTGTCAGACACAAATTTGAAAGGGACCCATCCAGGGTCCATCCCTGCCAGGTTTGCTTTAATTTGGTTCAGTGGTTTCAGAGGAGAAGATTTAAATGTGATCTTTTACCAAAATATGCCCAATTTGCATAATCGGTATAAATCGGCTGAAAGGAAAATTTCACAGAAAAAAATCTGAATATATGTTAAACTGCTCCTTACCATGTAGCTGCAGTTAAATTTTGAGCTCATTTTGAGTTATATTAAAGCAGCAATGGACAATTGAAGAAATTTCTATTTTTAGTAACAGCAGCCATCTTGAATGGAGGGCGGGGCTGTCAGACACAAATTTGAAAGGGACCCATCCAGGGTCCATCTCTGCCAGGTTTGCTTTAATTTCGTTCAGCGGTTTCAGAGGAGAAGATTTAAATGTGATCTTTTACCAAAATATGCCTAATTTGCATAATCGGTATAAATCGGCTGAAAGGAAAATTTCACAGAAAAAAATCAGAATATATGTTAAACTGCTCCTTGCCATGTAGCTGCAGTTAAATTTTGAGCTCATTTTGAGTTATATTAAAGCAGCAATGGACAATTGAAGAAATTTCTATTTTTAGTAACAGCAGCCATCTTGAATGGAGGGTGGGGCAGTCGGACACAATTTTGAAAGGGACCCACCCAAGGACCATCCCAGCCAAATTTGTTTTAATTTGGTTCAGCGGTTTCAGAGGAGAAGATTTAAATGTGATCTTTTATCAAAATATGCCTAATTTGCATAATCGGTATAAATCGGCTGAAAGAAACATTTCACAGAAAAATCCGAAATATATGTTAAACTGCTCCTTGCCATGTAGTTGCAGTTACAATTTGAGCTCATTTTGACTTATACTAAAGCAGCAATGGACAATTGAAGAAATTTCTATTTTTAGTAACAGCAGCCATCTTGAATGGAGGGTGGGGCTGTCGGACACAATTTTGAAAGGGACCCACCCAATGACCATCCCAGCCAAATTTGTTTTAATTTGGTTCAGCGGTTTCAGAGGAGAAGATTTAAATGTGATCTTTTATCAAAATATGCCTAATTTGCATAATCGGCATAAATCGGCTGAAAGAAAAATTTCACAGAAAAACCCGAAATATATGTTAAACTGCTCCTTGCCATGTAGCTGCAGTTAAATTTTGAGCTCATTTTGAGTTATATTAAAGCAGCAATGGACAATTGAAGAAATTTCTATTTTTAGTAACAGCAGCCATCTTGAATGGAGGGTGGGGCTGTCGGACACAATTTTGAAAGGGACCCACCCAAGGACTATCCCTGCCATGTTTGGTTTAATTCGGTTCAGCGGTTTCAGAGGAGAAGATTTAAATGTGATCTTTTATCAAAATATGCCTAATTTGCATAATCGGCATAAATCGGCTGAAAGAAAAATTTCACAGAAAAACAAGGAATATATGTTAAACTACTCATTGCCATGTAGCTGCAGTTAAAATTTGAACTCATTTTGACTTGTACTAAACCAGAAATGGACAATTGAAGAAATTTCTATTTTTAGTAACAGCAGCCATCTTGAATGGAGGGTGGGGCTGTCAAACACAATTTTGAAAGGGACCCACCCAAAGACCATCCCAGACAAATTTGTTTTAATTTGGTTCAGCGGTTTCAGAGGAGAAGATTTAAATGTGATCTTTTATCAAAATATGCCTAATTTGCATAATCGGTATAAATCGGTTGAAAGAAAAATTTCACAGAAAAATCCGAAATATATGTTAAACTGCTCCTTGCCATGTAGTTGCAGTTACAATTTGAGCTCATTTTGACTTATACTAAAGCAGCAATGGACAATTGAAGATATTTCTATTTTTAGTAACAGCAGCCATCTTGAATGGAAGGCGGGGCTGTCGGACACAATTTTGAAAGGGACCCACCCAAGGACTATCCCTGCCATGTTTGGTTTAATTCGGTTCAGCGGTTTCAGAGGAGAAGATTTAAATGTGATCTTTTATCAAAATATGCCTAATTTGCATAATCGGCATAAATCGGCTGAAAGAAAAATTTCACAGAAAAACCCGAAATATATGTTAAACTGCTCCTTGCCATGTAGTTGCAGTTACAATTTGAGCTCATTTTGACTTATACTAAAGTAGCAATGGACAATTGAAGAAATTTCTATTTTTAGTAACAGCAGCCATCTTGAATGGAGGGCGGGGCTGTCGGACACAATTTTGAAAGGGACCCACCCATGGACTATCCCTGCCATGTTTGGTTTAATTCGGTTCAGCGGTTTCAGAGGAGAAGATTTAAATGTGATCTTTTATCAAAATATGCCTAATTTGCATAATCGGCATAAATCGGCTGAAAGAAAAATTTCACAGAAAAACCCGGAATATATGTTAAACTACTCATTGCCATGTAGCTGCAGTTAAAATTTAAGCTCATTTTGACTTGTACTAAACCAGAATTGGACAATTGAAGAAATTTCTATTTTTAGTAACAGCAGCCATCTTGAATGGAGGGCGGGGCTGTCAGACACAAATTTGAAAGGGACCCATCCAGGGTCCATCCCTGCCAGGTTTGCTTTAATTTGGTTCAGCGGTTTCAGAGGAGAAGATTTAAATGTGATCTTTTACCAAAATATGCCCAATTTGCATAATCGGTATAAATCGGCTGAAAGGAAAATTTCACAGAAAAAAATCGGAATATATGTTAAACTGCTCCTTGCCATGTAGCTGCAGTTAAAATTTAAGCTCATTTTGACTTGTACTAAACCAGAAATGGACAATTGAAGAAATTTCTATTTTTAGTAACAGCAGCCATCTTGAATGGAGGGTGGGGCAGTCGGACACAATTTTGAAAGGGACCCACCCAAGGACCATCCCAGCCAAATTTGCTTTAATTTGGTTCAGCGGTTTCAGAGGAGAAGATTTAAATGTGATCTTTTATCAAAATATGCCTAATTTGCATAATCGGTATAAATCGGCTGAAAGAAAAATTTCACAGAAAAACCCGAAATATATGTTAAACTGCTCCTTGCCATGTAGTTGCAGTTACAATTTGAGCTCATTTTGACTTATACTAAAGCAGCAATGGACAATTGAAGAAATTTCTATTTTTAGTAACAGCAGCCATCTTGAATGGAGGGCGGGGCTGTCGGACACAATTTTGAAAGGGACCCACCCAAGGACTATCCCTGCCATGTTTGGTTTAATTCGGTTCAGCGGTTTCAGAGGAGAAGATTTAAATGTGATCTTTTATCAAAATATGCCTAATTTGCATAATCGGCATAAATCGGCTGAAAGAAAAATTTCACAGAAAAACCCGGAATATATGTTAAACTACTTCTTGCCATGTAGCTGCAGTTAAAATTTGAGCTCATTTTGACATGTACTAAACCAGAAATGGACAATTGAAGAAATTTCTATTTTTAGTAACAGCAGCCATCTTGAATGGAGGGCGGGGCTGTCAGACACAAATTTGAAAGGGACCCATCCAGGGTCCATCTCTGCCAGGTTTGCTTTAATTTCGTTCAGCGGTTTCAGAGGAGAAGATTTAAATGTGATCTTTTACCAAAATATGCCCAATTTGCATAATCGGTATAAATCGGCTGAAAGGAAAATTTCAGAGAAAAAAATCGGAATATATGTTAAACTGCTCCTTGCCATGTAGCTGCAGTTAAATTTTGAGCTCATTTTGAGTTATATTAAAGCAGCAATGGACAATTGAAGAAATTTCTATTTTTAGTAACAGCAGCCATCTTGAATGGAGGGTGGGGCAGTCGGACACAATTTTGAAAGGGACCCACCCAAGGACCATCCCAGCCAAATTTGTTTTAATTTGGTTCTGCGGTTTCAGAGGAGAAGATTTAAATGTGATCTTTTATCAAAATATGCCTAATTTGCATAATCGGTATAAATCGGTTGAAAGAAAAATTCCACAGAAAAACACGGAATATATGTTAAACTACTCCTTGCCATGTAGCTGCAGTTAAAATTTGAGCTCATTTTGACTTGTACTAAACCAGAAATGGACAATTGAAGAAATTTCTATTTTTAGTAACAGCAGCCATCTTGAATGGAGGGCAGGGCTGTCAGACACAAATTTGAAAGGGACCCATCCAGGGTCCATCCCTGCCAGGTTTGCTTTAATTTGGTTCAGTGGTTTCAGAGGAGAAGATTTAAATGTGATCTTTTACCAAAATATGCCCAATTTGCATAATCGGTATAAATCGGCTGAAAGGAAAATTTCACAGAAAAAAATCTGAATATATGTTAAACTGCTCCTTACCATGTAGCTGCAGTTAAATTTTGAGCTCATTTTGAGTTATATTAAAGCAGCAATGGACAATTGAAGAAATTTCTATTTTTAGTAACAGCAGCCATCTTGAATGGAGGGCGGGGCTGTCAGACACAAATTTGAAAGGGACCCATCCAGGGTCCATCTCTGCCAGGTTTGCTTTAATTTGGTTCAGCGGTTTCAGAGGAGAAGATTTAAATGTGATCTTTTACCAAAATATGCCTAATTTGCATAATCGGTATAAATCGGCTGAAAGGAAAATTTCACAGAAAAAAATCAGAATATATGTTAAACTGCTCCTTGCCATGTAGCTGCAGTTAAATTTTGAGCTCATTTTGAGTTATATTAAAGCAGCAATGGACAATTGAAGAAATTTCTATTTTTAGTAACAGCAGCCATCTTGAATGGAGGGTGGGGCAGTCGGACACAATTTTGAAAGGGACCCACCCAAGGACCATCCCAGCCAAATTTGTTTTAATTTGGTTCAGCGGTTTCAGAGGAGAAGATTTAAATGTGATCTTTTATCAAAATATGCCTAATTTGCATAATCGGTATAAATCGGCTGAAAGAAACATTTCACAGAAAAATCCGAAATATATGTTAAACTGCTCCTTGCCATGTAGTTGCAGTTACAATTTGAGCTCATTTTGACTTATACTAAAGCAGCAATGGACAATTGAAGAAATTTCTATTTTTAGTAACAGCAGCCATCTTGAATGGAGGGTGGGGCTGTCGGACACAATTTTGAAAGGGACCCACCCAAGGACTATCCCTGCCATGTTTGGTTTAATTCGGTTCAGCGGTTTCAGAGGAGAAGATTTAAATGTGATCTTTTATCAAAATATGCCTAGTTTGCATAATCGGCATAAATCGGCTGAAAGAAAAATTTCACAGAAAAACCCGGAATATATGTTAAACTACTCATTGCCATGTAGCTGCAGTTAAAATTTGAACTCATTTTGACTTGTACTAAACCAGAAATGGACAATTGAAGAAATTTCTATTTTTAGTAACAGCAGCCATCTTGAATGGAGGGTGGGGCTGTCAAACACAATTTTGAAAGGGACCCACCCAAAGACCATCCCAGACAAATTTGTTTTAATTTGGTTCAGCGGTTTCAGAGGAGAAGATTTAAATGTGATCTTTTATCAAAATATGCCTAATTTGCATAATCGGTATAAATCGGTTGAAAGAAAAATTTCACAGAAAAATCCGAAATATATGTTAAACTGCTCCTTGCCATGTAGTTGCAGTTACAATTTGAGCTCATTTTGACTTATACTAAAGCAGCAATGGACAATTGAAGAAATTTCTATTTTTAGTAACAGCAGCCATCTTGAATGGAAGGCGGGGCTGTCGGACACAATTTTGAAAGGGACCCACCCAAGGACTATCCCTGCCATGTTTGGTTTAATTCGGTTCAGCGGTTTCAGAGGAGAAGATTTAAATGTGATCTTTTATCAAAATATGCCTAATTTGCATAATCGGCATAAATCGGCTGAAAGAAAAATTTCACAGAAAAACCCGGAATATATGTTAAACTACTCATTGCCATGTAGCTGCAGTTAAAATTTGAACTCATTTTGACTTGTACTAAACCAGAAATGGACAATTGAAGAAATTTCTATTTTTAGTAACAGCAGCCATCTTGAATGGAGGGTGGGGCTGTCAAACACAATTTTGAAAGGGACCCACCCAAGGACCATCCCAGCCAAATTTGTTTTAATTTGGTTCAGCGGTTTCAGAGGAGAAGATTTAAATGTGATCTTTTATCAAAATATGCCTAATTTGCATAATCGGTATAAATCGGTTGAAAGAAAAATTTCACAGAAAAATCCGAAATATATGTTAAACTGCTCCTTGCCATGTAGTTGCAGTTACAATTTGAGCTCATTTTGACTTATACTAAAGCAGCAATGGACAATTGAAGAAATTTCTATTTTTAGTAACAGCAGCCATCTTGAATGGAAGGCGGGGCTGTCGGACACAATTTTGAAAGGGACCCACCCAAGGACTATCCCTGCCATGTTTGGTTTAATTCGGTTCAGCGGTTTCAGAGGAGAAGATTTAAATGTGATCTTTTATCAAAATATGCCTAATTTGCATAATCGGCATAAATCGGCTGAAAGAAAAATTTCACAGAAAAACCGGAATATATGTTAAACTACTCCTTGCTATGTAGCTGCAGTTAAAATTTGAGCTCATTTTGACTTGTACTAAACCAGAAATGGACAATTGAAGAAATTTCTATTTTTAGTAACAGCAGCCATCTTGAATGGAGGGCAGGGCTGTCAGACACAAATTTGAAAGGGACCCATCCAGGGTCCATCCCTGCCAGGTTTGCTTTAATTTGGTTCAGCGGTTTCAGAGGAGAAGATTTAAATGTGATCTTTTACCAAAATATGCCTAATTTGCATAATCGGTATAAATCGGCTGAAAGGAAAATTTCACAGAAAAAAATCGGAATATATGTTAAACTGCTCCTTACCATGTAGCTGCAGTTAAATTTTGAGCTCATTTTGAGTTATATTAAAGCAGCAATGGACAATTGAAGAAATTTCTATTTTTAGTAACAGCAGCCATCTTGAATGGAGGGTGGGGCTGTCGGACACAATTTTGAAAGGGACCCACCCAAGGACTATCCCAGCCAAATTTGTTTTAATTTGGTTCAGCGGTTTCAGAGGAGAAGATTTAAATGTGATCTTTTATCAAAATATGCCTAATTTGCATAATCGGTATAAATCGGCTGAAAGAAAAATTTCACAGAAAAACCGGAAATATATGTTAAACTGCTCCTTGCCATGTAGCTGCAGTTACAATTTGAGCTCATTTTGACTTGTACTAAAGCAGCAATGGACAATTGAAGAAATTTCTATTTTTAGTAACAGCAGCCATCTTGAATGGAGGGCGGGGCTGTCGGACACAAATTTGAAAGGGACCCATCCAGGGTCCATCCCTGCCAGGTTTGCTTTAATTTGGTTCAGCGGTTTCAGAGGAGAAGATTTAAATGTGATCTTTTACCAAAATATGCCCAATTTGCATAATCGGTATAAATCGGCTGAAAGGAAAATTTCACAGAAAAAAATCGGAATATATGTTAAACTGCTCCTTACCATGTAGCTGCAGTTAAATTTTGAGCTCATTTTGAGTTATATTAAAGCAGCAATGGACAATTGAAGAAATTTCTATTTTTAGTAACAGCAGCCATCTTGAATGGAGGGTGGGGCTGTCGGACACAATTTTGAAAGGGACCCACCCAAGGACCATCCCAGCCAAATTTGTTTTAATTTGGTTCAGCGGTTTCAGAGGAGAAGATTTAAATGTGATCTTTTATCAAAATATGCCTAATTTGCATAATCGGTATAAATCGGCTGAAATAAAAATTTCACAGAAAAACCCGAAATATATGTTAAACTGCTCCTTGCCATGTAGCTGCAGTTACAATTTGAGCTCATTTTGACTTGTACTAAAGCAGCAATGGACAATTGAAGAAATTTCTATTTTTAGTAACAGCAGCCATCTTGAATGGAGGGCGGGGCTGTCGGACACAATTTTGAAAGGGACCCACCCAAGGACTATCCCTGCCATGTTTGGCAGAGGAGAAGAATTAAATGTGATCTTTTATCAAAATATGCCTAATTTGCATAATCGGCATAAATCGGCTGAAAGAAAAATTTCACAGAAAAACCCAGAATATATGTTAAACTACTCATTGCCATGTAGCTGCAGTTAAAATTTGAACTCATTTTGACTTGTACTAAACCAGAAATGGACAATTGAAGAAATTTCTATTTTTAGTAACAGCAGCCATCTTGAATGGAGGGTGGGGCTGTCAAACACAATTTTGAAAGGGACCCACCCAAGGACCATCCCAGCCAAATTTGTTTTAATTTGGTTCAGCAGTTTCAGAGGAGAAGCTTTAAATGTGATCTTTTATCAAAATATGCCTAATTTGCATAATCGGTATAAATCGGTTGAAAGAAAAATTTCACAGAAAAATCCGAAATATATGTTAAACTGCTCCTTGCCATGTAGTTGCAGTTACAATTTGAGCTCATTTTGACTTATACTAAAGCAGCAATGGACAATTGAAGAAATTTCTATTTTTAGTAACAGCAGCCATCTTGAATGGAAGGCGGGGCTGTCGGACACAATTTTGAAAGGGACCCACCCAAGGACTATCCCTGCCATGTTTGGTTTAATTCGGTTCAGCGGTTTCAGAGGAGAAGATTTAAATGTGATCTTTTATCAAAATATGCCTAATTTGCATAATCGGCATAAATCGGCTGAAAGAAAAATTTCACAGAAAAACCCGGAATATATGTTAAACTACTCCTTGCCATGTAGCTGCAGTTAAAATTTGAGCTCATTTTGACTTGTACTAAACCAGAAATGGACAATTGAAGAAATTTCTATTTTTAGTAACAGCAGCCATCTTGAATGGAGGGCAGGGCTGTCAGACACAAATTTGAAAGGGACCCATGCAGGGTCCATCCCTGCCAGGTTTGCTTTAATTTGGTTCAGCGGTTTCAGAGGAGAAGATTTAAATGTGATCTTTTACCAAAATATGCCCAATTTGCATAATCGGTATAAATCGGCTGAAAGGAAAATTTCACAGAAAAACATCGGAATATATGTTAAACTGCTCCTTACCATGTAGCTGCAGTTAAATTTTGAGCTCATTTTGAGTTATATTAAAGCAGCAATGGACAATTGAAGAAATTTCTATTTTTAGTAACAGCAGCCATCTTGAATGGAGGGTGGGGCTGTCGGACACAATTTTGAAAGGTACCCACCCAAGGACCATCCCAGCCAAATTTGTTTTAATTTGGTTCAGCGGTTTCAGAGGAGAAGATTTAAATGTGATCTTTTATCAAAATATGCCTAATTTGCATAATCGGTATAAATCGGCTGAAAGAAAAATTTCACAGAAAAACCGGAAATATATGTTAAACTGCTCCTTGCCATGTAGCTGCAGTTACAATTTGAGCTCATTTTGACTTGTACTAAAGCAGCAATGGACAATTGAAGAAATTTCTATTTTTAGTAACAGCAGCCATCTTGAATGGAGGGCGGGGCTGTCGGACACAATTTTGAAAGGGACCCACCCAAGGACTATCCCTGCCATGTTTGGTTTAATTCGGTTCAGCGGTTTCAGAGGAGAAGATTTAAATGTGATCTTTTATCAAAATATGCCTAATTTGCATAATCGGCATAAATCGGCTGAAAGAAAAATTTCACAGAAAAACAAGGAATATATGTTAAACTACTCATTGCCATGTAGCTGCAGTTAAAATTTGAACTCATTTTGACTTGTACTAAACCAGAAATGGACAATTGAAGAAATTTCTATTTTTAGTAACAGCAGCCATCTTGAATGGAGGGTGGGGCTGTCAAACACAATTTTGAAAGGGACCCACCCAAGGACCATCCCAGCCAAATTTGTTTTAATTTGGTTCAGCGGTTTCAGAGGAGAAGATTTAAATGTGATCTTTTATCAAAATATGCCTAATTTGCATAATCGGTATAAATCGGTTGAAAGAAAAATTTCACAGAAAAATCCGAAATATATGTTAAACTGCTCCTTGCCATGTAGTTGCAGTTACAATTTGAGCTCATTTTGACTTATACTAAAGCAGCAATGGACAATTGAAGAAATTTCTATTTTTAGTAACAGCAGCCATCTTGAATGGAAGGCGGGGCTGTCGGACACAATTTTGAAAGGGACCCACCCAAGGACTATCCCTGCCATGTTTGGTTTAATTCGGTTCAGCGGTTTCAGAGGAGAAGATTTAAATGTGATCTTTTATCAAAATATGCCTAATTTGCATAATCGGCATAAATCGGCTGAAAGAAAAATTTCACAGAAAAACCCGGAATATATGTTAAACTACTCCTTGCCATGTAGCTGCAGTTAAAATTTGAGCTCATTTTGACTTGTACTAAACCAGAAATGGACAATTGAAGAAATTTCTATTTTTAGTAACAGCAGCCATCTTGAATGGAGGGCAGGGCTGTCAGACACAAATTTGAAAGGGACCCATCCAGGGTCCATCCCTGCCAGGTTTACTTTAATTTGGTTCAGCGGTTTCAGAGGAGAAGATTTAAATGTGATCTTTTACCAAAATATGCCCAATTTGCATAATCGGTATAAATCGGCTGAAAGGAAAACTTCACAGAAAAAAATCGGAATATATGTTAAACTGCTCCTTACCATGTAGCTGCAGTTAAATTTTGAGCTCATTTTGAGTTATATTAAAGCAGCAATGGACAATTGAAGAAATTTCTATTTTTAGTAACAGCAGCCATCTTGAAAGGAGGGTGTGGCTGTCGGACACAATTTTGAAAGGGACCCACCCAAGGACCATCCCAGCCAAATTTGTTTTAATTTGGTTCAGCGGTTTCAGAGGAGAAGATTTAAATGTGATCTTTTATCAAAATATGCCTAATTTGCATAATCGGTATAAATCGGCTGAAAGAAAAATTTCACAGAAAAACCGGAAATATATGTTAAACTGCTCCTTGCCATGTAGCTGCAGTTACAATTTGAGCTCATTTTGACTTGTACTAAAGTAGCAATGGACAATTGAAGAAATTTCTATTTTTAGTAACAGCAGCCATCTTGAATGGAGGGCGGGGCTGTCGGACACAATTTTGAAAGGGACCCACCCAAGGACTATCCCTGCCATGTTTGGTTTAATTCGGTTCAGCGGTTTCAGAGGAGAAGATTTAAATGTGATCTTTTATCAAAATATGCCTAATTTGCATAATCGGCATAAATCGGCTGAAAGAAAATTTCACAGAAAAACCCAGAATATATGTTAAACTACTCATTGCCATGTAGCTGCAGTTAAAATTTGAACTCATTTTGACTTGTACTAAACCAGAAATGGACAATTGAAGAAATTTCTATTTTTAGTAACAGCAGCCATCTTGAATGGAGGGTGGGGCTGTCAAACACAATTTTTAAAGGGACCCACCCAAGGACCATCCCAGCCAAATTTGTTTTAATTTGGTTCAGCGGTTTCAGAGGAGAAGATTTAAATGTGATCTTTTATCAAAATATGCCTAATTTGCATAATCGGTATAAATCGGTTGAAAGAAAAATTTCACAGAAAAATCCGAAATATATGTTAAACTGCTCCTTGCCATGTAGTTGCAGTTACAATTTGAGCTCATTTTGACTTATACTAAAGCAGCAATGGACAATTGAAAAAATTTCTATTTTTAGTAACAGCAGCCATCTTGAATGGAAGGCGGGGCTGTCGGACACAATTTTGAAAGGGACCCACCCAAGGACTATCCCTGCCATGTTTGGTTTAATTCGGTTCAGCGGTTTCAGAGGAGAAGATTTAAATGTGATCTTTTATCAAAATATGCCTAATTTGCATAATCGGCATAAATCGGCTGAAAGAAAAATTTCACAGAAAAACACGGAATATATGTTAAACTACTCCTTGCCATGTAGCTGCAGTTAAAATTTGAGCTCATTTTGACTTGTACTAAACCAGAAATGGACAATTGAAGAAATTTCTATTTTTAGTAACAGCAGCCATCTTGAATGGAGGGCAGGGCTGTCAGACACAAATTTGAAAGGGACCCATCCAGGGTCCATCCCTGCCAGGTTTGCTTTAATTTGGTTCAGCGGTTTCAGAGGAGAAGATTTAAATGTGATCTTTTACCAAAATATGCCCAATTTGCATAATCGGTATAAATCGGCTGAAAGGAAAATTTCACAGAAAAACACGGAATATATGTTAAACTACTCCTTGCCATGTAGCTGCAATTAAAATTTGAGCTCATTTTGACTTGTACTAAACCAGAAATGGACAATTGAAGAAATTTATATTTTTAGCAACAGCAGCCATCTTGAATGGAGGGCAGGGCTGTCAGACACAAATTTGAAAGGGACCCATCCAGGGTCCATCCCTGCCAGGTTTGCTTTAATTTGGTTCAGCGGTTTCAGAGGAGAAGATTTAAATGTGATCTTTTACCAAAATATGCCCAATTTGCATAATCGGTATAAATCGGCTGAAAGGAAAATTTCACAGAAAAAAATCGGAATATATGTTAAACTGCTCCTTACCATGTAGCTGCAGTTAAATTTTGAGCTCATTTTGAGTTATATTAAAGCAGCAATGGACAATTGAAGAAATTTCTATTTTTAGTAACAGCAGCCATCTTGAATGGAGGGTGGGGCTGTCGGACACAATTTTGAAAGGGACCCACCCAAGGACCATCCCAGCCAAATTTGTTTTAATTTGGTTCAGCGGTTTCAGAGGAGAAGATTTAAATGTGATCTTTTATCAAAATATGCCTAATTTGCATAATCGGTATAAATCGGCTGAAAGAAAAATTTCACAGAAAAATCGGAAATATATGTTAAACTGCTCCTTGCCATGTAGCTGCAGTTACAATTTGAGCTCATTTTGACTTATACTAAAGCAGCAATGGACAATTGAAGAAATTTCTATTTTTAGTAACAGCAGCCATCTTGAATGGAGGGTGGGGCAGTCGGACACAATTTTGAAAGGGACCCACCCAAGGACCATCCCAGCCAAATTTGTTTTAATTTGGTTCAGCAGTTTCAGAGGAGAAGATTTAAATGTGATCTTTTATCAAAATATGCCTAATTTGCATAATCGGTATAAATCGGCTGAAAGAAAAATTTCACAGAAAAACCCGAAATATATGTTAAACTGCTCCTTGCCATGTAGCTGCAGTTACAATTTGAGCTCATTTTGACTTATACTAAAGCAGCAATGGACAATTGAAGAAATTTCTATTTTTAGTAACAGCAGCCATCTTGAATGGAGGGTGGGGCAGTCGGACACAATTTTGAAAGGGACCCACCCAAGGACCATCCCAGCCAAATTTGTTTTAATTTGGTTCAGCAGTTTCAGAGGAGAAGATTTAAATGTGATCTTTTATCAAAATATGCCTAATTTGCATAATCGGTATAAATCGGCTGAAAGAAAAATTTCACAGAAAAACCCGAAATATATGTTAAACTGCTCCTTGCCATGTAGCTGCAGTTACAATTTGAGCTCATTTTGACTTATACTAAAGCAGCAATGGACAATTGAAGAAATTTCTATTTTTAGTAACAGCAGCCATCGTGAATGGAGGGCGGGGCTGTCGGACACAATTTTGAAAGGGACCCACCCAAGGACTATCCCTGCCATGTTTGGTTTAATTCGGTTCAGCGGTTTCAGAGGAGAAGATTTAAATGTGATCTTTTATCAAAATATGCCTAATTTGCATAATCGGCATAAATCGGCTGAAAGAAAAATTTCACAGAAAAACCCGGAATATATGTTAAACTACTCCTTGCCATGTAGCTGCAGTTAAAATTTGAGCTCATTTTGACTTGTACTAAACCAGAAATGGACAATTGAAGAAATTTCTATTTTTAGTAACAGCAGCCATCTTGAATGGAGGGCAGGGCTGTCAGACACAAATTTGAAAGGGACCCATCCAGGGTCCATCCCTGCCAGGTTTGCTTTAATTTGGTTCAGCGGTTTCAGAGGAGAAGATTTAAATGTGATCTTTTACCAAAATATGCCCAATTTGCATAATCGGTATAAATCGGCTGAAAGGAAAATTTCACAGAAAAACACGGAATATATGTTAAACTACTCCTTGCCATGTAGCTGCAATTAAAATTTGAGCTCATTTTGACTTGTACTAAACCAGAAATGGACAATTGAAGAAATTTATATTTTTAGCAACAGCAGCCATCTTGAATGGAGGGCAGGGCTGTCAGACACAAATTTTAAAGGGACCCATCCAGGGTCCATCCCTGCCAGGTTTGCTTTAATTTGGTTCAGCGGTTTCAGAGGAGAAGATTTAAATGTGATCTTTTACCAAAATATGCCCAATTTGCATAATCGGTATAAATCGGCTGAAAGGAAAATTTCACAGAAAAAAATCGGAATATATGTTAAACTGCTCCTTACCATGTAGCTGCAGTTAAATTTTGAGCTCATTTTGAGTTATATTAAAGCAGCAATGGACAATTGAAGAAATTTCTATTTTTAGTAACAGCAGCCATCTTGAATGGAGGGTGGGGCTGTCGGACACAATTTTGAAAGGGACCCACCCAAGGACCATCCCAGCCAAATTTGTTTTAATTTGGTTCAGCGGTTTCAGAGGAGAAGATTTAAATGTGATCTTTTATCAAAATATGCCTAATTTGCATAATCGGTATAAATCGGCTGAAAGAAAAATTTCACAGAAAAATCGGAAATATATGTTAAACTGCTCCTTGCCATGTAGCTGCAGTTACAATTTGAGCTCATTTTGACTTATACTAAAGCAGCAATGGACAATTGAAGAAATTTCTATTTTTAGTAACAGCAGCCATCTTGAATGGAGGGTGGGGCAGTCGGACACAATTTTGAAAGGGACCCACCCAAGGACCATCCCAGCCAAATTTGTTTTAATTTGGTTCAGCAGTTTCAGAGGAGAAGATTTAAATGTGATCTTTTATCAAAATATGCCTAATTTGCATAATCGGTATAAATCGGCTGAAAGAAAAATTTCACAGAAAAACCCGAAATATATGTTAAACTGCTCCTTGCCATGTAGCTGCAGTTACAATTTGAGCTCATTTTGACTTATACTAAAGCAGCAATGGACAATTGAAGAAATTTCTATTTTTAGTAACAGCAGCCATCTTGAATGGAGGGTGGGGCAGTCGGACACAATTTTGAAAGGGACCCACCCAAGGACCATCCCAGCCAAATTTGTTTTAATTTGGTTCAGCAGTTTCAGAGGAGAAGATTTAAATGTGATCTTTTATCAAAATATGCCTAATTTGCATAATCGGTATAAATCGGCTGAAAGAAAAATTTCACAGAAAAACCCGAAATATATGTTAAACTGCTCCTTGCCATGTAGCTGCAGTTACAATTTGAGCTCATTTTGACTTATACTAAAGCAGCAATGGACAATTGAAGAAATTTCTATTTTTAGTAACAGCAGCCATCGTGAATGGAGGGCGGGGCTGTCGGACACAATTTTGAAAGGGACCCACCCAAGGACTATCCCTGCCATGTTTGGTTTAATTCGGTTCAGCGGTTTCAGAGGAGAAGATTTAAATGTGATCTTTTATCAAAATATGCCTAATTTGCATAATCGGCATAAATCGGCTGAAAGAAAAATTTCACAGAAAAACCCGGAATATATGTTAAACTACTCCTTGCCATGTAGCTGCAGTTAAAATTTGAGCTCATTTTGACTTGTACTAAACCAGAAATGGACAATTGAAGAAATTTCTATTTTTAGTAACAGCAGCCATCTTGAATGGAGGGCAGGGCTGTCAGACACAAATTTGAAAGGGACCCATCCAGGGTCCATCCCTGCCAGGTTTGCTTTAATTTGGTTCAGCGGTTTCAGAGGAGAAGATTTAAATGTGATCTTTTACCAAAATATGCCCAATTTGCATAATCGGTATAAATCGGCTGAAAGGAAAATTTCACAGAAAAAAATCGGAATATATGTTAAACTGCTCCTTACCATGTAGCTGCAGTTAAATTTTGAGCTCATTTTGAGTTATATTAAAGCAGCAATGGACAATTGAAGAAATTTCTATTTTTAGTAACAGCAGCCATCTTGAATGGAGGGTGGGGCTGTCGGACACAATTTTGAAAGGGACCCACCCAAGGACCATCCCAGCCATGTTTGGTTTAATTTGGTTCAGCGGTTTCAGAGGAGAAGATTTAAATGTGATCTTTTATCAAAATATGCCTAATTTGCATAATCGGTATAAATCGGCTGAAAGAAAAATTTCACAGAAAAACCGGAAATATATGTTAAACTGCTCCTTGCCATGTAGCTGCAGTTACAATTTGAGCTCATTTTGACTTGTACTAAAGCAGCAATGGACAATTGAAGAAATTTCTATTTTTAGTAACAGCAGCCATCTTGAATGGAGGGCGGGGCTGTCGGACACAATTTTGAAAGGGACCCACCCAAGGACTATCCCTGCCATGTTTGGCAGAGGAGAAGATTTAAATGTGATCTTTTATCAAAATATGCCTAATTTGCATAATCGGCATAAATAGGCTGAAAGAAAAATTTCACAGAAAAACCCAGAATATATGTTAAACTACTCATTGCCATGTAGCTGCAGTTAAAATTTGAACTCATTTTGACTTGTACTAAACCAGAAATGGACAATTGAAGAAATTTCTATTTTTAGTAACAGCAGCCATCTTGAATGGAGGGTGGGGCTGTCAAACACAATTTTGAAAGGGACCCACCCAAGGACCATCCCAGCCAAATTTGTTTTAATTTGGTTCAGCAGTTTCAGAGGAGAAGATTTAAATGTGATCTTTTATCAAAATATGCCTAATTTGCATAATCGGTATAAATCGGTTGAAAGAAAAATTTCACAGAAAAATCCGAAATATATGTTAAACTGCTCCTTGCCATGTAGTTGCAGTTACAATTTGAGCTCATTTTGACTTATACTAAAGCAGCAATGGACAATTGAAGAAATTTCTATTTTTAGTAACAGCAGCCATCTTGAATGGAAGGCGGGGCTGTCGGACACAATTTTGAAAGGGACCCACCCAAGGACTATCCCTGCCATGTTTGGTTTAATTCGGTTCAGCGGTTTCAGAGGAGAAGATTTAAATGTGATCTTTTATCAAAATATCCCTAATTTGCATAATCGGCATAAATCGGCTGAAAGAAAAATTTCACAGAAAAACACGGAATATATGTTAAACTACTCCTTGCCATGTAGCTGCAGTTAAAATTTGAGCTCATTTTGACTTGTACTAAACCAGAAATGGACAATTGAAGAAATTTCTATTTTTAGTAACAGCAGCCATCTTGAATGGAGGGCAGGGCTGTCAGACACAAATTTGAAAGGGACCCATCCAGGGTCCATCCCTGCCAGGTTTGCTTTAATTTGGTTCAGCGGTTTCAGAGGAGAAGATTTAAATGTGATCTTTTACCAAAATATGCCCAATTTGCATAATCGGTATAAATCGGCTGAAAGGAAAATTTCACTGAAAAAAATCGGAATATATGTTAAACTGCTCCTTACCATGTAGCTGCAGTTAAATTTTGAGCTCATTTTGAGTTATATTAAAGCAGCAATGGACAATTGAAGAAATTTCTATTTTTAGTAACAGCAGCCATCTTGAATGGAGGGTGGGGCTGTCGGACACAATTTTGAAAGGGACCCACCCAAGGACCATCCCAGCCAAATTTGTTTTAATTTGGTTCAGCGGTTTCAGAGGAGAAGATTTAAATGTGATCTTTTATCAAAATATGCCTAATTTGCATAATCGGTATAAATCGGCTGAAAGAAAAATTTCACAGAAAAACCGGAAATATATGTTAAACTGCTCCTTGCCATGTAGCTGCAGTTACAATTTGAGCTCATTTTGACTTGTACTAAAGCAGCAATGGACAATTGAAGAAATTTCTATTTTTAGTAACAGCAGCCATCTTGAATGGAGGGCGGGGCTGTCGGACACAATTTTGAAAGGGACCCACCCAAGGACTATCCCTGCCATGTTTGGTTTAATTCGGTTCAGCGGTTTCAGAGGAGAAGATTTAAATGTGATCTTTTATCAAAATATGCCTAATTTGCATAATCGGCATAAATCGGCTGAAAGAAAAATTTCACAGAAAAACAAGGAATATATGTTAAACTACTCATTGCCATGTAGCTGCAGTTAAAATTTGAACTCATTTTGACTTGTACTAAACCAGAAATGGACAATTGAAGAAATTTCTATTTTTAGTAACAGCAGCCATCTTGAATGGAGGGTGGGGCTGTCAAACACAATTTTGAAAGGGACCCACCCAAGGACCATCCCAGCCAAATTTGTTTTAATTTGGTTCAGCGGTTTCAGAGGAGAAGATTTAAATGTGATCTTTTATCAAAATATGCCTAATTTGCATAATCGGTATAAATCGGTTGAAAGAAAAATTTCACAGAAAAATCCGAAATATATGTTAAACTGCTCCTTGCCATGTAGTTGCAGTTACAATTTGAGCTCATTTTGACTTATACTAAAGCAGCAATGGACAATTGAAGAAATTTCTATTTTTAGTAACAGCAGCCATCTTGAATGGAAGGCGGGGCTGTCGGACACAATTTTGAAAGGGACCCACCCAAGGACTATCCCTGCCATGTTTGGTTTAATTCGGTTCAGCGGTTTCAGAGGAGAAGATTTAAATGTGATCTTTTATCAAAATATGCCTAATTTGCATAATCGGCATAAATCGGCTGAAAGAAAAATTTCACAGAAAAACACGGAATATATGTTAAACTACTCCTTGCCATGTAGCTGCAGTTAAAATTTGAGCTCATTTTGACTTGTACTAAACCAGAAATGGACAATTGAAGAAATTTATATTTTTAGTAACAGCAGCCATCTTGAATGGAGGGCAGGGCTGTCAGACACAAATTTGAAAGGGACCCATCCAGGGTCCATCCCTGCCAGGTTTGCTTTAATTTGGTTCAGCGGTTTCAGAGGAGAAGATTTAAATGTGATCTTTTACCAAAATATGCCCAATTTGCATAATCGGTATAAATCGGCTGAAAGGAAAATTTCGCAGAAAAACACGGAATATATGTTAAACTACTCCTTGCCATGTAGCTGCAGTTAAAATTTGAGCTCATTTTGACTTGTACTAAACCAGAAATGGACAATTGAAGAAATTTATATTTTTAGTAACAGCAGCCATCTTGAATGGAGGGCAGGGCTGTCAGACACAAATTTGAAAGGGACCCATCCAGGGTCCATCCCTGCCAGGTTTGCTTTAATTTGGTTCAGCGGTTTCAGAGGAGAAGATTTAAATGTGATCTTTTACCAAAATATACCCAATTTGCATAATCGGTATAAATCGGCTGAAAGGAAAATTTCACAGAAAAAAATCGGAATATATGTTAAACTGCTCCTTACCATGTAGCTGCAGTTAAATTTTGAGCTCATTTTGAGTTATATTAAAGCAGCAATGGACAATTGAAGAAATTTCTATTTTTAGTAACAGCAGCCATCTTGAATGGAGGGTGGGGCTGTCGGACACAATTTTGAAAGGGACCCACCCAAGGACCATCCCAGCCAAATTTGTTTTAATTTGGTTCAGCGGTTTCAGAGGAGAAGATTTAAATGTGATCTTTTATCAAAATATGCCTAATTTGCATAATCGGTATAAATCGGCTGAAAGAAAAATTTCACAGAAAAACCGGAAATATATGTTAAACTGCTCCTTGCCATGTAGCTGCAGTTACAATTTGAGCTCATTTTGACTTGTACTAAAGCAGCAATGGACAATTGAAGAAATTTCTATTTTTAGTAACAGCAGCCATCTTGAATGGAGGGCGGGGCTGTCAGACACAATTTTGAAAGGGACCCACCCAAGGACCATCCCAGCCAAATTTGTTTTAATTTGGTTCAGCAGTTTCAGAGGAGAAGATTTAAATGTGATCTTTTATCAAAATATGCCTAATTTGCATAATCGGTATAAATCGGCTGAAAGAAAAATTTCACAGAAAAACCCGAAATATATGTTAAACTGCTCCTTGCCATGTAGCTGCAGTTACAATTTGAGCTCATTTTGACTTATACTAAAGCAGCAATGGACAATTGAAGAAATTTCTATTTTTAGTAACAGCAGCCATCTTGAATGGAGGGCGGGGCTGTCGGACACAATTTTGAAAGGGACCCACCCAAGGACTATCCCTGCCATGTTTGGTTTAATTCGGTTCAGCGGTTTCAGAGGAGAAGATTTAAATGTGATCTTTTATCAAAATATGCCTAATTTGCATAATCGGCATAAATCGGCTGAAAGAAAAATTTCACAGAAAAACACGGAATATATGTTAAACTACTCCTTGCCATGTAGCTGCAGTTAAAATTTGAGCTCATTTTGACTTGTACTAAACCAGAAATGGACAATTGAAGAAATTTATATTTTTAGTAACAGCAGCCATCTTGAATGGAGGGCAGGGCTGTCAGACACAAATTTGAAAGGGACCCACCCAAGGACTATCCCTGCCATGTTTGGTTTAATTCGGTTCAGCGGTTTCAGAGGAGAAGATTTAAATGTGATCTTTTATCAAAATATGCCTAATTTGCATAATCGGCATAAATCGGCTGAAAGAAAAATTTCACAGAAAAACCCGGAATATATGTTAAACTACTCCTTGCCATGTAGCTGCAGTTAAAATTTGAGCTCATTTTGACTTGTACTAAACCAGAAATGGACAATTGAAGAAATTTCTATTTTTAGTAACAGCAGCCATCTTGAATGGAGGGCAGGGCTGTCAGACACAAATTTGAAAGGGACCCATCCAGGGTCCATCCCTGCCAGGTTTGCTTTAATTTGGTTCAGCGGTTTCAGAGGAGAAGATTTAAATGTGATCTTTTACCAAAATATGCCCAATTTGCATAATCGGTATAAATCGGCTGAAAGGAAAATTTCACAGAAAAACCGGAAATATATGTTAAACTGCTCCTTGCCATGTAGCTGCAGTTACAATTTGAGCTCATTTTGACTTGTACTAAAGCAGCAATGGACAATTGAAGAAATTTCTATTTTTAGTAACAGCAGCCATCTTGAATGGAGGGCGGGGCTGTCAGACACAATTTTGAAAGGGACCCACCCAAGGACCATCCCAGCCAAATTTGTTTTAATTTGGTTCAGCGGTTTCAGAGGAGAAGATTTAAATGTGATCTTTTATCAAAATATGCCTAATTTGCATAATCGGTATAAATCGGCTGAAAGAAAAATTTCACAGAAAAACCCGGAATATATGTTAAACTACTCCTTGCCATGTAGCTGCAGTTAAAATTTAAGCTCATTTTGACTTGTACTAAACCAGAAATGGACAATTGAAGAAATTTCTATTTTTAGTAACAGCAGCCATCTTGAATGGAGGGTGGGGCAGTCGGACACAATTTTGAAAGGGACCCACCCAAGGACCATCCCAGCCAAATTTGTTTTAATTTGGTTCAGCAGTTTCAGAGGAGAAGATTTAAATGTGATCTTTTATCAAAATATGCCTAATTTGCATAATCGGTATAAATCGGCTGAAAGAAAAATTTCACAGAAAAACCCGAAATATATGTTAAACTGCTCCTTGCCATGTAGCTGCAGTTACAATTTGAGCTCATTTTGACTTATACTAAAGCAGCAATGGACAATTGAAGAAATTTCTATTTTTAGTAACAGCAGCCATCTTGAATGGAGGGCGGGGCTGTCGGACACAATTTTGAAAGGGACCCACCCAAGGACTATCCCTGCCATGTTTGGTTTAATTCGGTTCAGCGGTTTCAGAGGAGAAGATTTAAATGTGATCTTTTATCAAAATATGCCTAATTTGCATAATCGGCATAAATCGGCTGAAAGAAAAATTTCACAGAAAAACACGGAATATATGTTAAACTACTCCTTGCCATGTAGCTGCAGTTAAAATTTGAGCTCATTTTGACTTGTACTAAACCAGAAATGGACAATTGAAGAAATTTATATTTTTAGTAACAGCAGCCATCTTGAATGGAGGGCAGGGCTGTCAGACACAAATTTGAAAGGGACCCACCCAAGGACTATCCCTGCCATGTTTGGTTTAATTCGGTTCAGCGGTTTCAGAGGAGAAGATTTAAATGTGATCTTTTATCAAAATATGCCTAATTTGCATAATCGGCATAAATCGGCTGAAAGAAAAATTTCACAGAAAAACAAGGAATATATGTTAAACTACTCCTTGCCATGTAGCTGCAGTTAAAATTTGAGCTCATTTTGACTTGTACTAAACCAGAAATGGACAATTGAAGAAATTTCTATTTTTAGTAACAGCAGCCATCTTGAATGGAGGGTGGGGCAGTCGGACACAATTTTGAAAGGGACCCACCCAAGGACCATCCCAGCCAAATTTGTTTTAATTTGGTTCAGCAGTTTCAGAGGAGAAGATTTAAATGTGATCTTTTATCAAAATATGCCTAATTTGCATAATCGGTATAAATCGGCTGAAAGAAAAATTTCACAGAAAAATCCGAAATATATGTTAAACTGCTCCTTGCCATGTAGCTGCAGTTACAATTTGAGCTCATTTTGACTTATACTAAAGCAGCAATGGACAATTGAAGAAATTTCTATTTTTAGTAACAGCAGCCATCTTGAATGGAGGGCGGGGCTGTCGGACACAATTTTGAAAGGGACCCACCCAAGGACTATCCCTGCCATGTTTGGTTTAATTCGGTTCAGCGGTTTCAGAGGAGAAGATTTAAATGTGATCTTTTATCAAAATATGCCTAATTTGCATAATCGGCATAAATCGGCTGAAAGAAAAATTTCACAGAAAAACAAGGAATATATGTTAAACTACTCCTTGCCATGTAGCTGCAGTTAAAATTTGAGCTCATTTTGACTTGTACTAAACCAGAAATGGACAATTGAAGAAATTTATATTTTTAGTAACAGCAGCCATCTTGAATGGAGGGCAGGGCTGTCAGACACAAATTTGAAAGGGACCCACCCAAGGACTATCCCTGCCATGTTTGGTTTAATTCGGTTCAGCGGTTTCAGAGGAGAAGATTTAAATGTGATCTTTTATCAAAATATGCCTAATTTGCATAATCGGCATAAATCGGCTGAAAGAAAAATTTCACAGAAAAACACGGAATATATGTTAAACTACTCCTTGCCATGTAGCTGCAGTTAAAATTTGAGCTCATTTTGACTTGTACTAAACCAGAAATGGACAATTGAACAAATTTATATTTTTAGTAACAGCAGCCATCTTGAATGGAGGGCAGGGCTGTCAGACACAAATTTGAAAGGGACCCATCCAGGGTCCATCCCTGCCAGGTTTGCTTTAATTTGGTTCAGCGGTTTCAGAGGAGAAGATTTAAATGTGATCTTTTACCAAAATATGCCCAATTTGCATAATCGGTATAAATCGGCTGAAAGGAAAATTTCACAGAAAAAAATCGGAATATATGTTAAACTGCTCCTTACCATGTAGCTGCAGTTAAATTTTGAGCTCATTTTGAGTTATATTAAAGCAGCAATGGACAATTGAAGAAATTTCTATTTTTAGTAACAGCAGCCATCTTGAATGGAGGGTGGGGCTGTCGGACACAATTTTGAAAGGGACCCACCCAAGGACCATCCCAGCCAAATTTGTTTTAATTTGGTTCAGCGGTTTCAGAGGAGAAGATTTAAATGTGATCTTTTATCAAAATATGCCTAATTTGCATAATCGGTATAAATCGGCTGAAAGAAAAATTTCACAGAAAAACCGGAAATATATGTTAAACTGCTCCTTGCCATGTAGCTGCAGTTACAATTTGAGCTCATTTTGACTTGTACTAAAGCAGCAATGGACAATTGAAGAAATTTCTATTTTTAGTAACAGCAGCCATCTTGAATGGAGGGCGGGGCTGTCGGACACAATTTTGAAAGGGACCCACCCAAGGACCATCCCAGCCAAATTTGTTTTAATTTGGTTCAGCGGTTTCAGAGGAGAAGATTTAAATGTGATCTTTTATCAAAATATGCCTAATTTGCATAATCGGTATAAATCGGCTGAAAGAAAAATTTCACAGAAAAACAAGGAATATATGTTAAACTACTCCTTGCCATGTAGCTGCAGTTAAAATTTAAGCTCATTTTGACTTGTACTAAACCAGAAATGGACAATTGAAGAAATTTCTATTTTTAGTAACAGCAGCCATCTTGAATGGAGGGTGGGGCAGTCGGACACAATTTTGAAAGGGACCCACCCAAGGACCATCCCAGCCAAATTTGTTTTAATTTGGTTCAGCAGTTTCAGAGGAGAAGATTTAAATGTGATCTTTTATCAAAATATGCCTAATTTGCATAATCGGTATAAATCGGCTGAAAGAAAAATTTCACAGAAAAACACGAAATATATGTTAAACTGCTCCTTGCCATGTAGCTGCAGTTACAATTTGAGCTCATTTTGACTTATACTAAAGCAGCAATGGACAATTGAAGAAATTTCTATTTTTAGTAACAGCAGCCATCTTGAATGGAGGGCGGGGCTGTCGGACACAATTTTGAAAGGGACCCACCCAAGGACTATCCCTGCCATGTTTGGTTTAATTTGGTTCAGCGGTTTCAGAGGAGAAGATTTAAATGTGATCTTTTATCAAAATATGCCTAATTTGCATAATCGGCATAAATCGGCTGAAAGAAAAATTTCACAGAAAAACACGGAATATATGTTAAACTACTCCTTGCCATGTAGCTGCAGTTAAAATTTGAGCTCATTTTGACTTGTACTAAACCAGAAATGGACAATTGAACAAATTTATATTTTTAGTAACAGCAGCCATCTTGAATGGAGGGCAGGGCTGTCAGACACAAATTTGAAAGGGACCCATCCAGGGTCCATCCCTGCCAGGTTTGCTTTAATTTGGTTCAGCGGTTTCAGAGGAGAAGATTTAAATGTGATCTTTTACCAAAATATGCCCAATTTGCATAATCGGTATAAATCGGCTGAAAGGAAAATTTCACAGAAAAAAATCGGAATATATGTTAAACTGCTCCTTACCATGTAGCTGCAGTTAAATTTTGAGCTCATTTTGAGTTATATTAAAGCAGCAATGGACAATTGAAGAAATTTCTATTTTTAGTAACAGCAGCCATCTTGAATGGAGGGTGGGGCTGTCGGACACAATTTTGAAAGGGACCCACCCAAGGACCATCCCAGCCAAATTTGTTTTAATTTGGTTCAGCGGTTTCAGAGGAGAAGATTTAAATGTGATCTTTTATCAAAATATGCCTAATTTGCATAATCGGTATAAATCGGCTGAAAGAAAAATTTCACAGAAAAACCGGAAATATATGTTAAACTGCTCCTTGCCATGTAGCTGCAGTTACAATTTGAGCTCATTTTGACTTGTACTAAAGCAGCAATGGACAATTGAAGAAATTTCTATTTTTAGTAACAGCAGCCATCTTGAATGGAGGGCGGGGCTGTCGGACACAATTTTGAAAGGGACCCACCCAAGGACCATCCCAGCCAAATTTGTTTTAATTTGGTTCAGCGGTTTCAGAGGAGAAGATTTAAATGTGATCTTTTATCAAAATATGCCTAATTTGCATAATCGGTATAAATCGGCTGAAAGAAAAATTTCACAGAAAAACAAGGAATATATGTTAAACTACTCCTTGCCATGTAGCTGCAGTTAAAATTTAAGCTCATTTTGACTTGTACTAAACCAGAAATGGACAATTGAAGAAATTTCTATTTTTAGTAACAGCAGCCATCTTGAATGGAGGGTGGGGCAGTCGGACACAATTTTGAAAGGGACCCACCCAAGGACCATCCCAGCCAAATTTGTTTTAATTTGGTTCAGCAGTTTCAGAGGAGAAGATTTAAATGTGATCTTTTATCAAAATATGCCTAATTTGCATAATCGGTATAAATCGGCTGAAAGAAAAATTTCACAGAAAAACACGAAATATATGTTAAACTGCTCCTTGCCATGTAGCTGCAGTTACAATTTGAGCTCATTTTGACTTATACTAAAGCAGCAATGGACAATTGAAGAAATTTCTATTTTTAGTAACAGCAGCCATCTTGAATGGAGGGCGGGGCTGTCGGACACAATTTTGAAAGGGACCCACCCAAGGACTATCCCTGCCATGTTTGGTTTAATTTGGTTCAGCGGTTTCAGAGGAGAAGATTTAAATGTGATCTTTTATCAAAATATGCCTAATTTGCATAATCGGCATAAATCGGCTGAAAGAAAAATTTCACAGAAAAACACGGAATATATGTTAAACTACTCCTTGCCATGTAGCTGCAGTTAAAATTTGAGCTCATTTTGACTTGTACTAAACCAGAAATGGACAATTGAAGAAATTTCTATTTTTAGTAACAGCAGCCATCTTGAATGGAGGGCAGGGCTGTCAGACACAAATTTGAAAGGGACCCATCCAGGGTCCATCCCTGCCAGGTTTGCTTTAATTTGGTTCAGCGGTTTCAGAGGAGAAGATTTAAATGTGATCTTTTATCAAAATATGCCCAATTTGCATAATCGGTATAAATCGGCTGAAAGGAAAATTTCACAGAAAAAATCGGAATATATGTTAAACTGCTCCTTGCCATGTAGCTGCAGTTAAATTTTGAGCTCATTTTGAGTTATATTAAAGCAGCAATGGACAATTGAAGAAATTTCTATTTTTAGTAACAGCAGCCATCTTGAATGGAGGGTGGGGCTGTCGGACACAATTTTGAAAGGGACCCACCCAAGGACTATCCCTGCCATGTTTGGTTTAATTCGGTTCAGCGGTTTCAGAGGAGAAGATTTAAATGTGATCTTTTATCAAAATATGCCTAATTTGCATAATCGGCATAAATCGGCTGAAAGAAAAATTTCACAGAAAAACAAGGAATATATGTTAAACTACTCCTTGCCATGTAGCTGCAGTTAAAATTTGAGCTCATTTTGACTTGTACTAAACCAGAAATGGACAATTGAAGAAATTTCTATTTTTAGTAACAGCAGCCATCTTGAATGGAGGGCAGGGCTGTCAGACACAAATTTGAAAGGGACCCATCCAGGGTCCATCCCTGCCAGGTTTGCTTTAATTTGGTTCAGCGGTTTCAGAGGAGAAGATTTAAATGTGATCTTTTATCAAAATATGCCTAATTTGCATAATCGGTATAAATCGGCTGAAAGGAAAATTTCACAGAAAAAAATCGGAATATATGTTAAACTGCTCCTTGCCATGTAGCTGCAGTTAAATTTTGAGCTCATTTTGAGTTATATTAAAGCAGCAATGGACAATTGAAGAAATTTCTATTTTTAGTAACAGCAGCCATCTTGAATGGAGGGTGGGGCTGTCGGACACAATTTTGAAAGGGACCCACCCAAGGACCATCCCAGCCAAATTTGTTTTAATTTGGTTCAGCGGTTTCAGAGGAGAAGATTTAAATGTGATCTTTTATCAAAATATGCCTAATTTGCATAATCGGTATAAATCGGCTGAAAGAAAAATTTCACAGAAAAACCCGGAATATATGTTAAACTACTCCTTGCCATGTAGCTGCAGTTAAAATTTAAGCTCATTTTGACTTGTACTAAACCAGAAATGGACAATTGAAGAAATTTCTATTTTTAGTAACAGCAGCCATCTTGAATGGAGGGGCGGGGCTGTCAGACACAAATTTGAAAGAGACCCATCCAGGGTCCATCCCTGCCAGGTTTGCTTTAATTTGGTTCAGCGGTTTCAGAGGAGAAGATTTAAATGTGATCTTTTATCAAAATATGCCCAATTTGCATAATCGGTATAAATCGGCTGAAAGGAAAATTTCACAGAAAAAAATCGGAATATATGTTAAACTGCTCCTTGCCATGTAGCTGCAGTTAAAATTTGAGCTCATTTTGAGTTATACTAAAGCAGCAATGGACAATTGAAGAAATTTCTATTTTTAGTAACTGCAGCCATCTTGAATGGAGGGCGGGGCTGTCAGACACAATATTGAAAGGGGACCACCCAAGGACCATCCCAGCCAAATTCCTTTTAATTTGGTTCAGCGGTTTCAGAGGAGAAGATTTAAATGTGATCTTTTACCAAAATATGCCCAATTTGCATAATCGGTATAAATCGGCTGAAAGGAAAATTTCACAGAAAAAATCGGAATATATGTTAAACTGCTCCTTGCCATGTAGCTGCAGTTAAAATTTGAGCTCATTTTGAGTTATACTAAAGCAGCAATGGACAATTGAAGAAATTTCTATTTTTAGTAACAGCAGCCATCTTGAATGGAGGGTGGGGCGGTCGGACACAATTTTGAAAGGGACCCACCCAAGGACCATCCCAGCCAAATTTGTTTTAATTTGGTTCAGCGGTTTCAGAGGAGAAGATTTAAATGTGATCTTTTATCAAAATATGCCTAATTTGCATAATCGGTATAAATCGGCTGAAAGAACAATTTCACAGCAAAACTCGGAATATATGTTAAACTACTCTTTGCCATGTAGCTGCAGTTAAAATTTGAGCTCATTTTGACTTACACTAAAGCAGCAATGGACAATTAAAGTTTCATCCCCCCTTTTTTCTATTTTTAGCTTGGTGGCCATTTTGGTTGGAAATCGGGATCACCGGACATAATTTTGGAAGGGGGCCATCCAAGGACCATTCCACCAAAGTTTGGTTCAAATTGGGCCAGTGGCTTCAGAGGAGTTGATTAAAATGTGAAAAGTTAACGGACGGACGGACGACGGACGACAGACGACAGACGCTCAGTGGTGACAATAGCTCACCTGACCCTTTGGGTCAGGTGAGCTAAAAAGCTCATCATTATGCTTATACAGTTCAAATTTGGGCACATAGCTTAAAATAAAGCAGTTTTGGCCATTTGAAGAAATATCTATTTTTAGTAATGGCGGTCATCTTGGATGGAGGGCGGGGCTGTCGGACACAATTTTGAAAGGGACCCACCCAGGGACCATCCCTGCCAGGTTTGGTTTAATTTGGTTCAGCGGTTTCAGAGAAGAAGATTTAAATGTGATCTTTTATCAAAATATGCCTAATTTGCATAATCGGTATAAATCGGCTGAAAGAAAAATTTCAAACAAAAACCTGGAATATATGTTAAACTACTCATTGCCATGTAGCTACAGTTAAAATTTGAGCTCATTTTGACTTATACTAAAGCAGCAATGGACAATTAAAATTTCATCACTCCCTTTTTTCTATTTTTAGCTTGGCGGCCATCTTGGTTGGCAGTCGGGATCACCGGACACAATTTTGGAAGGGGGCCATCCAAGGACCATTCCACCAAAGTTTGGTTGCAATTGGCCCAGTGGTTTCTGAGGAGAAGATTAAAATGTGAAATGTTGACGGACGGACGACGGACGAAAAATGATGACAATAGCTCACATGGCCTAAAGGCCAGGTGAGATAAAAAACTACTCACTTGGCACCAAACAATTATCACTCATTCACTCTCTTGGAGGACAGCTTAGTGGAAACTATCATAGTGGATCTGAAAGCTGGTCTGATAAGAGGGATGGTCTCTAAAGGCCTTATAAGAGGGGGACTAAAGTAGAAAAATACTACTAATAATTGTTCCCTTCGAGAGAGGACACCCCTCTTATATGGTCTTTTATTTTATTGTAATAGGGTGGCCTTATAAGAGGTCTAAAGAACTCTTGATACATTACCATTACCTTTGCTTTATGGCAAACTTTAGATAAATGTCCCACTTCATTACAGTTATGACACCTGACTGACAATGGCTTGTAGTATCTTCCTGGCTTCTTGTTTCTTTCTAACAAAGTGCTACCAATGAATCTGTCTTGGTCAAGAATAGATCACTTGTCTACAATAGAAAAAACTTATATCTATAGTACAGTGAATTGTGTCTACCTAACGATAGACCACCAAGGAATATGTCCTGGTCAAGAATACATCACTTCCATTAAATAAAAAAATATCTTCACAACATTCGTTCAAATGTTTCATTCCTCAACCACTATCACTGTCCGAATACAGAACAATTGCTCGATGTCTTTTGTGCATGATATGATTGACCTGAAGTATAATTGTTCATTATACAGTTCCCTGCAGTATAAACAAATGCATAAAATGTCAGTTTAAAGTATTCCTCAATGGGATTTTGTATTTATTAACAAGATGTTCAATGGGTTTTCCCACATTCCAAGTATACAGTATAACATGTATCATATATGATACAAGGTTTTGTATCTACTGGTTAAAATCTTGTATTTCTATAAAATACATATTAGATGTTAGCTAAATAACATTATCCCATCCATATCATGTTTATCTTTAAAAGCTTAGGTGGATTCAGATAGGGAGATTTTAAACATTTTCCACATAGGGTCCTGTGGTAAACTATCTCACAGCAGTGGACATATTGGAAAATAAAACTGGTGTACAATGTGTGGTGATTTAATCTAACCGGAAAACAATATTCACTATAATAATTGTTCATTGGTTAATTAATTGATCTATTTCAGCTACATCATTCCTGGTAACAGATACAAATTATGGAGAATGCACGAGCCCCCAGAGAAAACTAATGGGTAAAAGTTGACCATATCCCATACTGAGCTGGACAAGAACCCTTAATGTATGCTTCATCAGTTTACCAGGGATAACGGTGTAGATAATTGAATGTATTGGACCACTAGACCATAGCATACCTTTAAAATATGAATGAGAGAGAGTGATTGTTGTTTAATGCCAAAAAGAGTAAGTTTTCAGCAATATCATGGAGAGGACAAGTTGCATTCGATGACATGATGATGTCTGCTATGTACTAGACCAACATGCTTGGTTGGAATATTATTTTGAAGCTCACAGATAGACATGTTGCTCAACTAATTATCCTGATTTTGAGTCAACCAGTCTTTGCTCTTACTCCTTAATGTTATGTGATTAGTGGAGAAGTAACATATACCAATTTCATAATCTTTGGTTTGACTGACCGGGGTTCAAACTCATGAAATCCTGTACTCAAGGTGAACATGCCAACCATTACATCACCAATGTGGCCTCATAGGAGAGGGACTACTGTACATGGAATACAAACGATTTAAGGAATATAAAATTGAATAAAGATTCTCTCAAATTACTAAAGAATGTAAAATATCAAGACAATAGGTTTTAAAAAGCTATGTGAAAGTCTACTTTAAATCAAGAAATTGTATATCAAACCTGTTATTATAAAAGAACCAACTGAGAGAAATCAGGTGATATATGAATTAATTTTAGGTGCTAAAGCATAAGAGAAAATAAGTGAGTAACATGATGGGTACACCTAGTGGAGCAGGAACTTTTTAACCTTCTGTAGCACCTCAGTTCACCTTTGTTTTTTTGGTGGAGTTTGTGTCGCTCAATCTTTAATTTTCTGTATTTTATTTTGTCAATACTGTTTTTGACTTTTTGTCCTTTTTTATTTTGACAATTGTATTGTCTGTCCTTCCAATTACGTCTTCTGATTATCACCTTTTGTATCTTCAAACTGTTCTTGTAACAACCACGTACAATAATAGAACCTATCAAGTTTCGGTTCATTTGGCCAACAGGTTTCAGAGCTGAAGATTTTTAGAAATCGAACAATCAGAAACAAGAATTTTCTGTGGTGGCTATGCTTGTCAATGAATCGGGCCAAAATGAGCAATCTTTATAGAGAACCTTAATTCCATAGATACTGTTTACTTATCTACACTGTACATTTGAATAAGTACATACTTTTCCTTTTCTTCAGCTTTGACAATGGTCCGTAATATTCTTCCTCTAATGATAGCGTTTTCTTCTTATCTTTTTTCCTCCATTCCATATATTAATTTTTGTGTTGTTTCTTATTTGTTTTATTTTTCTTATCCCTGAATGTTACATCATCATTATTCATCATTTTACGGAAATTCTCTTCTTGTTTTTCTTTTTATCGATCTTCTATCTTTGCTTATATTAATAATAGAATGCTTGCCAACAGTATCTACATTTATTGTCATTGTTTCATGTTCCTCATCTAATTTTCTTCTTTTTGTTGCATTTTCGCACACTTATCTCTGTATAATTTCTGGAAAGAGAAAAATTATCAAAATAAATCCAAGCGTATTTGGCAATGCAGTTTTCCATGTCGACACATAAAACGACAAAGTTGATAAATTACAAGAAAAAAAATAAAAATAAAACAGGAGGCAAACAGCCTTAAGGTGTGATTGTCACTTTAATGTGAGCATTTTTTTTTCAGCTATGTGATGGCGAGAACAGGTTACATTTTGATAAGATGATGATGAGGTCTGCTTTGGACTAGACTCAACATGTAAGTAAGTTCACTGAAACAACAGTCTGCTGGTAAACATGTCACTCCACTTAGACATATTATATCCTGATTCCCAGCCAACCATTTTGCTCTTACTCCTTAATACTACATGTTCAGAGTAGAAGCAGCAAGTACCAATTTCCAGAGTTCCTGCCCTTGATCTACTGCACTTGAAACAAGAATGGTAACCAATATGCCAATGATGCGGTTATGCACAGCTTTAAGATAAAAGATAATATGACAATGACGGTGGCAAAGAGGATATGCATGCATTACATCACAAAATGGCAGATACATGTATGTAGCTTAAAATGTATACTAGCTATATCTAATAATCTTTCATATCTATTTAACTAAATAAACCACATAATTTTGTATCCCCCACGATGGGGCATCTAAATATTGCCCTCATCCGTCTTTCCATTTATTGTTTTGGCCTGCATGCTTCAACATTAGTCTCCCTTGGCCAATGTTTTCAAATTGTTAAACATTTTGTTCACAACAATACACAGGTTAAGTCAAAATTTGATACCTTTTATGGTTCCAGTTTATGTCCATCAATTAATCTACATTTTTTTAAATTTGTGGTTGTTGTGTTAGGTCAAGTTAAAATTTAGTAATTATTCCTTTTATGATTCTAGAGTTATCTCCCTTAGATTTAAAATGGCAAATTTGTGTTTTCATTGTTTTAACTTCAGTTTCACTAGGCCAAACGTAATATCTTGTACAATACGAGAGTTATCACTCTTAATTGATTGAAAAAAGACAGTTTTCTGGTTTTCATTCTCTTTAGTTAAGTTTCCCATAATCACCTGAAACTACATGTGTTGTCTGCTTTAGCATGTATATAGCTCTTAGTTTAATATGAATTAGCAACAGAGGATTCTATGTCTTATGAACACATTCTTCTTTTATCTATTTCATCCTTAAATATTAATTCAATTGAATTTTTATCGTAATCTAAATCATTTTAGTACAGAGATATAAATATAACTACCTCTTTGTCTTTTAGCCATCTTAACATCAAACTTCCTGTACTGTGATATAAATGGGTATAATGGTAAAACATGTCTGTCCATTCTTTCTTCTTCACATTCCTGGAAAATAAATGTTACTAATGACAACAATTACAGGGAGGTAATTCTAATTAGACAATGTAATCTGGTTGATACATAGTAATCCTTTTGTCTGTCTTCTTTCTGTCTGTTACATATTTTTTCATGAGTGATAACCTTTTCTTAACTCTGTTTTAATAAAATATGGGATTTTTTTTAAACCTTTTAATACACAGTAGAAATCAAATGACTTGCTTCTTTGGGGTTAGGGTTATGGTGTTTAACACCACTATCAACAATACATTATGTATTTCATTTTAATAGTAGCAATCCGTTTCATTGGTGGAGGAAACCAGAGAAAACATGACATAAGTCATTGACAAATTTTATCACATAATAATGTATCCAGTACACCTCGTCATGAGTGGGATTCAAACTTACAACATTATTGGTTATAGGCACTGATTGCATCGGTAATTTTAAATTCAATTACCATACGATCACGACAACGGCCATTGCTCTTTTGGTAATGACAGATTGTAACAATGTCAAAATGTACAAATATTTCACTCATTTTTTTTCCTGCTATATTTTTTTGTTATAATTCACATCATTATCAGATGGTATTTTTACTTACAAAATCAAAATGGTCACTTCCTGCACAGTTTGAACAGTGCTTTCTATGTTGTTCATGTCGCTTAGCTCTTACCAATGGACTATGCACTGTTCAAAGTATAAAAAAATATAAAATTAACATAATGAATTATATAATAAAATAAGAATAATTTTAAATGTCATAGACCAAAATGTCAATGTATCACTGGTAATTTATTCTATTAAGAAAAAAGGGGAAATAACCCTCAAACATAACACTACTGAGTTACCTAACCTACCAAGATATAAAGTAACTGTGGTTCAGCTAACATTCTTGAAAAACAATTGGGTTTCTAGGTAGCTAGATATGTTTAACATCTGACTTAAACAGTGCTTGTCCAAAAATGGCAATACAAACTTTAATGTATGAACTAAAAAATCAGGGTCAGTAGGGCTAGCAGAAACATAGGTCATTTTTTGTCTAATCTGAAATGTATACATCCAGTACAGATCTTATGATTGATGTTGTAAAAATTTCAGCATTTTAAAATATGATTTTATGTAGATACGATAACGTAACCCTCACTCCGCTTGTGCTCCAGTTAGGGCTACGAAACGGCCCCATTCAACGTATGGGAGCAAATTAAAATTTTCGTTAAGTGAATATTTCAACTTTCTTTTTGCATATCTGGTCATAACTTATTATTCCCTACAATTTTTAAGTAATGGCGATACGAAATAAGTGTTACAATACCTGTTTCTACCTGCACGATCGATTTAGTATTCGAAAATTGTTTCTTGTCCGCCATGGCACCTTACGTATACTCTCGTGATAGGTGCAGCCTATCCATATATGGATCTGAATGCCAAATATGAAAAACTTACTACGATGTTTTACTACGATTGATTTAAATAAGGATATCTCCAAAATGAGGCAAGTGCATGTGAAATAGCAACTTGTAAACAAAATGTCGGACAGAAAGAAGATTTCATGCATTCAAATTTTTAGATGGATATAAGTCTACCATGGATTGATGCAGCATTTACTTAACACCTCAAGGTTTACCTCAATATATTTATCTTTCACCCCCGTTAATTTTTCCAACCACTTACAACGGAATTAGGACAAAAAACCGCTCGGTGTGAATCACTCTGGGCGCTGCTCCCATACGTTGAATGGGACCGATTCGTAACCCTCGCTGGGAGCAAAAGCGGACTGAAGGTTACGTTATCGTATCTAGATTTTATGGTGCACATTTACTTGGCAATTTTGTATAAGGGAAAAAAATTAACATGTTAATCTATAGTTACCGCCTTGGTTATCAGTACATTGTGTCAATAATATTTTAATTAGTAGATCGTTTTTCATTTTTGTTTATACACATCTGGTAAGTACCAAACTCTAAAATAACAATTAATCAGCTGATTGTCATCTTACTGTTATTTATAGTTTAAACATATTTTATTTGCATACAAGTTGCAAATGGGATTGGACACAAGTTATGACAACATTAGTGAAGTCCTTTCCCTTTTACAAAGATATAAACAAAAAATAATTGTACATAATGGCAATAATTATACAAATAAATTTTACATGATATATTTAGACGTTAATATTAAAAGTAAATATAAAGAAAAACAAGGTGAAATAAAATGTTCAAAACATAGGGATAGAAAGAAGAAGAAAGGTTTCAAACAAACAAAAACAACAAAAAACAACATGAACTGGAGTGAGTAAGCTAGTATATTAGTTAAAGCTCTGGGTGCTTCTAATAAAAGAATAAACAGCAGAGAAGATTTCGATGTTTTGGTTAGGAGTCAAATTTTCATCACCAGCTAATATCAATTCAATTGTAACTACGTAATTCTTTAATTTATTTAACAAGATTGCCCTATTTTCATTGCAAAAGGAACATTCAAGAAAAAAGTGTATACAGTCTTCAAAACCATGACTACAGATGCATGCAGGACTAGGCTTTAAATTGACAAGGTGCAAATCTGCATTTAGCGAACTGCACATATTTCTAAGTCTGCTATGAATAATATTTAGTTCTCTATCACCCCAACCGAAATAAAAAGGCACTTTTTCAAGCAATATTTTAATTTTTCTTTTAAATATGTTAATATTACCCGAATTTCTAATTTCCGGATTTAGATTGTTCCAGTCCCGGGTAGTAGAGGGGAAGAAGGACTTTTTGTTAATTTCTAATCAACAATGAGGTAAAACATAATTATTACTATTTCGTAAATTATACTGGGAAACACTACCAACCGGAAGGGGCATCAAATCACAAAGATAGTCTGGGGCAGATTGGTTGTGAATAGAATAAAATAAGCTGAGCCTTCTTACCCTTCGCCTATCAGATAGTAATTCCCAACCCATTTCAGAATAGATAGATTGACGACTTGCAAGTAGAGGCAGTCCGGTTACTATTCGTCCTGCCTCTATTTGAAGCTTTTCTAAATTATCAGAGTCTTGTTGACTACAACAATCCCAAAGTTCACATGCGTATTCCAACATAGGCCTTATAAAGATCAAATAAATACGAGAAAGATAATGTCTATTTAATACATATTTAAGTTTTCTTAGGACCGACCATTTAACTTGAAGGGGGGGTATGGTTTTTTGCTTCATTCAGAAAATTTTCTTTGGACAACACAAGAGGTAGAATATTTATTTTTTTGTCGCGCAAAGCGCAAATTTTTTTTCCAGAATTTAACATCAGGATATATGACAAAAACTCTGAATCAGATTATTTTTTTTTCCTCCACCAAAATCAGAATATTTTATTCAGCAACATTGGGAATCAGAATATTTTTTTAGAAAAAAAACATAACCCCCCCCCCCCCCCTCCCTTCAAGTTAAATGGTCGTTCCCTTATATGACAAAAACTCAGAATCAGATTATTTTTTTTTTCCTCCACCAAAATCAGAATATTTTTTTCAGCAACATTGGGAATCAGAATACTTTTTTTAGAAAAAAAACCATAACCCCCCCATTCAAGTTAAATGGTCGTTCCCTTAGGGCACGCAACCTCTGACTTGCTGAATTAATAATATTAACTATATGGGTATGAAATTTTCCATTGCTGTCAAAAGTAATACCCAAATGTTTGTGACAGGTAACAAATTCTACTAATTTGTCTTGGAATGTTATTTCTACATCGTTGGGAAGATTAATGTGGGAAAATACCATTGCTTTAGTTTTTTGAGGATTAAAATTTACTAACCATTGCTTAGACCATATAGATATAGATTCCAAATCACTATTTATTACATCTTCTATAGTATATGGACTTTGACTAGAATATGAAAGAGAAGTATCATCTGCAAACAGTCTAGTAAGACTTAAAAGATTATCTGCAATATCATAAACATATAATAAGAAAAGTAGCGGACCAAGCACTGATCCTTGTGGGACTCCTGCAATTGGATTTACTAAGGGGGATTTGGAATTGTTTATAAATACACATTGTTTCCAACTGGAAATATAGCTTTCAAAGCATTTAAATAATTTACCATCTACCTCGTAAGCTTTAAGTTTCAGTAAAAGCCCTGTATGCCAGACCCGATCAAATGCTTTAGAAATATGACATAAAATAAGGGTAGTAATACAATGATCATCCAGAGACATACATATTCTGTAATAGATTTCTATTAGCTGGTGAACGGTAGAGTGACCTGGGATGAAACCTGATTGAAATTTATACAATAAGTTATTTGATATTAAATGATTAAATACTTCCTTAAAAATAATTCTTTCGAATACTTTGCCAACTGCTGATAGTAATGATATTGGTCTATAGTTAGATATTAATGATTTGTCTCCCTTTTTGAAGAGTGGCATAACAGATGCGGTTTTCCATTCCATTGGAAATTCCGATTTAGAAAGCGATAAATTAAACAAGAGAGAGAGGGGAACACAAACAGTATTACATGTTTTCTTAAGCATTTGATAACTATTAAATGGAATCCAGACCTGACGCTTTTCCAAGTTTTAAAATTTGTAAAATATCAAGAACTTTACTCGGAGTAATTTGAAAGAAATCTAGTGTTGCATTTGTTCTGAGTGGAAAGTCGGGTTTTGATGTATTACTGTCATTTAATGTAGATATAGAACAGAAATAATTATTTAGAAGACATGCTTTTTCATAATCATCTGAGATGAGGTCATTATTTTCTTTTTTTAATTGACTAATTGGTGACATATCACTAAAGGATTTAACACATTTTTTAATCAATAACCAGTAGGATTTTGAATTTGAACTTGAAAAATCATCTAGTAAAGTATTAACATTAAAATAAAATTGTTCTTTAGCATGCTTTTTTAAATTATTTACATGATTTCTTTGCTTCTTGTATTTATTGATATTGGAATCACTATTAGATCTACGAGCCAGTTTTCGAAGTCTGTCTCGTTTTCTTATTTCTTATTTCCCTTCTTAATTCGGAATTGAACTAAGAAGGGAAATAAGAAAACGAGACAGACTTCTTATTTATATCTATGTTCTGTGTAAATGTGTTAATAAGGTTACAATAAAGTCCAAAGAGTAATGGTCTGTAGTACAGATTCTACCTTCCTCCTAGCTAGTAGTCAGTTAACTAAGAGTAATGGTCTGTAGCACAGATTCTACCTTCCTCCTAGCTAGTAGTCAGTTAACTATGAGTAATGGTCTGTAGTACAGATTCTACCTTCCTCCTAGCTAGTAGTAAGTTAACTATGAGTAATGGTCTGTAGTACAGATTCTACCTTCCTCCTAGCTAGTAGTCAGTTAACTATGAGTAATGGTCTGTAGTACAGATTCTACCTTCCTCCTAGTTAGTAGTCAGTTAACTATGAGGAATGGTCTGTAGCACAGATTATACCTTCCTCCTAGCTAGTAGTCAGTTAACTATGAGTAATGATCTGTAGCACAGATTATACCTTCCTCCTAGCTAGTAGTCAGTTAACTATGAGTAATGGTCTGTAGTACAGATTCTACCTTCCTCCTAGTTAGTAGTCAGTTAACTATGAGGAATGGTCTGTAGTACAGATTCTACCTTCCTCCTAGCTAGTAGTCAGTTAACTATGAGGAATGGTCTGTAGTACAGATTCTACCTTCCTCCTAGTTAGTAGTCAGTTAACTATGAGGAATGATCTGTAGTACAGATTCTACCTTCCTCCTAGCTAGTAGTCAGTTAACTATGAGGAATGGTCTGTAGTACAGATTCTACCTTCCTCCTAGTTAGTAGTCAGTTAACTAGGAGTAATGGTCTGTAGTGCATATTCTACCTTCCTCCTAGTTAGTAGTCAGTTAACTATGAGGAATGGTCTGTAGTACAGATTCTACCTTCCTCCTAGTTAGTAGTAAAAAAAAACTAGGAGTAATGGTATGTAGTACATATTCTACCTTCCTCCTAGTTAGTAGTCAGTTAACTAGGAGTAATGATCTGTAGCACAGATTATACCTTCCTCCTAGTTAGTAGTCAGTTAACTATGAGGAATGGTCTGTAGCACAGATTATACCTTCCTCCTAGTTAGTAGTCAGTTAACTATGAGTAATGGTCTGTAACACAGATTCTACCTTCCTCCTAGCTAGTAGTCAGTTAACTATGAGGAATGGTCTGTAGCACAGATTATACCTTCCTCCTAGTTAGTAGTCAGTTAACTATGAGGAATGGTCTGTAGCACAGATTCTACCTTCCTCCTAGCTAGTAGTCAGTTAACTATGAGGAATGGTCTGTAGCACAGATTATACCTTTCTCCTAGTTAGTAGTCAGTTAACTATGAGTAATGGTCTGTAGCACAGATTATACCTTCCTCCTAGCTAGTAGTCAGTTAACTATGAGTAATGATCTGTAGCACAGATTATACCTTCCTCCTAGCTAGTAGTCAGTTAACTATGAGGAATGGTCTGTAGTACAGATTCTACCTTCCTCCTAGTTAGTAGTCAGTTAACTAGGAGTAATGGTCTGTAGTACAGATTCTACCTTCCTCCTAGCTAGTAGTCAGTTAACTAGGAGTAATGGTCTGTAGCACAGATTATACCTTCCTCCTAGCTAGTAGTCAGTTAACTAGGAGTAATGGTCTGTAGCACAGATTATACCTTCCTCCTAGCTAGTAGTCAGTTAACTATGAGTAATGATCTGTAGCACAGATTCTACCTTCCTCCTAGCTAGTAGTCAGTTAACTATGAGTAATGGTATGTAGTACAGATTCTACCTTCCTCCTAGCTAGTAGTCAGTTAACTATGAGTAATGATCTGTAGCACAGATTATACCTTCCTCCTAGCTAGTAGTCAGTTAACTATGAGGAATGGTCTGTAGTACAGATTCTACCTTCCTCCTAGTTAGTAGTCAGATAACTAGGAGTAATGGTATGTAGCACAGATTATACCTTCCTCCTAGCTAGTAGTAAGTTAACTATGAGTAATGGTCTGTAGTACAGATTCTACCTTTCTCCTAGCTAGTAGTAAGTTAACTAGGAGTAATGATCTGTAGCACAGATTCTACCTTCCTCCTAGCTAGTAGTAAGTTAACTAGGAGTAATGGTATGTAGCACAGATTCTACCTTCCTCCTAGCTAGTAGTAAGTTAACTAGGAGTAATGATCTGTAGCACAGATTATACCTTCCTCCTAGCTAGTAGTCAGTTAACTATGAGTAATGATCTGTAGCACAGATTCTACCTTCCTCCTAGCTAGTAGTCAGTTAACTAGGAGTAATGGTATGTAGTACAGATTCTACCTTCCTCCTAGCTAGTAGTCAGTTAACTATGAGTAATGATCTGTAGCACAGATTCTACCTTCCTCCTAGCTAGTAGTCAGTTAACTAGGAGTAATGATCTGTAGCACAGATTCTACCTTCCTCCTAGCTAGTAGTCAGTTAACTAGGAGTAATGATCTGTAGCACAGATTCTACCTTCCTCCTAGCTAGTAGTCAGTTAACTATGAGTAATGGTCTGTAGCACAGATTCTACCTTCCTCCTAGCTAGTAGTCAGTTAATTTTGAGCAATGGACTGTAGCACAGATTCTACCTTCCTCCTAGATAGTAGTCAGTTAACTAGGAGTAATAGTCTGTAGCACAGATTCTACCTTCCTCTTAGCTAGTAGTCAGTTAATTAGGAGTAATAGTCTGTAGCAGATTCTACCTTCCTCTTAGCTAGTAGTCAGTTAACTAGGAGTAATAGTCTGTAGCACAGATTCTACCTTCCTCTTAGCTAGTAGTCAGTTAACTATGAGCAATGGTCTGTAGCACAGATTCTACCTTCCTCCTAGCTAGTAGTCGGTTAACTATGAGTAATGGTCTGTAGCACAGATTCTACCTTCCTCCTAGCTAGTAGTCAGTTAACTTTGAGTAATGATCTGTAGCACAGATTCTACCTTCCTCCTAGCTAATAGTCAGTTAACTATGAGTAATGGTCTGTAGCACAGATTCTACCTTCCTCCAGCTAGTAGTCAGTTAATTATGAGTAATGGTCTGTAGCACAGATTCTATCTTCCTCCTAGCTAGTAGTCAGTTAACTAGGAGTAATGGTCTGTGGCACAGATACTACCTTCCTCCTAGCTAGTAATCAGTTAACTATGAGTAATGGTCTGTAGTACAGATTCTACCTTCCTCCTAGGTAGTAGTCAGTTAGATACGATAACGTAACCCTCAGTCTGTTTTAAAAACATTTTGCTCCCAGCGAGGGCTACGATTCGGTCTCATTCAACGTAGTGGAGCAGCGCCCGCAGTGATTCACACCGGGCGGTTTTTTGGTCCTAATTCCGTTGAAGTGGTTGGAATAATTAACGGGGGTGAAACATACATATATTTAGATAAAGGTTGAGGTGGTAAGCAAACGCTGCATCAATCCATGGTAGACTTATATCCATCTGAAAATTTGAATGCATGAGATCTTTTTCTCTCCGACATTTTGTTTACAAGTTGCTATTTCACGTGCACTTGCCTCGTTTTGGAGATATCCTTATTTGGATCGATTGCCATACATATCGTAGTAAAAGTTTTCCATATTTGGCATTCAGATCCATATATGGATAGGCTCCGCCCATCACGAGAGTCTACGTAAGGTGTCATGGTGGACAAGAAACAATTTTCGAATACGAAATCGATCGTGAAGGAAAAAACAGGTATTGTAACACTTATTTCGTATCACCATTACCTAAAAATTGTAGGAAATAATAAGTTATAACGACATATACAAAAAAAAAGTTGAAATATTCACGGAACGAAAATTTTAATTTGCTCCATTACGTTGAATGGGACTGATTCGCAACCCTCGCTGGGAGCAAAAGCGGACTGAGGGCTACGCTATCGTATCTAGTAGTCAGTTAACTATGAGTAATGGTCTGTAGCACAGCTTCTATCTTCATCCTAGCTGGTAGTCAGTTAACTATGAGTAATGGTCTATAGCACAGATTCTACCTTCCTCCTAGCTAGTAGTCAGTTAACTGTGAGTAATGGTCTGTAGCACAGATTCTACCTTCCTCCTAGCTAGTAGTCAGTTAATTGTGAGTAATGGTCTGTAGCACAGATTCTACCTTCCTCCTAGCTAGTAGTCAGTTAACTAGGAGTAATGGTCTGTAGCACAGATTCTACCTTCCTCCTAGCTAGTAGTCAGTTAACTATGAGTAATGGTCTGTTGCACAGATTATACCTTCCTCCTAGCTAGTAGTCAGTTAACTGTGAGTAATGGCCTGTAGCACAGATTATACCTTCCTCCTAGCTAGTAGTCAGTTAACTAGGAGTAATGGTCTGTAGCACAGATTCTACCTTCCTCCTAGCTAGTAGTCAGTTAACTGTGAGTAATGGACTGTAGCACAGATTCTACCTTCCTCCTAGCTAGTAGTCAGTTAACTGTGAGTAATGGCCTGTAGCACAGATTATAACTTCCTCCTAGCTAGTAGTCAGTTAACTAGGAGTAATGGCCTGTAGCACAGATTCTACCTTCCTTCTAGCTAGTAACTGCTTAACCTTCTTGAGCACCTCAGTTCAACTTTGTTTTTCAGTGGAGTTTGTGTCGCTCAATCTTTAATTTTCTGTATTGTATTTTGTCAATACTGGTTTTCACTTTTTGTCCTTTTTTTTTGACAATTGTATTGTCTGTCCTTCCAATTACGGCTTCTGATTTCAACTTTTAGTATCTTCAAACTGTTCTTGTAATAATCACGTACAATAATAGAACCTTCTAAATTTTGGTTCATTTGGCCAAGCGGTTTCAGAGGGGAAGATTTTTAGAAATCGGCCAATTAGAAAGAAGAATTTCCTGTTGCGGCCATGCTTGTTAATGAATCAGGCCAAAATGAGCAATCTTTATAGATACTGTTAACTTATCTACACTGTACATTTGAATAAGTACATACTTTTCTTTTTCTTCGGCTTTGACAATGGTCCGTAATATTCTTCCTCTAATGATAGCGTTTTCTTCTTATCTTTTTTCTTCTTTTCCACATATTTATTTTTGTGATGTTTCTTATTTGTTTTATTCTTCTTATCCCTCAATGTGGCATCGTCATTATCCATCATTTTACAGAAATTCTCTTCTTTCTTCTTCTTTTCTTTGTATTTGTTTTTCTTTTTATCTGTCTTTCTATCTTTGCTTATATTAATAATAGAACGCTTGCCAACAGTATATCTACATTTATTGTCATTTTTTCATGTTCGTCATCTAATTTTCTTCTTTTTGTTACATTTTTGCGAACATCTCCCTGTATAATTTCTGAAAAGATAGAAATTATCATAGTAAATCCAGGATTATTTGGCATTGGAGTTTTCTATACTGACACATAAAACGACAAAGTTGATAAATTTCAAGAAAAAATAAAAAATAAACAGGAGGCAAACAGCCTTACGGTGTGATTGTTACTTTAACGTTGTGAGCATTTTTTTTTTAGCTATGTCATGGCGAGAACAAGTTACATTTTGATAAGATGATGATGAGGTCTGCTTTCGACTAGACCCAACATGTCAGTAAGTTCACTGAAACAACAGTCAGCAGGTAGACATGTCACTCCACTTAGACATATTATATCCTGATTCCAAGCCAACCATTTTGCTCTTACTCCTTAATACTACATGTTCAGAGTAGAAGCAGCAAATACCAATTTCATGGTACTTGGTTTGACCTGACCAGAGTTCCTGCCCTTGATCTACTGCACTTGAGGAGAGCATGGTAACCAATATGTCACCGATGCAGTTCCATACAGTTTTAAGATAAAAGATGATATGACGATGACGGTGGCAAAGAGGATATGTATGCATAACATCACAAAATGGCAGATACATGTGAGTAGCTTAAAATTGTATAATTGATTTGATTGATTTATTGTATTTAATGCCACTTTCAGCAATATTTCAGCTATATCATGGCGACCAGTTTCAATGGTGGAAGAAGTCGGAGTACCCGGTGAGAACCACAGACCATGGGCAAGCAACTAGTAAACTTTATCACTTGAGGCTGCGAGTCGAGTGTACCTTTTTTTGTCATTTACAAAGCCGGGTTAAAATTGTATACTATATCTACTAATCTTTGATATCTACTTAACTAAATAAACCACATAATTTGTTCTGCCCCCACAATGGGGCATTTAAATGTTGCCCTTATCCGTCTTTCCATTTATTATGCTTCAACATTAGTTTCCCTTGGCCAATGTTTTGAAATTTTTAAACATTGTTGTTCACAACAATACACAGGCTAAGTTTAAATTTGATTCCTTTTATGGTTACAGTTTATGCCCATCAATTAATTGATTTTTTTTAATTTGTGGTTGTTGTGTTAGGTGAATTTAGCAATTATTCCTTTTATGTTTCTAGAGTTATCTCCCTTAGATTAAAAATGGCAAATTTGTGGTTTTCATGTTCTAACTTCAGTTTCACTTGGCCAAGTGTTTTGATATTTTTACACAATGGTTTTGACCACAAAACACAGGTCAAGTTTTATTTTGGCTGTAATATCTTGTACAAAACGAGAGTTATTACTCTTAATAGTTTTGTCTGTTCTACCATGCACATAGCTATTAGTTTAATATTTATTAGTAACTTGGGTTTCTGTGTCTTATGGATACATTCTTCTTCTATTTATTTCATTCTAAACTATTAAAAAAAATTCAATTGAATGTTAATCGTAATCTAAATCATTTTAAAAAATAGATGTTCTATGCTATGATAATCTAAAATAGAAAACACATATATATATTTGGTTTGGTTTATAGTGTTTAGCACCAAGTCACTAACAATCTTTATCACATATTGTTGTATCAAGTATACCTCACCCTGAACGGGGTTCAAACTCACAACTTTAGTGGTGATAGGCACTGATTGCACTGATAGTTGTAAATCCAACTACAATGCGATCAAGAGCACGACGATCCTTTATTAGATATTAAATGATTCCAAATTTAAATTACTTTAAAAATAAATAAAAGAATAATATAATGTATATGTTTAAATAAAATATTGTAGTAAGAACCGATATACATTTGTAACTGTCACCACCTTGGTCCAAAAATTAGCTATTGTAGCTAAACTGTGTTTTTTTTTTTATTTACTGTACTACCGTGAAGTTAGAGATCAAATTTCTAAGAAATGGAATCCATCTTTTATCAACTTCAAATTTCTAAGAAATGGAATCCATCTTTTATCAACCTTGATATTCAAAGACGATTCATTGAAAATGTTTAAAAACAGGGTGTAAACCATTTATCGAGCTCCTAACGGAATAAAACAAATTTTCTATTCGGGTTTCTCACTATCGGACCGTAATCAAAATATCAATGTTGACAGAATTACTGGTAATTTATTGTATTATGAAAAGAGGGATAGTGGTCCTCCAAGATAACACTTCTGATTTACCTAACCTACCAAGATATAAAGTACCTGTGTTTCCACTTACATTCTTGAAAGAAAACAGGAGATCTGACTCTAACAGGTAGGTCCATGTTTATGTTGTCATTCATCTTTGTGGCAGTGTGTGTTTTGTTTAAGTAAAAGTGAATCTGTGCAGGGTTTTCGTTATCATTTGTTTATATATGTATTGCCGTTGGAGTTATCAAGAATAACCTCGCCACTTTTTTTGCCTGTCCAAAACCAGAACCTAGATTTCCAATGTCATATGTCATGGTCTTTTTTGTGTTCAGTAAGTTGAGGTGAGAGGTGATTGTTCATTTTAATATTTGTTGATACTGGTGGAATTGTATATAATTAGCTAAACTCAATCTAGGCAAACAACTTATTTTGTATGACCAAAGGGGAATAACTCTATGTGAAATTTTTTAAGAAATATTTTAAATTATTTATTCTGGGAAAACCACTTGATATCACATTTTACTGGAACCTTCTTTTGATGGTCTTTAACAAAATGTATATTTTTGGTGTTGATCAGAAATCCAAGATGGTGGCCATTTAGGATATTTGATCGCCACCACAAAATTGTATGAGGACCTGGTCATGTAATAAACATTTACATGGAATACAGAAAGGTAGATATTTTGAAATATACAATGTTCAGGCCCATCCAAGTGCCAATTTTGACAAGTTTTGTTCTATTTCGGCTGATGGTGTCTGAGAAAAATATTGGAAATTGAAATAAAAGACAACAGATAATGGATGCAATACCTCCCTCAGGTGAACTTTTCGGGCTAAGATTTCACGGTCAGTTTGTTCAGATAAAAGACTAGTTTCCACCACAAAAAAATGAAAAGGAAACATGGATTATTGCATCTTAGAAGGTTAGAAAAAGGGCCCCAACTCCCATTAAACTGGTCCATTTGGAAAATCGTAACAATATGTCCATGCTCATATCATACCAAGACACTATACCAACTATGAATTTAAGTTCCTACACAAGAATACTATGAAAGGGACATATGGAAAACCATTTAAGAAGTCATAAAAGGGGACATAACTTCAATCACATATGTTCATATCCTACCTAGACAGCATAACACATATGAACTAGCTCTGTGAATAGGTAAAAGACAAGGGCAATCCATCCAGGATACACACCACGGTATGAAAGTTAATGGGAGTATAATGATAAATATCTTTCCTGCAAGGTACAATATTGTACAGGTTGAGAGCAGTTAAAAGACTTTATTACCAAAACAATATTAAAACAATGCCATCAATATCGTATATGCATATCAGAATAAAAAGCAAATGTGTATATGTATACCATTATATATATGTACAGTAATAGTCAAATTGCATGATAAACATATATTTAAGTCTACATCGCATGTCATGATGATATTATAATATCAAATTACATTTTAATTATGATTGGTTTTTTTAAACATGCAAACAATGCATAACAATTATATCTGAACAGAACCAAACATATATATATATCTGTATCACATTATCAAATTTTGTCAAGTGAAGAGTTTCCTCCCTTTACTGATTATAATGAAGCAGATTTGTCTTTCCTTGGTACTTGTAGTCTCCATGGTTGTAATAGTGGAATCAACTTGTAATCATAAACTGGGTAAGTAAGATTATTGTTTTTTTTCTTTTCACAACAATAATATTTTATTCAAATGTTTGTTACAACCAGCTTCATATTATATATATATATTGCTTCATAAGTAAGATTATTGTTATGGTTACGGTTCTCGCCTGGAGTGCGATAGATCGTGGATTTGAGTCCTGGTCAGGTCAGACCAAACCAAAGATTACGAAATTGGTATTCGCTTGGTACACAACATTAAGGAGTCAGGGCAAAGATTTATTGGCTCAGAATCAGGATAGTGTGTCTGAGTGGAGCACCATGTCTACACCAGGACTGTTGTTTCTGTGAGCTAGCACTAGAAAAATCCAACTAAGCCTGTTGGTCTAGTACAAAGACAGACATCATCATCTCCTTGAAATTTAACTTGTCTACCTGTGATATGTTGTAGCCTGTTGGTCTAGTACAAAGACAGACATCGTCATCTCATTGAAATTTAACTTGTTCTCACCATTATACAGTTGAAAAATTGCTCCACTGGTGTTAAACAACAATCACTCACTCACTCACTTTGTATTTTGTGAGTTTTAAGATTTTCATTGACACAGACACACAGTATGTCTATCATGCATACTCGAAAATTCCATTCTATTTACTTCAAACTAAATAATGGGGATAAAACAGGAATATTTCATAGTATTTTGGGGTCACAAACTGTGACATATGATATCTATAAACAGTGATATATGTATCTATTAAGTGATATCTTTATTTACAGAGGCCTCCTTGTTTGATGATCTCCTCAATATGATGAGAAAATATAAAGGCTCCTCTCGTAAGTCTATCTAATATTGACAGTCTTATCACTAATTCATTGACCAAGTTTTGTACTATATCTTAGTATCAGGAAAACAGAATTTTGCATGCATCCCTGAAGTGGGTGTTGAATGGTTGTGCACTTCATTGACAAGTAACAAAACAACGAAATAACTAGAGGCTCAGCCCACTCTGAGCCTGTATCACTCACCTGACAATAGAATGATACTGAAGCAAATTTCAAAGGGAGATAATCATTACCTTAAAAAACAGCAGCTATCTTGAATGGAGGCCCTATCAGGGTGGGGCTGTCAGACACAATTTTGAAAGGGACACACCCAGGGACCATCAATGCCAGGTTTGGACCTTACATAGATGCTTCCTGCCAAGTTTGGCTCCATTTGGCCAAGCTGTTTCAGAGGAGAAGATTTTTTTAACATTAGCCAATCAGAATAAAGAATAATTCTTGGTGACCATGTGTGTTGGCCGAATGGAACCAAATGAAGAAGCTTTATAGAGGATCTTTCATAGATGCTTCCTGCCAAGTTTGGTTCCATTTTGCCAAGCAGTTTCAGAGAAGATTTTTTTAAACAGTAGCCAATCAGAAACAAGAATTGCCCTTGGTGGCCATATTTGTTGTTGGAACGGAACAAAATGGAGAAACTTTATAGAGAACCTTACATAGATGCCTACTGCCAAGTTTGGTTTCATTTGGCCAAGTTGTTTCAGAAAAGAAGATTATAATATGAAAAAGTTAACGGACGGACGACGGACGCCAAATGATGGCAATACCTGTTGAGCTAAAAAATGATGAAAAAAGGGCAATAACTTCAAGATGGGTAATCAGATTTACTTTAACATTGCAGGGTAGGTAGATCTTGAAATGCTGAACATGTTTGCAGATTAAACTTAATATCTATTTCTTATACTTTTTGAAATAACTCCAAATTGAGTACTCAGATTAACTTCAAAATTGCAGGGTATGTAGATCTTGATATGCTGCACATTTTTGCAATTTAAACTTAACCTTTATCTCTAATAGTTTTTGAAATATCAAGACAAAAATATTTAAATTAAACAAAAAATAATGAAAACAGGTCAATAACTCCTAGACGGGTAATCAGATTTACTTCACAATTACAGGGCATGTAGATCTTGACAAGCTGAACATGTTTTCAGTTTACACTTAACATCTATCTCTTATAGTTTTTGAAATAAAGGATGAAAAGTATTAACATTTTAAAAATTTGATGAAAAAAGGGCAATAACTTCAAGATGGGTAATCAGATTTACTTTAAAATTGCAGACTAGGTAAATCTTGACATGCTGCACATGTTTGCTATTTAAATTTAACATCTATCTCTTATAGTTTTTGAAATAAAAAACGAAAAGTATTAAAATTTTGAAAATTTGATGAAAAAAGGACAATTACTCCAAGATTACCTATCTTGATACCTAGACAGTATCTGTTTATTATACAATGATCACTTATGTATGGTTTTCATTCAAACAGAATTGTGGTTTCTCAGAAGAAGACATTTTAAAATTTTCCTATTGGCTGCTATTCATTTTTTTTTAAATGAAGCAAATTTTGTTATTTGGTATATGTATCTTGTATACAAAACGTTAACTAAGTGCATAGAAAACAAATGTAAAGTTTATTTGTATGACTTTTATATGATTCACTAATACCACTCCATATTTCTTATTTGTGATTTTTCAGATTTCTCCGGGAACAAGAGTGAAATACCTGCTTTCTCAGCATTCAGATCCAAGTCAAAATCACTTGGACCAGGAGAGATAATTTTGTTTGATCACGTCTGGACAAATGTTGGAAATGGTTATAATCCCAATACAGGAAAGTTTACAGCTCCCAAAAGTGGCCTATATCAAATATCGGGTACTGTCATGTCAACACCTGGGAAGTACCTACATGTCTATCTGTTCAAGAATGATAAACATACTGTAACTCTTTTTGCTGGCTTAGGGTATAATACAGGGACAGGCAACATCGTGTTGAAATTACAGAAAGGAGAAACTGTTTATATGAAGCATCATAATAATACTGAGACCATATACAGTAGTGCTGGTGTTTATTGTGTATTTTCAGGTTTTCTAATATCTGAATAAAAGATTATTATACACTATATAGCTGTTTATTTAATTTAAGGTGCCATAAACAATCATCAAACCAGATAATTGCATTTTATAATCAAATGTATCAAGCTATGAAAGTGAGAAGTCATGTATTTGTGTGTTAGAGGTATCAATTTTGCCTCTTTCTACGATTTTTTTATTAGATGTTAGAACTGTTACGACAGTGTGGTATTTTAGAACTGTTCTGACAGTGTGGTATTTTAGAACTGTTCAGACAGTGTGGTATTTTAGAACTGTTCTGACAGTGTGGTATTTTAGAACTGTTATGACAGTGTGGTATTTTCTGTTTTTCTATTGGATTTTTAGAACTGGTACGACAGTGTGGTATTTTAGAACTGTTCTGCCAGTGTGGTATTTTAGAAATGTTATGACAGTGTGGTATTTTAGAACTGTTCTGACAGTGTGGTATTTTAGAACTGTTATGACAGTGTGGCATTTTCTGTTTTTCTATTAGATTTTAGAACTGTTACGACAGTGTGGTATTTTAGAACAGTTCTGAGTGTGGTATTTTAGAACTGTTACGACAGTGTGGTATTTTAGAACTGTTCTGACAGTGTGGTATTTTAGAACTGTTACGACAGTTTGATATTTTAGAACTGTTACGACAGTGTGGTATTCTAGAACTGTTGAGACAGTGTGGTATTTTAGAACTGTTACGACAGTGTGGTATTTTAGAACTGTTCCTACAGTGTGATATTTTAGAACTGTTCCTACAGTGTGATATTTTAGAACTGTTGCGACAGTGTGTTATTTTCTGTTTTTCATTTTATTAGTAGAATGTTTGCTCAAGTAATTCATCATGTAAATCAAGCTATTCAGTCTAAATGACTTACCCTCGTCTGAGTGTCAACCTATACCTGATTGATAAGGTGACAGGAAGAAATGTCAGTGTCATAGGATCCCATTAACAGTTTTAACACTGCCACATTTTGATGCCTGTCATAAAAGCCAGGACATGGATTTCCAACGTCTTTATTTGTGTTCAGTGTTTGTTTTGTTAATGTTGGTGGAATTGTTTATCATCACTGTTTAAACTTTCTTTTCATCAATTGCCTTCAAAGTCCAACACTACCAGGGAGCAATACTTGGAGATCAATTCATTATTTTTAGAACACGTCATATAACACATATTGTCTTTTTCATTTAAGTAATTAAACAGGAAGTAATCGTTAGAACAATTATTGGTCAACGCTAAAAAAATTGATAAATTAACCTTTATCTTAGATAGTTCACAGAACCTGGTAATGATTAGGGGGATAGAGTTAGGGTTATGGTGTTTATCACCACTTTCAACAATATTTCAGCTATATCATGGCTGTCAGCTTTATAGGTGGAGGAAACCGGAGTATCCAGAGAAAACCACATATCTGTAGCAAGTCACTGACAAACTTTATCACATAATGTTGTATTGAATATACCTCATCATGAGTGGAATTCAAACTCACTACTTTACTGGTGATTAGCACTGATTGCATAGGGTTTGTCAGTGACTTGCAGCATGTCAGTGGTTTTCTTCAGGTCACGTCCAGTTTTCTCCACCAATAAAATTGATCGCCACGATATAGCTGAAATATTGTTGAAAGTGACGTTAAATATCATAACCTTAACCATAACCCCCTGATTGCATAGGTAGCTGTAAATACAACTACCATAAGATCACAATCACGATGGCCTCATGATGATTAGGTAATACTCCTCGATATGAAAATGGCTTTAAAAGCTGTCAGACTGAATATTGTTTTTTTTTTTCTGTTGAAAGTGACGTTAAACACCATGCCCCCTAAACCTAACCCCTTATCATACAATCACGACCGCAATGACTTCCTGATGGCTTAAAGTTGTCAGACTTAATATTGTTATTTTTTAAGTAGTGATATAAGTCAATTTAATAACTCACAACACATGTACTTACAGTCAATTGAAACTGTCTCCATATTTCAGGGCACTCCTAAAACAAACACAACAATGATATTACAGTCAAACTTGTCCATGTGGTCACCTCTATTAAGCAGTCACCTGTATTTAAAAGTCACCTTTACTACTTGTCCTGTCATAGAACATTTCAAGAGTGTCTTCTATCATGGCCACAGGTACCAGAAACACTTTATTGGGTCCATGACTAAATAAAACTAAAGTTTATTTGTCCCATTTATTAGTACCCAATATCACACGACTGCAGGATAAACTGTGCTTCATTTACTGTTCAGACAGTGTGGTATTTTAGAACTGTTCAGACAGTGTGGTATTTTAGAACTGTTACGACAGTGTGGTATTTTAGAACTGTTCTGACAGTGTGGTATTTTAGAACTGTTCAGACAGTGTGGTATTTTAGAACTGTTCTGACAGTGTGGTATTTTAGAACTGTTCAGACAGTGTGGTATTTTAGAACTGTTCTGACAGTGTGGTATTTTAGAACTGTTCTGACAGTGTGGTATTTTAGAACTGTTCAGACAGTGTGGTATTTTAGAACTGTTCTGACAGTGTGGTATTTTAGAACTGTTCTGACAGTGTGGTATTTTAGAACTGTTACAACAGTGTGGTATTTTAGAACTGTTCTGACAGTGTGGTATTTTAGAACTGTTACGACAGTGTGGTATTTTAGAACTGTTCTGACAGTGTGGTATTTTAGAACTGTTCAGACAGTGTGGTATTTTAGAACTGTTACGACAGTGTGGTATTTTAGAACTGTTCTGACAGTGTGGTATTTTAGAACTGTTACGACAGTGTGGTATTTTAGAACTGTTCAGACAGTGTGGTATTTTAGAATTGTTCAGACAGTGTGGTATTTTAGAACTGTTCTGACAGTGTGGTATTTTAGAACTGTTCAGACAGTGTGGTATTTTAGAACTGTTCTGACAGTGTGGTATTTTAGAACTGTTCTGACAGTGTGGTATTTTAGAACTGTTACGACAGTGTGGTATTTTAGAACTGTTCTGACAGTGTGGTATTTTAGAACTGTTCAGACAGTGTGGTATTTTAGAACTGTTCTGACAGTGTGGTATTTTAGAACTGTTCAGACAGTGTGGTATTTTAGAACTGTTCTGACAGTGTGGTATTTTAGAACTGTTACGACAGTGTGGTATTTTAGAACTGTTCTGACAGTGTGGTATTTTAGAACTGTTCAGACAGTGTGGTATTTTAGAACTGTTCTGACAGTGTGGTATTTTAGAACTGTTCTGACAGTGTGGTATTTTAGAACTGTTCTGACAGTGTGGTATTTTAGAACTGTTCAGACAGTGTGGTATTTTAGAACTGTTCTGACAGTGTGGTATTTTAGAACTGTTCAGACAGTGTGGTATTTTAGAACTGTTCTGACAGTGTGGTATTTTAGAACTGTTCAGACAGTGTGGTATTTTAGAACTGTTCTGACAGTGTGGTATTTTAGAACTGTTCAGACAGTGTGGTATTTTAGAACTGTTCTGACAGTGTGGTATTTTAGAACTGTTATGACAGTGTGGTATTTTCTGTTTTTCTATTGGATTTTTAGAACTGGTACGACAGTGTGGTATTTTAGAACTGTTCTGCCAGTGTGGTATTTTAGAACTGTTCAGACAGTGTGGTATTTTAGAACTGTTCTGACAGTGTGGTATTTTAGAACTGTTATGACAGTGTGGCATTTTCTGTTTTTCTATTAGATTTTAGAACTGTTACGACAGTGTGGTATTTTAGAACAGTTCTGAGTGTGGTATTTTAGAACTGTTACGACAGTGTGGTATTTTAGAACTGTTCTGACAGTGTGGTATTTTAGAACTGTTACGACAGTTTGATATTTTAGAACTGTTACGACAGTGTGGTATTTTAGAACTGTTGAGACAGTGTGGTATTTTAGAACTGTTACGACAGTGTGGTATTTTAGAACTGTTCCTAGTGTGATATTTTAGAACTGTTCCTACAGTGTGATATTTTAGAACTGTTGCGACAGTGTGTTATTTTCTGTTTTTCATTTTATTAGTAGAATGTTTGCTCAAGTAATTCATCATGTAAATCAAGCTATTCAGTCTAAATGACTTACCCTCGTCTGAGTGTCAACCTATACCTGATTGATAAGGTGACAGGAAGAAATGTCAGTGTCATAGGATCCCATTAACAGTTTTAACACTGCCACATTTTGATGCCTGTCATAAAAGCCAGGACATGGATTTCCAACGTCTTTATTTGTGTTCAGTGTTTGTTTTGTTAATGTTGGTGGAATTGTTTATCATCACTGTTTAAACTTTCTTTTCATCAATTGCCTTCAAAGTCCAACACTACCAGGGAGCAATACTTGGAGATCAATTCATTATTTTTAGAACACGTCATATAACACATATTGTCTTTTTCATTTAAGTAATTAAACAGGAAGTAATCGTTAGAACAATTATTGGTCAACGCTAAAAAAATTGATAAATTAACCTTTATCTTAGATAGTTCACAGTACCTGGTAATGATTAGGGGGATAGAGTTAGGGTTATGGTGTTTATCACCACTTTCAACAATATTTCAGCTATATCATGGCTGTCAGCTTTATAGGTGGAGGAAACCGGAGTATCCAGAGAAAACCACATATCTGTAGCAAGTCACTGACAAACTTTATCACATAATGTTGTATTGAATATACCTCATCATGAGTGGAATTCAAACTCACTACTTTACTGGTGATTAGCACTGATTGCATAGGGTTTGTCAGTGACTTGCAGCATGTCAGTGGTTTTCTTCAGGTCACGTCCAGTTTTCTCCACCAATAAAATTGATCGCCACGATATAGCTGAAATATTGTTGAAAGTGACGTTAAATATCATAACCTTAACCATAACCCCCTGATTGCATAGGTAGCTGTAAATACAACTACCATAAGATCACAATCACGATGGCCTCATGATGATTAGGTAATACTCCTCGATATGAAAATGGCTTTAAAAGCTGTCAGACTGAATATTGTTATTTTTTTCCTGTTGAAAGTGACGTTAAACACCATGCCCCCTAAACCTAACCCCTTATCATACAATCACGACCGCAATGACCTCCTGATGGCTTAAAGTTGTCAGACTTAATATTGTTATTTTTTAAGTAGTGATATAAATCAATTTAATAACTCACAACACATGTACTTACAGTCATTTGAAACTGTCTCCATATTTCAGGGCACTCCTAAAACAAACACAACAATGATATTACAGTCAAACTTGTCCATGTGGTCACCTCTATTAAGCAGTCACCTGTATTTAAAAGTCACCTTTACTACTTGTCCTGTCTTAGAACATTTCAAGAGTGTCTTCTATCATGGCCACAGGTACCAGAAACACTTTATTGGGTCCTTGACTATATAAAACTAAAGTTTATTTGTCCCATTTATTAGTACCCAATATCACACGACTGCAGGATAAACTGTGCTTCATTTATTGATTCCTAAACTTCAATGTATTGATCAATACAACTATAGCAAACTTATTGTAATCTAAATTGGACAACATCTTAAAAGTTTTGTACATACATGTATAACAAAATGTTGGTACAGACAAGAAAAACATTCTTGTGATACAACATTATGTGATAGAGTTTGTTAATGACTTGTTAGTGTTTGTTTAAAAGTGACTTGTGATAGGTCTGAGGTTTTCTCTGGTTTCCTTCATCAATAAAACTGACCGACAAGATATAACTGAAATGTTGTTTTAGAATTTAATTGAATCACTTTCCTTTTTCTTTTTTAAAACTTACATAAGATGTGTGTCCTAACATCTAACATCTATGGCAGTTTATATACCGTGATCTTCTGGGACCAGTACAATCAGATGCCACTTGACCTGGTTTATTACAGTTGTAACATATCGGGTTACAACATTTATTACCGCTGTGGCCACTTTCTCCACATAGATAACATACAACCAATTTCTGTAATGATAAAAGAAGATGATGTCATAATGGTGATGTTGACAGTATAACATGAAACACCAGATGATGAATTGAACTAGAGGCTCAGTGGGCTGAGCCGGTGTCGCTCACCTTTCATTCTGCTTTGAGGAAACTTAATACAGAATCTTCCATACATGTAGATGCTTCCTACTAAGTTTCGGTTCATATGGCTAAGCAGTTTCAAAGGAGAAGATTTTTAAGAAATCGACCAATCAAAAACAAGAATTGCAAGTGGTCGCCGTGTTTGCTAACCGATCAGTACGAAATGAGTAATCTTCATAGAGGACATTCCATAGATGATTCCTACCAAGTTTCGGTGGTAGCCATGTTTGTTAACCGATGGGGACGAAATGAGCAATCTTAACAGGACATTCCATAGATGATTCCTACCAAGTTTCGGTGGTAGCCATGTTTGTTAACGATCGGGACAAAATGAGCAATCTTCAGAGGACATTCTATGGATGCTTCCTACCAAGTTTCGGTTCATTTGGCCAAGCAGTTTCAGAGGAGAAGATTTTTAAAAATCTGCCAATCAGAAACAAGAATTGCCTGTGGCAGCCATATTTGGTAATGGATCATAACAAAATAAAATATGCACTCTTTACAGAGGACCTTCCATAGATGCTTCCTACCAAGTTTAAGTTCATTTGGCTGAGTGTTTTCAGAGGAGAAGATTAAAATGTGAAAAGTAAATGGATGACGGACGACGGACACCAAGTAATGGCAAAAACTCATATTTCCTTTGGCAAGGTTTGCTAAAAAGAATATTAAAATGTGAATACCTACTTGTAATGTATAGAATAAACATGTTACACTATATCAGCATTAGTTAATTTTTAAGGGAGATCATGGCAAGAGTTATCTTTCTTTTAACAGAAGAGAAGATTTTTTAGAAATCACCCAATCAGAAACAAGAATTGCCTGTGGCGGCCATGTTTGTTAACCGATCGGGACAAAATGAGCAATCTTTATAGAGGATCTTCCATAGATGCTTCCTACCAAGTTTCGGCTCATTTGGCCAAGCGGTTTCAGAGAATATTTTTAAAATCGGCCAATCAGAAACAAGAATTGCTTGTGGCGGCCATGTTTGTTAATGGATCAGGACGAAATGAGCAATCTTTATAGAGGACCTTCCATAGATGCTTCCTACAAAGTTTCAGTTCATTTGGCTGAGGGGTTTCAGAGAAGATTAAAATGTGAAAAGTTAACGGACAATGGATGCCAAGTTGATGGCAAAAGCTCACGTTGCATTTGGCAAGGTGAGCTAAGAAAACATTATATTCCAGAAATTTATATTGACCATTGAGTGGTTACCATGGCGATCAGGTTGTTTATGTGTACCAACATTACTATTAAATACACTCTGTAACTTCATCACAATACTATGTTGCTTTCCTTTCTTTTCTTCTTATTTGTTTGAAAATTTACGTCAGTCAATATTTTCAAGATCGCATCCTTGGTGTAATGGATGGCGTTCTCACCTGGAATGTCGTAAATTGTGGGTACAATCCCAGGTCGGATCAAACTATAAAATTGGTATTAGCTCCTTCTTCGCTAATATAAACATACAGAATAAAGGAGTAGAGACAAAGGACTGGTTGGTTTGAAGTCAGTATAATATGTTCCAGTGGAGGGACATGTCTACCCTTTGACTGTTGTTTCAGTGAGCTAGCACTATAAAATTCCAGCTAAGTGTGTTGGTCTAGTAGAAAGCAAAAATCATCACCATAATTTTATCAAAAATCCTCTTATCAGGCCATATTTCAGATTCACTGAGATCATAAAATACTATTAATTTGTTCCCACCAAAGGCCACCCCTCTCATTGTAGAAAGAGTGGCCATATAAGAGGGGGACAACTCTTGATACAAAATGTATTACTGGTACCTTTGGTTTATGACAAACTTTAGATAAATGTCCCACTTCATTACAGTTATGACACCTGACTGGCATTGGCTTGTAGTATCTTCATGGCTTCTTGTTTCTTTCTATCAAAGGGTTACCAATGAATCTGTCTCGGTCAAGAATACACCATTTGTCTACAATAGAAAAAACTTATATCTATAGTACAGTGAATTGTGTCTATCTAACAATGGACCACCATGGAATATGTCCTGATCAAGAATGCATCACTTCCATTAAATAAAAAAATCTTAGATTGGTAAAAAACAACATCATAAAACGTGAGATGTCAGAAAAAAGTGGGGAGCAATTAATTAAAGATCTCTCTCAAATTACATCATCTTAATATGGAAATATAGAAAAACTTTAAGAATTTGTCATATAAGAGGGGGACAACAAATAACAGTCCGACATTCAAAATAGTGCTATTTATCAGAGATTTTGCTACGTCTCGTCACAACATTTATTCAAATGTTTCATTCCTCATCTTTTGTGCACGATTGTTTAAAGAATTAATTTTTCTATGTTTATTTTTCAATAATTTTCAACCATATCGAGAAAACCAATATATCTAGTGCTGGTGTAACTGCCTTGCTTGAAGATAAAAACAGATTTAATTGTTATTTTTATTTTTTTAACAAATAACAGTCCGACATTCAAAATAGTGCTATTTATCAGAGATTTTGCTACGTCTCGTCACAACATTTATTCAAATGTTTCATTCCTCAACCACTATCACTGTCTGAATACAGAACAATTGCTCGATGTCTTTTGTGCACGATATTTTTAGCCTGAAGTATAATTGTTCATGGTACAGTTCCCTGCAGTATAAACAAATGCATCAAATGTCAGTTTGAAGTATTTCTCTATGGGATTTTGTATATTAACAAAAGACTTTCAATGTGTTTTCCCACATTCCAAGTATAAAGTATAACATGTATCATATACAAGGTTTTGTATCTAATGGTTAAAATCCTGTATTTCCATAAAATACATATTCAATGTTAGCTAAATAACATTATCCCATCCATATCATGTTTATCTTTAAAGGTTTAGGTGGATTCAGATAGGGAGATTTACAACATTTTCAACATAGGGTTCTGTGGTAAACTATCTTACAGCAGTGGACATCTTGGAAAATAAAACTGTTTTACAATGTGTGGTGATTTAATCTAATCAGAAAAAAATATTCTCAATAATAACTGTTCAGTGGTCAATTAATTTCAGCTACAGCATTCCTGGTACCAGGGATAACGGTGTAGATAATTGAATGCATTGGACCACTAGACCATAGCATACCTTTAAAATATGAATGGAAGAGAGTGATTGTTGTTTAATGCCAAATGAGTAAGTTTTCAGCGAAATCATGGAAAAAACAAGTTGCATTTGATGACATGATGATGTCCGCTATATTCTAGACCAACACGCTTGATTGGAATATTATTTTGAAGCTTGTAGATAGACATGTTGCTCAACTCATTATCCTGATTTCGAGCCAACCAGTCTTTGTTCTTACTCCTTAATGCTATGTGATTAGTGGAGAAGTAACATATACCAATGTCATAATCTTTGGTTTGACCGACTGGGGCTCAAACCCATGATATCCTGCACTCAAGGTGAACATGTCAACCATTACATCACCAATGTGGTTCACAATATAAATAAGAGAGATAGTAATACTTATTAGGTAATTTAAATAAACAAGGATGTTTTACATAATAACATAGGAAGAGAGATACATACTTATTAGGTAATTTAAATAAACAAGGATGTTTTACATAATAAGATAGGAAGAGAGATACATACTTATTAGGTAATTTAAATAAACAAGGATGTTTTACATAATAAGATAGGAAGAGAGATACATACTTATTAGGTAATTTAAATAAACAAGGATGTTTTACATAATAAGATAGGAAGAGAGATACATACTTATTAGGTAATTTAAATAAACAAGGATGTTTTACATAATAAGATAGGAAGAGAGATACATACTTATTAGGTAATTTAAATAAACAAGGATGTTTTACATAATAAGATAGGAAGAGAGATACATACTTATTAGGTAATTTAAATAAACAAGGATGTTTTACATAATAAGATAAGAAGAGAGATACATACTTATTAGATAATTTAAATAAACAAGGATGTTTTACATAATCAGATAGGAAGAGAGATACATACTTATTAGGTAATTTAAATAAACAAGGATGTTTTACATAATAAGATAGGAAGAGAGATACATACTTATTAGGTAATTTAAATAAACAAGGATGTTTTACATAATAAGATAGGAAGAGAGATACATACTTATTAGGTAATTTAAATAAACAAGGATGTTTTACATAATAAGATAGGAAGAGAGATACATACTTATTGGGTAATTTAAATAAACAAGGATGTTTTACATAATAAGATAGGAAGAGAGATACATACTTATTAGGTAATTTAAATAAACAAGGATGTTTTATATAATAAGATAGGAAGAGAGATACATACTTATTAGATAATTTAAATAAACTAGGATGTTTTACATAATAAGATAGGAAGAGAGATACATACTTATTAGATAATTTAAATAAACTAGGATGTTTTACATAATAAGATAGGAAGAGAGATACATACTTATTAGGTAATTTAAATAAACAAGGATGTTTTACATAATAAGATAGGAAGTGAGATACATACTTATTAGGTAATATAAATAAACAAGGATGTTTTACATAATAAGATAGGAAGAGAGATACATACTTATTAGGTAATTGAAATAAACAAGGATGTTTTACATAAATAAGATAGGAAGAGAGATACATAATTATTAGGTAATTTAAATAAACAAGGATGTTTTACATAATAAGATAGGAAGAGAGATACATACTTATTAGGTAATTTAAATAAACAAGGATGTTTTACATAATAAGATAGGAAGTGAGATACATACTTATTAGGTAATTTAAATAAACAAGGATGTATTATATAATAAGATAGGAAGAGAGATACATACTTATTAGGTAATTTAAATAAACAGGGTTGTTTTATATAATAAGATAGGAAGAGAGATACATACTTATTAGGTAATTTAAATAAACAATGATGTTTTACATAATAAGATAGGAAGAGAGATACATACTTATTAGGTCATTTAAATAAACAAGGATGTTTTACATAATAAGATAGGAAGAGAGATACATACTTATTAGGTAATTTAAATAAACAAGGATGTTTTACATAATAAGATAGGAAGAGAGATACATACTTATTAGGTAATTTAAATAAACAAGGATGTTTTACATAATAAGATAGGAAGAGAGATACATACTTATTAGGTAATTTAAATAAACAAGGATGTATTATATAATAAGATAGGAAGAGAGATACATACTTATTAGGTAATTTAAATAAACAGGGATGTTTTACATAATAAGATAGGAAGAGAGGTACATACTTATTAGGTAATTTAAATAAACAAGGATGTTTTACATAATAAGATAGGAAGAGAGATACATACTTATTAGGTAATTTAAATAAACAAGGATGTTTTACATAATAAGATAGGAAGAGAGATACATACTTATTAGGTAATTTAAATAAACAAGGATGTCTTACATAATAAGATAGGAAGAGAGATACATACTTATTAGGTAATTTAAATAAACAAGGATGTTTTACATAATAAGATAGGAAGAGAGATACATACTTATTAGGTAATTTAAATAAACAAGGATGTTTTACATAATAAGATAGGAAGAGAGATACATACTTATTAGGTAATTTAAATAAACAAGGATGTTTTACATAATAAGATAGGAAGAGAGATACATACTTATTAGATAATTTAAATAAACAAGGATGTCTTACATAATAAGATAGGAAGAGAGATACATACTTATTAGGTAATTTAAATAAACAAGGATGTTTTACATAATAAGATAGGAAGAGAGATACATACTTATTATGTAATTTAAATAAACAAGGATGTTTTATATAATAAGATAGGAAGAGAGATACATACTTATTAGGTAATTTAAATAAACAAGGATGTTTTACATAATAAGACAGGAAGAGAGATACATACTTATTAGGTAATTTAAATAAACAAGGATGTTTTACATAATAAGATAGGAAGAGAGATACATACTTATTAGGTAATTTAAATAAACAAGGATGTTTTACATAATAAGATAGGAAGAGAGATACATACTTATTAGGTAATTTAAATAAACAAGGATGTTTTACATAATAAGATAGGAAGAGAGATACATACTTATTAGGTAATTTAAATAAACAAGGATGTTTTACATAATAAGATAGGAAGTGAGATACATACTTATTAGGTAATTTAAATAAACAAGGATGTCTTACATAATAAGATAGGAAGAGAGATACATACTTATTAGGTAATTTAAATAAACAAGGATGTTTTACATAATAAGATAGGAAGAGAGATACATACTTATTAGGTAATTTAAATAAACAAGGATGTTTTACATAATAAGATAGGAAGAGAGATACATACTTATTAGATAATTTAAATAAACAAGGATGTCTTACATAATAAGCTAGGAAGAGAGATACATACTTATTAGGTAATTTAAATAAACAAGGATGTTTTATATAATAAGATAGGAAGAGAGATACATACTTATTAGGTAATTTAAATAAACAAGGATGTTTTACATAATAAGATAGGAAGAGAGATACATACTTATTAGGTAATTTAAATAAACAAGGATGTTTTATATAATAAGATAGGAAGAGAGATACATACTTATTAGGTAATTTAAATAAACAAGGATGTTTTATATAATAAGATAGGAAGAGAGATACATACTTATTAGGTAATATAAATAAACAAGGATGTTTTACATAATAAGATAAGAAGAGAGATACATACTTATTAGGTAATTTAAATAAACAAGGATGTTTTATATAATAAGATAGGAAGAGAGATACATACTTATTAGGTAATTTAAATAAACAAGGATGTCTTACATAATAAGATAGGAAGAGAGATACATACTTATTAGGTAATTTAAATAAACAAGGATGTTTTATATAATAAGATAGGAAGAGAGATACATACTTATTAGGTAATTTAAATAAACAAGGATGTTTTACATAATAAGATAGGAAGAGAGATACATACTTATTAGGTAATTTAAATAAACAAGGATGTTTTATATAATAAGATAGGAAGAGAGATACATACTTATTAGGTAATTTAAATAAACAAGGATGTTTTATATAATAAGATAGGAAGAGAGATACATACTTATTAGGTAATATAAATAAACAAGGATGTTTTACATAATAAGATAAGAAGAGAGATACATACTTATTAGGTAATTTAAATAAACAAGGATGTTTTATATAATAAGATAGGAAGAGAGATACATACTTATTAGGTAATTTAAATAAACTAGGATGTTTTATATAATAAGATAGGAAGAGAGATACATACTTATTAGGTAATTTAAATAAACAAGGATGTTTTATATAATAAGATAGGAAGAGAGATACATACTTATTAGGTAATTTAAATAAACAAGGATGTTTTATATAATAAGATAGGAAGAGAGATACATACTTATTAGGTAATTTAAATAAACAAGGATGTTTTACATAATAAGATAGGAAGAGAGATACATACTTATTAGGTAATTTAAATAAACTAGGATGTTTTACATAATAAGATAGGAAGAGAGATACATACTTATTAGGTAATTTAAATAAACAAAGATGTTTTATATAATAAGATAGGAAGAGAGATACATACTTATTAGGTAATTTAAATAAACTAGGATGTTTTATATAATAAGATAGGAAGAGAGATACATACTTATTAGGTAATTTAAATAAACAAGGATGTTTTACATAATAAGATAGGAAGAGAGATACATACTTATTAGGTAATTTAAATAAACAAGGATGTTTTACATAATAAGATAAGAAGAGAGATACATACTTATTAGGTAATTTAAATAAACAAGGATGTTTTATATAATAAGATAGGAAGAGAGATAGATACTTATTAGGTAATTTAAATAAACAAGGATGTTTTACATAATAAGATAGGAAGAGAGATACATACTTATTAGGTAATTTAAAGAAACAAGGATGTTTTACATAATAAGATAGGAAGAGAGATACATACTTATTAGGTAATTTAATTAAACAAGGATGTTTTACATAATAAGATAGGAAGAGAGATACATACTTATTAGGTAATTTAAATAAACAAGGATGTTTTACATAATAAGATAGGAAGAGAGATACATACTTATTAGGTAATTTAAATAAACAAGGATGTTTTACATAAATAAGGTTTTATTACAGAGATTGTGTCTATTATAACCACTAATGTCAATTGTTAAATTGTCCATTGTGTACTTTAAATCCTTTACTACTATTGGATGGTGATTTATTAAATTTCTTCTTGTCTTTCTTGGATTTGTCTGTAAATAAATGACGTAGAAACATCATACAATGTAATAAAACAAGGGTAAAAAAAGTTTTATTACTGACGATAAAACAATATCCCTTACTAGGGCATTTCACATATTTTTTTTGAGTGAGTGATTGTTGTTTAACACCAACTTAGCAAATTTCAGCTATATCATGGAACAACTCAGCAATTTTCCAGCAATATCATGGCAAGAACATGTTAATTTTCAATGAGATGATGATGAGGTTTGCTTTGTATTAGACCAACACACTTAGTTGGATTTTTATAGTGCTAGCTCACTGAAACAACAGTACCCAGATAGATATGTCGTCCCACTCGGACGCATTATTCTGATACCGAGCCAACCAGTCTTTGCTCAATCTCCTTAATGCTGCATGCTTAGTGGAGAAGCAACTAATACCAATTTCATAATCTTTGATTGTCAAACCGATCAGGGTTCGAAACCACAATCAACTGCACTCGAGGCGAGCATGCTAACCATTACACCACCGATGCGGTTGTATTTCGTTTGAAATAAACTATGTAATTACCACCACAACATAACTGAAATATTGTTGAAAGCGTCATTAAACACCATAACCCTCCCTTCCCTAAATTTTGAATTAAATATTTCTACCTATTCTGGCAGTGAATCCCCTGTGAGTTCACTGAGCTTAAGTTAGTTAAAACTAGAACTGTGACCTCACTGAGTGATACCCCCCGCTTGCAATACTGTGATGTTCAAACTTTGGAATACAGGTATATTAGCAAGTTACCTATGAAAAATGAATGGATATGGAGTTATGTCAAGGAGACAACATCCCATCCCCAAAATAAACTAACCAAGAACATACATCTAGGGGTCGCCACAAGGTCTTCAACAAAGTGGGATTGTATAAAACCAATACGGTTTCATCAGTATACATGAGGATTACAACATTTCCTAACTTTTTTACAAGAGAATATAGGTCACATCAAATGTTATTAATTCAAAATTAGCTTACATCACCTTCCAAATTTTTGAGAGGAACCATATTCCTTCATGCACATCTGCAGGTAGTGTAATACAACTGTGTAAAGTTTCATAAAAATTCAATAAGCAGTTTAGTAGGAGTTGCACTTACAAGGTACATGCCCTCCTTCTTTTCATGAAAGTACAAGTTGAATTATCTCCCCTTCCAAATATTGGATTTCTTCATGCACATCTGCAGGTAGTGTACTACAACTGTGCAAAGTTTCACAAAAATCCAATAAGCCGTTTAGGAGGAGTTGTGCTTACAAGGTACACGACCCTCCTTTTCGTGAAAGTATAAGTTGAATTATCTTCCCTTCTAAATTTTTGAGAGGAACCATATTCCTTCATGCACATCTGCAGGTAGTGTAATACAACTGTGTAAAGTTTCATAAAAATTCAATAAGCAGTTTAGTAGGAGTTGCGCTTACAAGGTACATGCCCTCCTTCTTTTCGTGAAAGTACAAGTTGAATTATCTCCCCTTCCAAATATTGGATTTCTTCATGCACATCTGCAGGTAGTGTACTACAACTGTGCAAAGTTTCACAAAACTCCAATAAGCCGCTTAGGAGGAGTTGCGCTTACAAGGTACACGACCCCCCTTTTCTTGAAAGTATAAGTTGAATTATCTCCCCTTCTAAATTTTAGACAGCAACGGTATTCCTTCATGCACATCTGCAGGTTGTGTACTACAACTGTGTAAAGTTTCATAAAAATTCAATAAGCAGTTTAGTAGGAGTTGCACTTACAAGGTACATGCCGCTCCCTTTTCGTGAAAGTATAAGTTGAATTATCTCCCCTTTTAAATTTTGCCAGCAACCATATTTCTTCATGCACATCTGCAGGTAGTGTACTACAAACGTGTAAAGTTTCATAAAAATCCAATATGCCGTTTAGGAGGAGTTGCACTTACAAGGTACATGGATGGACGGACGGACAGGGTGATTCCTATATACCCTCCCAAACTTTGTTTGCGGGGGGTATAAATACTAAAAGATACCTGCATGATGTAAAATTTAAAAGATTTTGTAGTTTATATCAATAAAACATTTTTGAATATAGACACACACAGTGAAAGCATAACAAATGTGCACTGAATGAATTTCTTTTTAAAGAATCAAAACAGCTTCATTTCAAACTTGATCACATTGTTTAGATTTATTATTTCTTTGTTGTACAGGGTCAAGTGTTTAATATTATGTTGTTTAGCGCCACTTTCAACAATGTTTCAGCTATATCGTTGTTGTAGAGGTTTTATTGAATAAGATATATTCTAAGATCAATCAGACTGTAATATAATAGTCCCCCTTTTATAAGATCACTCCAACCAAATATTTCAGATTCACTGGGATGGTAAAATACTACAAAATTGACCTCCAAGAGAGGCCACCCCTCTTATAAGACCACTCCAACCAAATATTTCAGATTCACTGGGATGGTAAAATACTACAAAATTGACCTCCAAGAGAGGCCACCCCTCTTATAAGACCACTCCAACCAAATATTTCAGATTCACTGGGATGGTAAAATACTACAAAATTGACCTCCAAGAGAGGCCACCCCTCTTATAAGACCACTCCAACCAAATATTTCAGATTCACTGGGATGGTAAAATACTACAAAATTGACCTCCAAGAGAGGCCACCCCTCTTATAAGACCACTCCAACCAAATATTTCAGATTCACTGGGATGGTAAAATACTATAAAATTGACCTCCAAGAGAGGCCACCCCTCTTATAAGACCACTCCAACCAAATATTTCAGATTCACTGGGATGGTAAAATACTACAAAATTGACCTCCAAGAGAGGCCACCCCTCTTATAACACCACTCCAACCAAATATTTCAGATTCACTGGGATGGTAAAATACTACAAAATTGACCTCCAAGAGAGGCCACCCCTCTTATAAGACCACTCCAACCAAATATTTCAGATTCACTGGGATGGTAAAATACTACAAAATTGACCTCCAAGAGAGCCCAACCCTCTAATAAGATCACTCCAACCAAATATTTCAGATTCACTGGGATGGTAAAATACTACAAAATTGACCTCCAAGAGAGTCCAACCCTCTTATAAGACCACTCCAACCAAATATTTCAGATTCACTGTGATGGTAAAATACTACAAAATTGACCTCCAAGAGAGGCCACCCTTCTTATAAGACCACAACAACCAAAGATTTCAGATTCACTGGGATGGTAAAATACTACAAAATTGACCTCCAAGAGAGGCCACCCCTCTTATAAGACCACTCCAACCAAAGATTTCTGATTCACTGGGATGGTAAAATACTACAAAATTGACCTCCAAGAGAGGCCACCCCTCTTATAAGACCACTCCAACAAAATATTTCAGATGCACTGGGATGGTAAAATACTACAAAATTGTCCCCCTTAATAGAGGCCACCCCTCTTTTAAGACCACTCCAACCAAATATTTCAGATTCACTGGGATGGTAAAATACTACAAAATTGACCTCCAAGAGAGGCCACCCCTCTTATAAGACCACTCCAATCAAATATTTCAGATTCACTGGGATGGTAAAATACTACAAATTTGACCTCCAAGAGAGGCCACCCCTCTTATAAGACCACTCCAACCAAATATTTCAGATTTACTGGGATGGTAAAATACTACAAAATTGACCTCCAAGAGAGGCCACCCCTCTTATAAGACCACTCCAACCAAATATTTCAGATTCACTGGGATGGTAAAATACTACAAAATTTATCTCCAAGAGAGTCCAACCCTCTAATAAGACCACTCCAACCAAATATTTCAGATTCACTAGGATGGTAAAATACTACAAAATTGACCTCCAAGAGAGGCCACCCCTCTTATAAGACCACTCCAACCTAATATAGCAGATTCACTGGGATGGTAAAATACTACAAAATTGACCTCCAAGAGAGGCCACCCCTCTTATAAGACCACTCCAACAAAATATTTCAGATGCACTGGGATGGTAAAATACTACAAAATTGTCCCCCTTAATAGAGGCCACCCCTCTTATAAGACCACTCCAACCTAATATTTCAGATTCACTGGGATGGTAAAATACTACAAAATTGACCTCCAAGAAAGGCCACCCCTCTTATAAGACCCCTCCAACCAAATATTTCAGATTCACTGGGATGGTAAAATACTACAAAATTGACCTCCAAGAGAGGCCACCCCTCTTATAAGACCACTCCAACCAAATATTTCAGATTCACTGGGATGGTAAAATACTACAAAATTGACCTCCAAGAGAGGCCACCCCTCTTATAAGACCACTCCAACCTAATATTTCAGATTCACTGGGATGGTAAAATACTACAAAATTGACCTCCAAGAGAGGCCACCCCTCTTATAAGACCACTCCAACAAAATATTTCAGATGCACTGGGATGGTAAAATACTACAAAATTGTCCCTCTTAATAGAGGCCACCCCTCTTATAAGACCACTCCAACCAAATATTTCAGATTCACTGGGATGGTAAAATACTACAAAATTGACCTCCAAGAGAGGCCACCCCTCTTATAAGATCACTCCAACAAAATATTTCAGATTCACTGGGATGGTAAAATACTACAAAATTGACCCCCAAGAGAGGCCACCCCTCTTATAAGACCACTCCAACCAAATATTTCAGATTCACTGGGATGGTAAAATACTACAAAATTGACCTCCAAGAGAGACCACCCCTCTTATAAGACCACTCCAACAAAATATTTCAGATGCACTGGGATGGTAAAATACTACAAAATTGTCCCCCTTAATAGAGGCCACCCCTCTTATAAGACCACTCCAACCAAATATTTCAGATTCACTGGGATGGTAAAATACTACAAAATTGACCTCCAAGAGAGGCCACCCCTCTTATAAGACCACTCCAACCAAATATTTCAGATTCACTGGGATGGTAAAATACTACAAAATTGACCTCCAAGAGAGGCCCACCCCTCTTATAAGATCACTCCAACCAAATATTTCAGATTCACTGGGACGGTAAAATACTACAAAATTGACCTCCAAGAGAGTCCAACCCTCTTATAAGACCACTCCAACCAAATATTTCAGATTCACTGTGATGGTAAAATACTACAAAATTGACCTCCAAGAGAGGCCACCCTTCTTATAAGACCACAACAACCAAAGATTTCAGATTCACTGGGATGGTAAAATACTACAAAATTGACCTCCAAGAGAGACCACCCCTCTTATAAGACCACTCCAACCAAAGATTTCTGATTCACTGGGATGGTAAAATACTACAAAATTGACCTCCAAGAGAGGCCACCCCTCTTATAAGACCACTCCAACAAAATATTTCAGATGCACTGGGATGGTAAAATACTACAAAATTGTCCCCCTTAATAGAGGCCACCCCTCTTTTAAGACCACTCCAACCAAATATTTCAGATTCACTGGGATGGTAAAATACTACAAAATTGACCTCCAAGAGAGGCCACCCCTCTTATAAGACCACTCCAATCAAATATTTCAGATTCACTGGGATGGTAAAATACTACAAATTTGACCTCCAAGAGAGGCCACCCCTCTTATAAGACCACTCTAACCAAATATTTCAGATTTACTGGGATGGTAAAATACTACAAAATTGACCTCCAAGAGAGGCCACCCCTCTTATAAGACCACTCCAACCAAATATTTCAGATTCACTGGGATGGTAAAATACTACAAAATTTATCTCCAAGAGAGTCCAACCCTCTAATAAGACCACTCCAACCAAATATTTCAGATTCACTGGGATGGTAAAATACTACAAAATTGACCTCCAAGAGAGGCCACCCCTCTTATAAGACCACTCCAACCTAATATTGCAGATTCACTGGGATGGTAAAATACTACAAAATTGACCTCCAAGAGAGGCCACCCCTCTTATAAGACCACTCCAACAAAATATTTCAGATGCACTGGGATGGTAAAATACTACAAAATTGTCCCCCTTAATAGAGGCCACCCCTCTTATAAGACCACTCCAACCAAATATTTCAGATTCACTGGGATGGTAAAATACTACAAAATTGACCTCCAAGAGAGGCCACCCCTCTTATAAGACCACTCCAACCAAATATTTCAGATTCACTGGGATGGTAAAATACTACAAAATTGACCTCCAAGAGAGGCCACCCCTCTTATAAGACCACTCCAACCAAATATTTCAGATTCACTGGGATGGTAAAATACTACAAAATTGACCTCCAAGAGAGGCCACCCCTCTTATAAGACCACTCCAACCAAATATTTCAGATTCACTGGGATGGTAAAATACTACAAAATTGACCTCCAAGAGAGGCCACCCCTCTTATAAGACCACTCCAACCAAATATTTCAGATTCACTGGGATGGTAAAATACTACAAAATTGACCTCCAAGAGAGTCCAACCCTCTAATAAGATCACTCCAACCAAATATTTCAGATTCACTGGGATGGTAAAATACTACAAAATTGACCTCCAAGAGAGGCCACCCCTCTTATAAGACTACTCCAACCAAATATTTCAGATTCACTGGGATGGTAAAATACTACAAAATTGACCTCCAAGAGAGTCCAACCCTCTAATAAGACCACTCCAACCAAATATTTCAGATTCACTGGGATGGTAAAATACTACAAAATTGACCTCCAAGAGAGGCCACCCCTCTTATAAGACCACTCCAACCAAATATTTCAGATTCACTGGGATGGTAAAATACTACAAAATTGACCTCCAAGAGAGGCCACCCCTCTTATAAGACCACTCCAACCAAATATTTCAGATTCACTGGGATGGTAAAATACTACAAAATTGACCTCCAAGAGAGTCCAACCCTCTAATAAGATCACTCCAACCAAATATTTCAGATTCACTGGGATGGTAAAATACTACAAAATTGACCTCCAAGAGAGGCCACCCCTCTTATAAGACTACTCCAACCAAATATTTCAGATTCACTGGGATGGTAAAATACTACAAAATTGACCTCCAAGAGAGTCCAACCCTCTAATAAGACCACTCCAACCAAATATTTCAGATTCACTGGGATGGTAAAATACTACAAAATTGACCTCCAAGAGAGGCCACCCCTCTTATAAGACCACTCCAACCTAATATTGCAGATTCACTGGGATGGTAAAATACTACAAAATTGACCTCCAAGAGAGGCCACCCCTCTTATAAGACCACTCCAACAAAATATTTCAGATGCACTGGGATGGTAAAATACTACAAAATTGTCCCCCTTAATAGAGGCCACCCCTCTTATAAGACCACTCCAACCTAATATTTCAGATTCACTGGGATGGTAAAATACTACAAAATTGACCTCCAAGAAAGGCCACCCCTCTTATAAGACCACTCCAACCAAATATTTCAGATTCACTGGGATGGTAAAATACTACAAAATTGACCTCCAAGAGAGGCCACCCCTCTTATAAGACCACTCCAACCAAATATTTCAGATTCACTGGGATGGTAAAATACTACAAAATTGACCTCCAAGAGAGGCCACCCCTCTTATAAGACCACTCCAACCTAATATTTCAGATTCACTGGGATGGTAAAATACTACAAAATTGACCTCCAAGAGAGGCCACCCCTCTTATAAGACCACTCCAACAAAATATTTCAGATGCACTGGGATGGTAAAATACTACAAAATTGTCCCTCTTAATAGAGGCCACCCCTCTTATAAGACCACTCCAACCAAATATTTCAGATTCACTGGGATGGTAAAATACTACAAAATTGACCTCCAAGAGAGGCCACCCCTCTTATAAGATCACTCCAACAAAATATTTCAGATTCACTGGGATGGTAAAATACTACAAAATTGACCCCCAAGAGAGGCCACCCCTCTTATAAGACCACTCCAACCAAATATTTCAGATTCACTGGGATGGTAAAATACTACAAAATTGACCTCCAAGAGAGACCACCCCTCTTATAAGACCACTCCAACAAAATATTTCAGATGCACTGGGATGGTAAAATACTACAAAATTGTCCCCCTTAATAGAGGCCACCCCTCTTATAAGACCACTCCAACCAAATATTTCAGATTCACTGGGATGGTAAAATACTACAAAATTGACCTCCAAGAGAGGCCACCCCTCTTATAAGACCACTCCAACCAAATATTTCAGATTCACTGGGATGGTAAAATACTACAAAATTGACCTCCAAGAGAGGCCCACCCCTCTTATAAGATCACTCCAACCAAATATTTCAGATTCACTGGGACGGTAAAATACTACAAAATTGACCTCCAAGAGAGTCCAACCCTCTTATAAGACCACTCCAACCAAATATTTCAGATTCACTGTGATGGTAAAATACTACAAAATTGACCTCCAAGAGAGGCCACCCTTCTTATAAGACCACAACAACCAAAGATTTCAGATTCACTGGGATGGTAAAATACTACAAAATTGACCTCCAAGAGAGACCACCCCTCTTATAAGACCACTCCAACCAAAGATTTCTGATTCACTGGGATGGTAAAATACTACAAAATTGACCTCCAAGAGAGGCCACCCCTCTTATAAGACCACTCCAACAAAATATTTCAGATGCACTGGGATGGTAAAATACTACAAAATTGTCCCCCTTAATAGAGGCCACCCCTCTTTTAAGACCACTCCAACCAAATATTTCAGATTCACTGGGATGGTAAAATACTACAAAATTGACCTCCAAGAGAGGCCACCCCTCTTATAAGACCACTCCAATCAAATATTTCAGATTCACTGGGATGGTAAAATACTACAAATTTGACCTCCAAGAGAGGCCACCCCTCTTATAAGACCACTCTAACCAAATATTTCAGATTTACTGGGATGGTAAAATACTACAAAATTGACCTCCAAGAGAGGCCACCCCTCTTATAAGACCACTCCAACCAAATATTTCAGATTCACTGGGATGGTAAAATACTACAAAATTTATCTCCAAGAGAGTCCAACCCTCTAATAAGACCACTCCAACCAAATATTTCAGATTCACTGGGATGGTAAAATACTACAAAATTGACCTCCAAGAGAGGCCACCCCTCTTATAAGACCACTCCAACCTAATATTGCAGATTCACTGGGATGGTAAAATACTACAAAATTGACCTCCAAGAGAGGCCACCCCTCTTATAAGACCACTCCAACAAAATATTTCAGATGCACTGGGATGGTAAAATACTACAAAAGTGTCCCCCTTAATAGAGGCCACCCCTCTTATAAGACCACTCCAACCAAATATTTCAGATTCACTGGGATGGTAAAATACTACAAAATTGACCTCCAAGAGAGGCCACCCCTCTTATAAGACCACTCCAACCAAATATTTCAGATTCACTGGGATGGTAAAATACTACAAAATTGACCTCCAAGAGAGGCCACCCCTCTTATAAGACCACTCCAACCAAATATTTCAGATTCACTGGGATGGTAAAATACTACAAAATTGACCTCCAAGAGAGGCCACCCCTCTTATAAGACCACTCCAACCAAATATTTCAGATTCACTGGAATGGTAAAATACTACAAAATTGACCTCCAAGAGAGGCCACCCCTCTTATAAGACCACTCCAACCAAATATTTCAGATTCACTGGGATGGTAAAATACTACAAAATTGACCTCCAAGAGAGTCCAACCCTCTAATAAGATCACTCCAACCAAATATTTCAGATTCACTGGGATGGTAAAATACTACAAAATTGACCTCCAAGAGAGGCCACCCCTCTTATAAGACTACTCCAACCAAATATTTCAGATTCACTGGGATGGTAAAATACTACAAAATTGACCTCCAAGAGAGTCCAACCCTCTTATAAGACCACTCCAACCAAATATTTCAGATTCACTGGGATGGTAAAATACTACAAAATTGACCTCCAAGAGAGGCCACCCTTCTTATAAGACCACAACAACCAAAGATTTCAGATTCACTGGGATGGTAAAATACTACAAAATTGACCTCCAAGAGAGGCCACCCCTCTTATAAGACCACTCCAACCAAAGATTTCTGATTCACTGGGATGGTAAAATACTACAAAATTGACCTCCAAGAGAGGCCACCCCTCTTATAAGACCACTCCAACAAAATATTTCAGATGCACTGGGATGGTAAAATACTACAAAATTGTCCCCCTTAATAGAGGCCACCCCTCTTTTAAGACCACTCCAACCAAATATTTCAGATTCACTGGGATGGTAAAATACTACAAAATTGACCTCCAAGAGAGGCCACCCCTCTTATAAGACCACTCCAATCAAATATTTCAGATTCACTGGGATGGTAAAATACTACAAATTTGACCTCCAAGAGAGGCCACCCCTCTTATAAGACCACTCTAACCAAATATTTCAGATTTACTGGGATGGTAAAATACTACAAAATTGACCTCCAAGAGAGGCCACCCCTCTTATAAGACCACTCCAACCAAATATTTCAGATTCACTGGGATGGTAAAATACTACAAAATTTATCTCCAAGAGAGTCCAACCCTCTAATAAGACCACTCCAACCAAATATTTCAGATTCACTGGGATGGTAAAATACTACAAAATTGACCTCCAAGAGAGGCCACCCCTCTTATAAGACCACTCCAACCTAATATTGCAGATTCACTGGGATGGTAAAATACTACAAAATTGACCTCCAAGAGAGGCCACCCTTCTTATAAGACCACTCCAACAAAATATTTCAGATGCACTGGGATGGTAAAATACTACAAAATTGTCCCCCTTAATAGAGGCCACCCCTCTTATAAGACCACTCCAACCAAATATTTCAGATTCACTGGGATGGTAAAATACTACAAAATTGACCTCCAAGAGAGGCCACCCCTCTTATAAGACCACTCCAACCAAATATTTCAGATTCACTGGGATGGTAAAATACTACAAAATTGACCTCCAAGAGAGGCCACCCCTCTTATAAGACCACTCCAACCAAATATTTCAGATTCACTGGGATGGTAAAATACTACAAAATTGACCTCCAAGAGAGGCCACCCCTCTTATAAGACCACTCCAACCAAATATTTCAGATTCACTGGGATGGTAAAATACTACAAAATTGACCTCCAAGAGAGGCCACCCCTCTTATAAGACCACTCCAACCAAATATTTCAGATTCACTGGGATGGTAAAATACTACAAAATTGACCTCCAAGAGAGTCCAACCCTCTAATAAGATCACTCCAACCAAATATTTCAGATTCACTGGGATGGTAAAATACTACAAAATTGACCTCCAAGAGAGGCCACCCCTCTTATAAGACTACTCCAACCAAATATTTCAGATTCACTGGGATGGTAAAATACTACAAAATTGACCTCCAAGAGAGTCCAACCCTCTTATAAGACCACTCCAACCAAATATTTCAGATTCACTGGGATGGTAAAATACTACAAAATTGACCTCCAAGAGAGGCCACCCTTCTTATAAGACCACAACAACCAAAGATTTCAGATTCACTGGGATGGTAAAATACTACAAAATTGACCTCCAAGAGAGGCCACCCCTCTTATAAGACCACTCCAACCAAATATTTCAGATTCACTGGGATGGTAAAATACTACAAAATTGACCTCCAAGAGAGGCCACCCCTCTTATAAGACCACTCCAACCAAATATTTCAGATTCACTGGGATGGTAAAATACTACAAAATTGACCTCCAAGAGAGGCCACCCCTCTTATAAGACCACTCCAACCAAATATTTCAGATTCACTGGGATGGTAAAATACTACAAAATTGACCTCCAAGAGAGTCCAACCCTCTAATAAGATCACTCCAACCAAATATTTCAGATTCACTGGGATGGTAAAATACTACAAAATTGACCTCCAAGAGAGGCCACCCCTCTTATAAGACTACTCCAACCAAATATTTCAGATTCACTGGGATGGTAAAATACTACAAAATTGACCTCCAAGAGAGTCCAACCCTCTTATAAGACCACTCCAACCAAATATTTCAGATTCACTGGGATGGTAAAATACTACAAAATTGACCTCCAAGAGAGGCCACCCTTCTTATAAGACCACAACAACCAAAGATTTCAGATTCACTGGGATGGTAAAATACTACAAAATTGACCTCCAAGAGAGGCCACCCCTCTTATAAGACCACTCCAACCAAAGATTTCTGATTCACTGGGATGGTAAAATACTACAAAATTGACCTCCAAGAGAGGCCACCCCTCTTATAAGACCACTCCAACAAAATATTTCAGATGCACTGGGATGGTAAAATACTACAAAATTGTCCCCCTTAATAGAGGCCACCCCTCTTTTAAGACCACTCCAACCAAATATTTCAGATTCACTGGGATGGTAAAATACTACAAAATTGACCTCCAAGAGAGGCCACCCCTCTTATAAGACCACTCCAATCAAATATTTCAGATTCACTGGGATGGTAAAATACTACAAATTTGACCTCCAAGAGAGGCCACCCCTCTTATAAGACCACTCCAACCAAATATTTCAGATTTACTGGGATGGTAAAATACTACAAAATTGACCTCCAAGAGAGGCCACCCCTCTTATAAGACCACTCCAACCAAATATTTCAGTTTCACTGGGATGGTAAAATACTACAAAATTTATCTCCAAGAGAGTCCAACCCTCTAATAAGACCACTCCAACCAAATATTTCAGATTCACTGGGATGGTAAAATACTACAAAATTGACCTCCAAGAGAGGCCACCCCTCTTATAAGACCACTCCAACCTAATATTGCAGATTCACTGGGATGGTAAAATACTACAAAATTGACCTCCAAGAGAGGCCACCCCTCTTATAAGACCACTCCAACAAAATATTTCAGATGCACTGGGATGGTAAAATACTACAAAATTGTCCCCCTTAATAGAGGCCACCCCTCTTATAAGACCACTCCCACCTAATATTTCAGATTCACTGGGATGGTAAAATACTACAAAATTGACCTCCAAGAAAGGCCACCCCTCTTATAAGACCACTCCAACCAAATATTTCAGATTCACTGGGATGGTAAAATACTACAAAATTGACCTCCAAGAGAGGCCACCCCTCTTATAAGACCACTCCAACCAAATATTTCAGATTCACTGGGATGGTAAAATACTACAAAATTGACCTCCAAGAGAGGCCACCCCTCTTATAAGACCACTCCAACCTAATATTTCAGATTCACTGGGATGGTAAAATACAACAAAATTGACCTCCAAGAGAGGCCACCCCTCTTATAAGACCACTCCAACCAAATATTTCAGATGCACTGGGATGGTAAAATACTACAAAATTGTCCCTCTTAATAGAGGCCACCCCTCTTATAAGACCACTCCAACCAAATATTTCAGATTCACTGGGATGGTAAAATACTACAAAATTGACCCCCAAGAGAGGCCACCCCTCTTATAAGACCACTCCAACCAAATATTTCAGATTCACTGGGATGGTAAAATACTACAAAATTGACCTCCAAGAGAGACCACCCCTCTTATAAGACCACTCCAACAAAATATTTCAGATGCACTGGGATGGTAAAATACTACAAAATTGTCCCCCTTAATAGAGGCCACCCCTCTTATAAGACCACTCCAACCAAATATTTCAGATTCACTGGGATGGTAAAATACTACAAAATTGACCTCCAAGAGAGGCCACCCCTCTTATAAGACCACTCCAACCAAATATTTCAGATTCACTGGGATGGTAAAATACTACAAAATTGACCTCCAAGAGAGGCCCACCCCTCTTATAAGATCACTCCAACCAAATATTTCAGATTCACTGGGACGGTAAAATACTACAAAATTGACCTCCAAGAGAGTCCAACCCTCTTATAAGACCACTCCAACCAAATATTTCAGATTCACTGTGATGGTAAAATACTACAAAATTGACCTCCAAGAGAGGCCACCCTTCTTATAAGACCACAACAACCAAAGATTTCAGATTCACTGGGATGGTAAAATACTACAAAATTGACCTCCAAGAGAGACCACCCCTCTTATAAGACCACTCCAACCAAAGATTTCTGATTCACTGGGATGGTAAAATACTACAAAATTGACCTCCAAGAGAGGACACCCCTCTTATAAGACCACTCCAACAAAATATTTCAGATGCACTGGGATGGTAAAATACTACAAAATTGTCCCCCTTAATAGAGGCCACCCCTCTTTTAAGACCACTCCAACCAAATATTTCAGATTCACTGGGATGGTAAAATACTACAAAATTGACCTCCAAGAGAGGCCACCCCTCTTATAAGACCACTCCAATCAAATATTTCAGATTCACTGGGATGGTAAAATACTACAAATTTGACCTCCAAGAGAGGCCACTCCTCTTATAAGACCACTCTAACCAAATATTTCAGATTTACTGGGATGGTAAAATACTACAAAATTGACCTCCAAGAGAGGCCACCCCTCTTATAAGACCACTCCAACCAAATATTTCAGATTCACTGGGATGGTAAAATACTACAAAATTTATCTCCAAGAGAGTCCAACCCTCTAATAAGACCACTCCAACCAAATATTTCAGATTCACTGGGATGGTAAAATACTACAAAATTGACCTCCAAGAGAGGCCACCCCTCTTATAAGACCACTCCAACCTAATATTTCAGATTCACTGGGATGGTAAAATACTACAAAATTGACCTCCAAGAGAGGCCACCCCTCTTATAAGACCACTCCAACAAAATATTTCAGATGCACTGGGATGGTAAAATACTACAAAATTGTCCCCCTTAATAGAGGCCACCCCTCTTATAAGACCACTCCAACCAAATATTTCAGATTCACTGGGATGGTAAAATACTACAAAATTGACCTCCAAGAGAGGACACCCCTCTTATAAGACCACTCCAACCTAATATTTCAGATTCACTGGGATGGTAAAATACTACAAAATTGACCTCCAAGAGAGGCCACCCCTCTTATAAGACCACTCCAACAAAATATTTCAGATGCACTGGGATGGTAAAATACTACAAAATTGTCCCTCTTAATAGAGGCCACCCCTCTTATAAGACCACTCCAACCAAATATTTCAGATTCACTGGGATGGTAAAATACTACAAAATTGACCTCCAAGAGAGGCCACCCCTCTTATAAGACCACTCCAACCAAATATTTCAGATTCACTGGGATGGTAAAATACTACAAAATTGACCTCCAAGAGAGGCCACCCCTCTTATAAGATCACTCCAACCAAATATTTCAGATTCACTGGGATGGTAAAATACTACAAAATTGACCTCCAAGAGAGGCCACCCCTCTTATAAGACCACTCCAACCAAATATTTCAGATTCACTGGGATGGTAAAATACTACAAAATTGACCTCCAAGAGAGACCACCCCTCTTATAAGACCACTCCAACAAAATATTTCAGATGCACTGGGATGGTAAAATACTACAAAATTGTCCCCCTTAATAGAGGCCACCCCTCTTATAAGACCACTCCAACCAAATATTTCAGATTCACTGGGATGGTAAAATACTACAAAATTGACCTCCAAGAGAGGCCACCCCTCTTATAAGACCACTCCAACCAAAGATTTCAGATTCACTGGGATGGTAAAATACTACAAAATTGACCTCCAAGAGAGGTCACCCCTCTTATAAGACCACTCCAACCAAAGATTTCTGATTCACTGGGATGGTAAAATACTACAAAATTGACCTCCAAGAGAGGCCACCCCTCTTATAAGACCACTCCAACCAAATATTTCAGATTCACTGGGATGGTAAAATACTACAAAATTGACCTCCAAGAGAGGCCCACCCCTCTTATAAGATCACTCCAACCAAATATTTCAGATTCACTGGGATGGTAAAATACTACAAAATTGACCTCCAAGAGAGGCCACCCCTCTTATAAGACTACTCCAATCAAATATTTCAGATTCACTGGGATGGTAAAATACTACAAAATTTATCTCCAAGAGAGTCCAACCCTCTAATAAGACCACTCCAACCAAATATTTCAGATGCACTGGGATGGTAAAATACTACAAAATTGTCCCCCTTAATAGAGGCCACCCCTCTTATAAGACCACTCCAACCAAATATTTCAGATTCACTGGGATGGTAAAATACTACAAAATTGACCTCCAAGAGAGGCCACCCCTCTTATAAGACCACTCCAACCAAATATTTCAGATTCACTGGGATGGTAAAATACTACAAAATTGACCTCCAAGAGAGGCCACCCCTCTTATAAGACCACTCCAACCAAATATTTCAGATTCACTGGGATGGTAAAATACTACAAAATTGACCTCCAAGAGAGGCCACCTCTCTTATAAGACCACTCCAACCTAATATTTCAGATTCACTGGGATGGTAAAATACTACAAAATTGACCTCCAAGAGAGGCCACCCCTCTTATAAGACCACTCCAACAAAATATTTCAGATGCACTGGGATGGTAAAATACTACAAAATTGTCCCTCTTAATAGAGGCCACCCCTCTTATAAGACCACTCCAACCAAATATTTCAGATTCACTGGGATGGTAAAATACTACAAAATTGACCTCCAAGAGAGGCCACCCCTCTTATAAGACCACTCCAACCAAATATTTCAGATTCACTGGGATGGTAAAATACTACAAAATTGACCTCCAAGAGAGGCCACCCCTCTTATAAGATCACTCCAACCAAATATTTCAGATTCACTGGGATGGTAAAATACTACAAAATTGACCTCCAAGAGAGGCCACCCCTCTTATAAGACCACTCCAACCAAATATTTCAGATTCACTGGGATGGTAAAATACTACAAAATTGACCTCCAAGAGAGACCACCCCTCTTATAAGACCACTCCAACCAAATATTTCAGATTCACTGGGATGGTAAAATACTACAAAATTGTCCCCCTTAATAGAGGCCACCCCTCTTATAAGACCACTCCAACCAAATATTTCAGATTCACTGGGATGGTAAAATACTACAAAATTGACCTCCAAGAGAGTCCACCCCTCTTATAAGACCACTCCAACCAAATATTTCAGATTCACTGGGATGGTAAAATACTACAAAATTGACCTCCAAGAGAGGCCCACCCCTCTTATAAGATCACTCCAACCAAATATTTCAGATTCACTGGGATGGTAAAATACTACAAAATTGACCTCCAAGAGAGGCCACCCCTCTTATAAGACTACTCCAATCAAATATTTCAGATTCACTGGGATGGTAAAATACTACAAAATTTATCTCCAAGAGAGTCCAACCCTCTAATAAGACCACTCCAACCAAATATTTCAGATGCACTGGGATGGTAAAATACTACAAAATTGTCCCCCTTAATAGAGGCCACCCCTCTTATAAGACCACTCCAACCAAATATTTCAGATTCACTGGGATGGTAAAATACTACAAAATTGACCTCCAAGAGAGGCCACCCCTCTTATAAGACCACTCCAACCAAATATTTCAGATTCACTGGGATGGTAAAATACTACAAAATTGACCTCCAAGAGAGGCCACCCCTCTTATAAGACCACTCCAACCAAATATTTCAGATTCACTGGGATGGTAAAATACTACAAAATTGACCTCCAAGAGAGGCCACCTCTCTTATAAGACCACTCCAACCTAATATTTCAGATTCACTGGGATGGTAAAATACTACAAAATTGACCTCCAAGAGAGGCCACCCCTCTTATAAGACCACTCCAACAAAATATTTCAGATGCACTGGGATGGTAAAATACTACAAAATTGTCCCTCTTAATAGAGGCCACCCCTCTTATAAGACCACTCCAACCAAATATTTCAGATTCACTGGGATGGTAAAATACTACAAAATTGACCTCCAAGAGAGGCCACCCCTCTTATAAGACCACTCCAACCAAATATTTCAGATTCACTGGGATGGTAAAATACTACAAAATTGACCTCCAAGAGAGGCCACCCCTCTTATAAGATCACTCCAACCAAATATTTCAGATTCACTGGGATGGTAAAATACTACAAAATTGACCTCCAAGAGAGGCCACCCCTCTTATAAGACCACTCCAACCAAATATTTCAGATTCACTGGGATGGTAAAATACTACAAAATTGACCTCCAAGAGAGACCACCCCTCTTATAAGACCACTCCAACCAAATATTTCAGATTCACTGGGATGGTAAAATACTACAAAATTGTCCCCCTTAATAGAGGCCACCCCTCTTATAAGACCACTCCAACCAAATATTTCAGATTCACTGGGATGGTAAAATACTACAAAATTGACCTCCAAGAGAGTCCAACCCTCTTATAAGACCACTCCAACTAAATATTTCAGATTCACTGTGATGGTAAAATACTACAAAATTGACCTCCAAGAGAGGCCACCCTTCTTATAAGACCACAACAACCAAAGATTTCAGATTCACTGGGATGGTAAAATACTACAAAATTGACCTCCAAGAGAGGCCACCCCTCTTATAAGACCACTCCAATCAAAGATTTCTGATTCACTGGGATGGTAAAATACTACAAAATTGACCTCCAAGAGAGGCCACCCCTCTTATAAGACCACTCCAACAAAATATTTCAGATGTACTGGGATGGTAAAATACTACAAAATTGTCCCCCTTAATAGAGGCCACCCCTCTTTTAAGACCACTCCAACCAAATATTTCAGATTTACTGGGATGGTAAAATACTACAAAATTGACCTCCAAGAGAGGCCACCCCTCTTATAAGACCACTCCAATCAAATATTTCAGATTCACTGGGATGGTAAAATACTACAAATTTGACCTCCAAGAGAGGCCACCCCTCTTATAAGACCACTCCAACCAAATATTTCAGATTTACTGGGATGGTAAAATACTACAAAATTGACCTCCAAGAGAGGCCACCCCTCTTATAAGACCACTCCAACCAAATATTTCAGATTCACTGGGATGGTAAAATACTACAAAATTTATCTCCAAGAGAGTCCAACCCTCTAATAAGACCACTCCAACCAAATATTTCAGATTCACTGGGATGGTAAAATACTACAAAATTGACCTCCAAGAGAGACCACCCCTCTTATAAGACCACTCCAACAAAATATTTCAGATGCACTGGGATGGTAAAATACTACAAAATTGTCCCCCTTAATAGAGGCCACCCCTCTTATAAGACCACTCCAACCAAATATTTCAGATTCACTGGGATGGTAAAATACTACAAAATTGACCTCCAAGAGAGGCCACCCCTCTTATAAGACCACTCCAACCAAAGATTTCAGATTCACTGGGATGGTAAAATACTACAAAATTGACCTCCAAGAGAGGTCACCCCTCTTATAAGACCACTCCAACCAAAGATTTCTGATTCACTGGGATGGTAAAATACTACAAAATTGACCTCCAAGAGAGGCCACCCCTCTTATAAGACCACTCCAACCAAATATTTCAGATTCACTGGGATGGTAAAATACTACAAAATTGACCTCCAAGAGAGGCCCACCCCTCTTATAAGATCACTCCAACCAAATATTTCAGATTCACTGGGATGGTAAAATACTACAAAATTGACCTCCAAGAGAGGCCACCCCTCTTATAAGACCACTCCAACCAAATATTTCAGATTCACTGGGATGGTAAAATACTACAAAATTGACCTCCAAGAGAGGCCCACCCCTCTTATAAGATCACTCCAACCAAATATTTCAGATTCACTGGGATGGTAAAATACTACAAAATTGACCTCCAAGAGAGTCCAACCCTCTTATAAGACCACTCCAACCAAATATTTCAGATTCACTGTGATGGTAAAATACTACAAAATTGACCTCCAAGAGAGGCCACCCTTCTTATAAGACCACAACAACCAAAGATTTCAGATTCACTGGGATGGTAAAATACTACAAAATTGACCTCCAAGAGAGGCCACCCCTCTTATAAGACCACTCCAATCAAAGATTTCTGATTCACTGGGATGGTAAAATACTACAAAATTGACCTCCAAGAGAGGCCACCCCTCTTATAAGACCACTCCAACAAAATATTTCAGATGCACTGGGATGGTAAAATACTACAAAATTGTCCCCCTTAATAGAGGCCACCCCTCTTTTAAGACCACTCCAACCAAATATTTCAGATTTACTGGGATGGTAAAATACTACAAAATTGACCTCCAAGAGAGTCCACCCCTCTTATAAGACCACTCCAACCAAATATTTCAGATTCACTGGGATGGTAAAATACTACAAAATTGACCTCCAAGAGAGGCCACCCCTCTTATAAGATCACTCCAACCAAATATTTCAGATTCACTGGGATGGTAAAATACTACAAAATTGACCTCCAAGAGAGGCCACCCCTCTTATAAGACCACTCCAACCAAATATTTCAGATTCACTGGGATGGTAAAATACTACAAAATTGACCTCCAAGAGAGACCACCCCTCTTATAAGACCACTCCAACAAAATATTTCAGATGCACTGGGATGGTAAAATACTACAAAATTGTCCCCCTTAATAGAGGCCACCCCTCTTATAAGACCACTCCAACCAAATATTTCAGATTCACTGGGATGGTAAAATACTACAAAATTGACCTCCAAGAGAGGCCACCCCTCTTATAAGACCACTCCAACCAAAGATTTCAGATTCACTGGGATGGTAAAATACTACAAAATTGACCTCCAAGAGAGGTCACCCCTCTTATAAGACCACTCCAACCAAAGATTTCTGATTCACTGGGATGGTAAAATACTACAAAATTGACCTCCAAGAGAGGCCACCCCTCTTATAAGACCACTCCAACCAAATATTTCAGATTCACTGGGATGGTAAAATACTACAAAATTGACCTCCAAGAGAGGCCCACCCCTCTTATCAGATCACTCCAACCAAATATTTCAGATTCACTGGGATGGTAAAATACTACAAAATTGACCTCCAAGAGAGGCCACCCCTCTTATAAGACTACTCCAATCAAATATTTCAGATTCACTGGGATGGTAAAATACTACAAAATTTATCTCCAAGAGAGTCCAACCCTCTAATAAGACCACTCCAACCAAATATTTCAGATGCACTGGGATGGTAAAATACTACAAAATTGTCCCCCTTAATAGAGGCCACCCCTCTTATAAGACCACTCCAACCAAATATTTCAGATTCACTGGGATGGTAAAATACTACAAAATTGACCTCCAAGAGAGGCCACCCCTCTTATAAGACCACTCCAACCAAATATTTCAGATTCACTGGGATGGTAAAATACTACAAAATTGACCTCCAAGAGAGGCCACCCCTCTTATAAGACCACTCCAACCAAATATTTCAGATTCACTGGGATGGTAAAATACTACAAAATTGACCTCCAAGAGAGGCCACCCCTCTTATAAGACCACTCCAACCAAATATTTCAGATTCACTGGGATGGTAAAATACTACAAAATTGACCTCCAAGAGAGGCCACCCCTCTTATAAGACCACTCCAACCAAATATTTCAGATTCACTGGGATGGTAAAATACTACAAAATTGACCTCCAAGAGAGGCCACCCCTCTTATAAGACCACTCCAACCTAATATTTCAGATTCACTGGGATGGTAAAATACTACAAAATTGACCTCCAAGAGAGGCCACCCCTCTTATAAGACCACTCCAACAAAATATTTCAGATGCACTGGGATGGTAAAATACTACAAAATTGTCCCTCTTAATAGAGGCCACCCCTCTTATAAGACCACTCCAACCAAATATTTCAGATTCACTGGGATGGTAAAATACTACAAAATTGACCTCCAAGAGAGGCCACCCCTCTTATAAGACCACTCCAACCAAATATTTCAGATTCACTGGGATGGTAAAATACTACAAAATTGACCTCCAAGAGAGGCCACCCCTCTTATAAGATCACTCCAACCAAATATTTCAGATTCACTGGGATGGTAAAATACTACAAAATTGACCTCCAAGAGAGGCCACCCCTCTTATAAGACCACTCCAACCAAATATTTCAGATTCACTGGGATGGTAAAATACTACAAAATTGACCTCCAAGAGAGACCACCCCTCTTATAAGACCACTCCAACCAAATATTTCAGATTCACTGGGATGGTAAAATACTACAAAATTGTCCCCCTTAATAGAGGCCACCCCTCTTATAAGACCACTCCAACCAAATATTTCAGATTCACTGGGATGGTAAAATACTACAAAATTGACCTCCAAGAGAGTCCAACCCTCTTATAAGACCACTCCAACCAAATATTTCAGATTCACTGTGATGGTAAAATACTACAAAATTGACCTCCAAGAGAGGCCACCCTTCTTATAAGACCACAACAACCAAAGATTTCAGATTCACTGGGATGGTAAAATACTACAAAATTGACCTCCAAGAGAGGCCACCCCTCTTATAAGACCACTCCAATCAAAGATTTCTGATTCACTGGGATGGTAAAATACTACAAAATTGACCTCCAAGAGAGGCCACCCCTCTTATAAGACCACTCCAACAAAATATTTCAGATGTACTGGGATGGTAAAATACTACAAAATTGTCCCCCTTAATAGAGGCCACCCCTCTTTTAAGACCACTCCAACCAAATATTTCAGATTTACTGGGATGGTAAAATACTACAAAATTGACCTCCAAGAGAGGCCACCCCTCTTATAAGACCACTCCAATCAAATATTTCAGATTCACTGGGATGGTAAAATACTACAAATTTGACCTCCAAGAGAGGCCACCCCTCTTATAAGACCACTCCAACCAAATATTTCAGATTTACTGGGATGGTAAAATACTACAAAATTGACCTCCAAGAGAGGCCACCCCTCTTATAAGACCACTCCAACCAAATATTTCAGATTCACTGGGATGGTAAAATACTACAAAATTTATCTCCAAGAGAGTCCAACCCTCTAATAAGACCACTCCAACCAAATATTTCAGATTCACTGGGATGGTAAAATACTACAAAATTGACCTCCAAGAGAGACCACCCCTCTTATAAGACCACTCCAACAAAATATTTCAGATGCACTGGGATGGTAAAATACTACAAAATTGTCCCCCTTAATAGAGGCCACCCCTCTTATAAGACCACTCCAACCAAATATTTCAGATTCACTGGGATGGTAAAATACTACAAAATTGACTTCCAAGAGAGGCCACCCCTCTTATAAGACCACTCCAACCAAAGATTTCAGATTCACTGGGATGGTAAAATACTACAAAATTGACCTCCAAGAGAGGTCACCCCTCTTATAAGACCACTCCAACCAAAGATTTCTGATTCACTGGGATGGTAAAATACTACAAAATTGACCTCCAAGAGAGGCCACCCCTCTTATAAGACCACTCCAACCAAATATTTCAGATTCACTGGGATGGTAAAATACTACAAAATTGACCTCCAAGAGAGGCCCACCCCTCTTATAAGATCACTCCAACCAAATATTTCAGATTCACTGGGATGGTAAAATACTACAAAATTGACCTCCAAGAGAGGCCACCCCTCTTATAAGACCACTCCAACCAAATATTTCAGATTCACTGGGATGGTAAAATACTACAAAATTGACCTCCAAGAGAGGCCCACCCCTCTTATAAGATCACTCCAACCAAATATTTCAGATTCACTGGGATGGTAAAATACTACAAAATTGACCTCCAAGAGAGTCCAACCCTCTTATAAGACCACTCCAACCAAATATTTCAGATTCACTGTGATGGTAAAATACTACAAAATTGACCTCCAAGAGAGGCCACCCTTCTTATAAGACCACAACAACCAAAGATTTCAGATTCACTGGGATGGTAAAATACTACAAAATTGACCTCCAAGAGAGGCCACCCCTCTTATAAGACCACTCCAACCAAATATTTCAGATTCACTGGGATGGTAAAATACTACAAAATTGACCTCCAAGAGAGGCCACCCCTCTTATAAGACCACTCCAATCAAAGATTTCTGATTCACTGGGATGGTAAAATACTACAAAATTGACCTCCAAGAGAGGCCACCCCTCTTATAAGACCACTCCAACAAAATATTTCAGATGCACTGGGATGGTAAAATACTACAAAATTGTCCCCCTTAATAGAGGCCACCCCTCTTTTAAGACCACTCCAACCAAATATTTCAGATTTACTGGGATGGTAAAATACTACAAAATTGACCTCCAAGAGAGGCCACCCCTCTTATAAGACCACTCCAACCAAATATTTCAGATTCACTGGGATGGTAAAATACTACAAAATTGACCTCCAAGAGAGGCCACCCCTCTTATAAGATCACTCCAACCAAATATTTCAGATTCACTGGGATGGTAAAATACTACAAAATTGACCTCCAAGAGAGGCCACCCCTCTTATAAGACCACTCCAACCAAATATTTCAGATTCACTGGGATGGTAAAATACTACAAAATTGACCTCCAAGAGAGACCACCCCTCTTATAAGACCACTCCAACAAAATATTTCAGATGCACTGGGATGGTAAAATACTACAAAATTGTCCCCCTTAATAGAGGCCACCCCTCTTATAAGACCACTCCAACCAAATATTTCAGATTCACTGGGATGGTAAAATACTACAAAATTGACCTCCAAGAGAGGCCACCCCTCTTATAAGACCACTCCAACCAAAGATTTCAGATTCACTGGGATGGTAAAATACTACAAAATTGACCTCCAAGAGAGGTCACCCCTCTTATAAGACCACTCCAACCAAAGATTTCTGATTCACTGGGATGGTAAAATACTACAAAATTGACCTCCAAGAGAGGCCACCCCTCTTATAAGACCACTCCAACCAAATATTTCAGATTCACTGGGATGGTAAAATACTACAAAATTGACCTCCAAGAGAGGCCCACCCCTCTTATCAGATCACTCCAACCAAATATTTCAGATTCACTGGGATGGTAAAATACTACAAAATTGACCTCCAAGAGAGGCCACCCCTCTTATAAGACTACTCCAATCAAATATTTCAGATTCACTGGGATGGTAAAATACTACAAAATTTATCTCCAAGAGAGTCCAACCCTCTAATAAGACCACTCCAACCAAATATTTCAGATGCACTGGGATGGTAAAATACTACAAAATTGTCCCCCTTAATAGAGGCCACCCCTCTTATAAGACCACTCCAACCAAATATTTCAGATTCACTGGGATGGTAAAATACTACAAAATTGACCTCCAAGAGAGGCCACCCCTCTTATAAGACCACTCCAACCAAATATTTCAGATTCACTGGGATGGTAAAATACTACAAAATTGACCTCCAAGAGAGGCCACCCCTCTTATAAGACCACTCCAACCAAATATTTCAGATTCACTGGGATGGTAAAATACTACAAAATTGACCTCCAAGAGAGGCCACCCCTCTTATAAGACCACTCCAACCTAATATTTCAGATTCACTGGGATGGTAAAATACTACAAAATTGACCTCCAAGAGAGGCCACCCCTCTTATAAGACCACTCCAACAAAATATTTCAGATGCACTGGGATGGTAAAATACTACAAAATTGTCCCTCTTAATAGAGGCCACCCCTCTTATAAGACCACTCCAACCAAATATTTCAGATTCACTGGGATGGTAAAATACTACAAAATTGACCTCCAAGAGAGGCCACCCCTCTTATAAGACCACTCCAACCAAATATTTCAGATTCACTGGGATGGTAAAATACTACAAAATTGACCTCCAAGAGAGGCCACCCCTCTTATAAGATCACTCCAACCAAATATTTCAGATTCACTGGGATGGTAAAATACTACAAAATTGACCTCCAAGAGAGGCCACCCCTCTTATAAGACCACTCCAACCAAATATTTCAGATTCACTGGGATGGTAAAATACTACAAAATTGACCTCCAAGAGAGACCACCCCTCTTATAAGACCACTCCAACAAAATATTTCAGATTCACTGGGATGGTAAAATACTACAAAATTGTCCCCCTTAATAGAGGCCACCCCTCTTATAAGACCACTCCAACCAAATATTTCAGATTCACTGGGATGGTAAAATACTACAAAATTGACCTCCAAGAGAGGCCACCCCTCTTATAAGACCACTACAACCAAAGATTTCAGATTCACTGGGATGGTAAAATACTACAAAATTGACCTCCAAGAGAGGTCACCCCTCTTATAAGACCACTCCAACCAAAGATTTCTGATTCACTGGGATGGTAAAATACTACAAAATTGACCTCCAAGAGAGGCCACCCCTCTTATAAGACCACTCCAACCAAATATTTCAGATTCACTGGGATGGTAAAATACTACAAAATTGACCTCCAAGAGAGGCCCACCCCTCTTATAAGATCACTCCAACCAAATATTTCAGATTCACTGGGATGGTAAAATACTACAAAATTGACCTCCAAGAGAGGCCACCCCTCTTATAAGACCACTCCAACCAAATATTTCAGATTCACTGGGATGGTAAAATACTACAAAATTGACCTCCAAGAGAGGCCCACCCCTCTTATAAGATCACTCCAACCAAATATTTCAGATTCACTGGGATGGTAAAATACTACAAAATTGACCTCCAAGAGAGTCCAACCCTCTTATAAGACCACTCCAACCAAATATTTCAGATTCACTGTGATGGTAAAATACTACAAAATTGACCTCCAAGAGAGGCCACCCTTCTT